>JAJHZJ010000049.1:5741067-6076067 GCA_023548195.1 Bettongia penicillata ogilbyi | reverse complement strand
ACTGAGTCAAAAATATTCCAGGAACCTTTGGAATATCTAAAAACAAGCGAGTGGAAAAGCTTTTGGGCATATTTAGAAGATAACGAAATCAGAGAATTTCAGATTTGGAAGGGACTGTTGGCCATCAAGTCCAACCTGTACCTGAAGAGGAATCCCATTTTATATATCTCAACACATTGTCACCCAGCATTTGCTTGAAGACTTCCAGTCAAAGGGAATGCATATCTTGCAAGAGAGGCCATTCCATTCTGGGTTGAGACTAAATGTTGGGAATTTTTTCCCTTTCGTCAAGCCTATATTTTCCCCTTGTAAACTTGCATCTATTGCTACTAGACTGTTCTTTGGAACTGAGTGGAATTCTCATTAAAATGACAACCTTTGATTTACTTGACAATAATTGTTATGCCCCAGTTAAATATCTTTTTTACATGCAGCTTAAACATGCTTAATCCCTCCAATTTGTCTTCACATAAAACTCTAAAGGTCTTTCTGAAACAACTCAGAAAACATTTATTAAAGCCTTGCCCAGTGAGAAGGCACTGTCTTGGGCACTAGAAAGACAAAATATAATATAGTTTTTGTTGTAGTGGGGAAAATGCCATGTATACACCAACAACCAACCAAATAAATGAAGTTAGTTAAGGATTTGCAGAGGCTCAGGTGAGGAAGGAGGACATTCAGGCATTAGGGACAGCTTATAAAAATCCACAGAGAAGGAAAAAGGAATATCTGTGTAGACAACAGCAAATAGGCCAATTTGACTGAAATGAAGTATGTGAAGGAGAGTGTGTGTAATGACACTAGAAATATGGACTTTAAAATGCTAAGACAAAATGCCATGATGGTAGGCAAGAGTATTCCATGAAGACAGGTCAGAGGTGGCAAGGGTATCAGCCAAGTTGGTAGTGGTGCTTGGGGGATGGATATGTAGACACGTTAGAGAGGTAGAAGCTTTCCTACTTTTCCCGGCTTCCTAATCGTTACCCCTCTCTTGTGGCCTCCTTGTGATTCTTTGCAGGCAATGTTTGACTTCCTTCAGACTCAACACAAATCCTATGATCTGCAGATGGAATTTCCTAGTTCCTTGAGTTGCAAGTGTCTTTCCCTTTCAGATTACCTTCCACCTATTCTGTATATGTCTTATTTGTCCCTAGTTATTTACCTAATGTTTTACCCATTAGAATGCAGGAACTGGGTCTTTTCTGCTTTTTTTGGTACTTTTATTGCTTAATCTGTTGTAAAATGAAATGAAATTATTCAACATTGAGATCATCCTAGTTACTACTGTTCAAGTCATCATAGGCTGGCTCTTTTAATAGTTGTATATACACATACATATATTCATATGTATTTATAAATATATATGAATAAACAATATTCTTATACAAAATAACATGTACCCATGTTATCATTGTTCTTCATATACATTATTTTGGATGACAACTTTATTTTAAATATGCATGGGGATATATCTCTAAACATGTACAGACATATATTTATATACAGATATATATGTATATCTATAGACATATCCATATCTAATCTCTGTACAAGGGGTAGCTAGTTGGTGCTAGGCCTGGAGTCAGAAGTACCTGAGATCAAATTCAGTCTCAGACACTTACTAGCTGTGTGATCCTGGACAAGTCATTTAAACCTCTGCATGAGTTTCCTCAGCTGTAAAATAGGGACACTGGAGAAGGCAATGGAAAACTACTCCAGTATCTTATCCAAGAAAATCCCATGAAACTGGGATCATGGAGGGTTGGACATGACTAAATGGATTAACGACAACAGCAACAACATCTGTACTATATATATATGTGTGTGTGTGTGTGTGTGTGTGTGTGTGTATGTGTGTCTATATGTCTATATGAAACATAAAGGAAAACATCTGAACAAATAAACTTCATCCTGTATTATGCAAAATTTTCCCTAGGAAAAAAGCGTAACATAGAAAAACAATTCAAAAAGTGTAATAATGCCACTATTTAATAGTGCTTTATGTTAAGTACCATTCAACCATGGCAACATAATAGCTCTGAGAAAGATACTGTTCAAATCTTGTGAAAAAACATCATTCTATGGAATGAATAGGTAAATACGTTGTCATTGGTGGGGGAAAAAAGATGATATTTTTCTCATCTGGGGACCAGATCTTCTAACTGCAGTTTCCTGTGCATTGCTATCCAAAAACCAAATTTAATATAACTATGAAACTAAAGAACTTATGAAATATAGCATGACTAATTTGGAAGACAAAAATAGACTAATTATGTGTATACAATGCAGGCTTATATACAAAATAACATGCATGCACATGCATGACTACATATAATATAAATGGTTTCAATAACAGCTATACATACTCACATTTGTGATGCTGGACACATTTAATTCATATAAAATATGCATTTTGTCCTCATATAAGAAAGAATTAATAGGCAAACTTTTAAAGAAAAAGAGTTGTAAACAATTTATTATTTTTCTCAAAGCTCTTCCATAACCTGGGATATATAACTAGGGGTGAGGGATGGAATTTATTTTATTATTGATTAGCACTTTCAAAAGTCTTTTTGTTCCACACTGACGTACCCCAGTGATTACTATGGATGGATAGAGATGATTTCCTTAAAGGTTTTGGGCAGATCAGAGGAGAGGCACATAGGTCAATTGTTATTAGTGCAGTCGGTAAGAACATCTAACCAAAGAAGAGCCACAAGGCTCTGCTTCCTCCTCTTCTCCCTATTCCTTCAAGAAAAAACTCGTGAGGTAAGCTCCTCTCTATGCAGCTCATCCCTGATTCTTTTTTTACCGTCTATAGCCTTGAAAATTACTGTTGATTATTTCACATTTATTCCATTTGTATGTAGCCTGTTCGTAGTAGCTGTTCGTGTGTTTTCACCCCCATTAGACTGAACTACTTCAGATCACAGACTCTCTTTTCCCACATAGGAGGTGCATTAACAATGTTTATTTACTGACTCTGGAATCTAATAACCTGAATGTTCTGTCAACACCCCGAGAGCACTACTTTTCTACCAAATGGTCTGTTTTTTCCTAAAGGGGTCGGAACTTTTTTCCATTCCATTCAAGTGAACAGGTCTTTAAAAGTTCATTTGGGGGCAACTGCTTTTGGTATTTTTCCTAGAAACCAGAATAGCTACTTATATTTCTTCACTTCAGTATAAGAATGCCTGAAGTTCAGCATAATTGTTCGCATTTTGTATAGAGACACTTGGAAATTAACTGCTATTACTTATTGAATTTTCTCCTCACATACAATTGGCTCATTCATTTTCCCAGTATTTTTATTAAAAAATTTAAAATTTGTGCTTTATTTTTTAATCAACACTTATTTTTTCTCCTTCCAACCACCATTCTAAATTTTAAAAATTCCACACAAAATCCTTTTATCAAATGTGTGTGTATGCGTGTAATTAAAACAAATTCCTACATTATCCAAGTCCAAAAATATATCTCATTGTATTTCTTAAAGCTATCTTTTATAAGTAGAGTTAGATAGCATTGGTCAACATTAGTACTCTTGTAACATTTAAAAGGGTTCAAGAGACATAATATCTGAATAATTTCATCATTTTATGAATAATGCCAGCATATTTATTTAGGCTAAAGACAATCATGGCGGCTGGCTCATGGTTTAAATGCCCTTTTGGAAGAGAAGTGTTCTGAGGGTGGTACTCAACTCTGTTTAACAACTAAGGAGAGGTAGACTTTACAAAGGGATGTGATCCCATTCCACTGAGAGGCTGAGAGTGACGTCATATCACTTTTGGACAGAGGCTATCCCTATACCCAGACTAATGATCTCTAGACAAATGGATCTATCTCCACCCAAGTTTGATTGAATGGAATTTACCTTACACTAGAGATTACAGGTAAGGTTGGTTGGAGTCAGGTAAAAGTCTGAAGATTAGCTCAACTTTCAGAGACTGAGGCCTTGAAATGAGGCTAATAGTAAAAGGGGGAAATAATTAGTTATTAATAATTGCTTCATTCACCCTGACAACTTAAGACATGCAATATTGTTGGTCCTTACAATATTATTGTATTGCATAAATTATTCTCTTGGTTGTGCAATCCTATTTTTGCATAATCTTATACAGGTCTTCCCAGGTTTCACAAATCCTTCCAATTTTTTGATTTATTGCGGACCAATAATATTGCATTATTACATTCATATACCTTAACTCCATTTAAAGAATAGTTCCAAATTGTTTTCTAGAATGTCTGTAATAATTCAGTTTTATCAGCAATGCAATAGTGTACCTCTTTTCCCATAGTCTCTCCAACATTTGTCATTTTTCTTTTTTGTCATGTTTTCCTGGTAGACGGGTATAAGGTGAAAAATCAGAGTTGCTTATTTTGTGTGTAGCTAATTATTATTGATTTAGGATCCTTTTTTATGTGGCTGTTGATGGTTTGGACATCTTCCTTTGAGAACTACTTGTTTATATTTCTTTGATCATTTATCCATTAGGAATAGTTCTTATTCTTCAAAATTTGAATAAATTCCTTATGTATCTTTGGAATAATAATTTTATCAGAGACATTTAGCACTTGTTTGTAAAAAAAATGCTTTTCAATTTTCTGCAATCAAAATTGTCCATTTTATGCTTTGTGACCATTTCTATCGTGTTTGAACATGAATTTTTCTCTTATCTTTAGGTATGAAAGGAAAATTCTTGTTCATCAAAGTTATTTATAATAGGATTTTTAATTGTATAACTAGGTTTTGTATACATTTTTAAGTCATCTAGATATAGTGTTCTAAACTTAAGCCAGAATGCTTCCCACTGTTCTCAGCTATTTTTATCTAATACTGAGTCATTACCCCAGAAACTGAGTATTTATATGAAACAACACACTATTATGTTTGTTTGCCTCAGCATATCGTGCATCTAATCTGCTCCACTGATTGACCTCTCTTTTTTCAACTAGTGCTAAATAATTTTTAATGATTATTGCTTGGTAATACAACTTGAAGCCTGGTATTAATAGACCTCCTTCCTTGATTCCTTCTCGATTCCTCCATACGAATTTCATTATTACTTTTTCTAGTCTGTAAAATAATCCTTTGGTAGTTTGAATGACATGATATTTAAAAACAGATTAACTTAGATGGTAGTATTTTTATTATATATGTTCTGCCCCTTCAGGAAGGGTTGAGTCCTGAAATTATTTGTCTGCTTTTCTTTCTATAAAGTGTTTTGTAATTATATTCATATAATTCCTATGTGTGTCATTATAGAAGAATTCCTAAGTTTTTTAAAATTCTCTACTTACTTAAAATGGAATTTCTCTCTTTCTTCTATTTTTAATATAGAGAAATTCTGATGCATATGGGTTTGTTTTACATCTTATGACTTTGGTGAAGTTATCAATTGTTTATTTTAGTTTTTTATCTAATTCTGGGGTTCTCGGAAAAAATATTATCTAATAAGCAACAATTTTGTTTATATTTTAACTATGCTTATTCCCTCAATTTCTTTTTCTTACTGCTATAGCCAGCAGTTCTGTAACTACATCAAAAAATAATAGTTATAACAGATATTCTTGCTTTACTCCTGATCTTATTGTGAAAGTCTTTAGTTTGTCTCAGTACATGTAACACTGACTTTGGGTTTTAGATAGAAATTGCTTACATTACTCAGAAAAGGTCCACTCATGTTACATGGTAACTTTTTCTTAAAGGATCAGATTTCTCCATCTATTCAGCCATTTTGTCCACACTGTCTTGTCCTTTGATGTTTACTCATATTTTGGGGTCATTCTCTTCTTCTGAGTCTTTTTCCTTATCATAGGAGGGTGTTAATTGTTTGGAGTTTTTGTTGATTTTAAGTCATTATTCCAGCCTTACTCCTGAATTAGGGCCTTGTGCTAGGGCCAGTCTCTGTCAACTTTTGAGGGAAATATTGAGGCCTTTGAGAGTCATGCTTTGTATCCTTCGGGGTCCTAACAATGCTTTCCCTGGATATTGAGGACTGATATGAGATCTTAGATGCTTAATTCAGGGACCTGCAAATTTTCAGTGAAATTTCTCCCCCTCTTTCAAAAACTGTGTTGAAAACTTCAGAGTAGAAAAGAAGAGTTGAAAGAAAAGTTCTCGGAAATAAGATCTATAACAACCTATACCCCTGCACTGCTTCCCATCCCCTAATCTCTTCTCCATTAAAAAATGTACAAAATCTGACCGGATATGGTTTCATAGTGTAGTTTGGTTCATAAACTAGAATGTAGTAAAATTGGACATTTTACGAAAACACCTAAATATATGAGAAGTATGAAAAAACCTTTTATTTTAGGCTAGATTTTAAGATTGTTACGATCCCTTCAAATATTTATTTTACAAAATGATAGTAATTTTTTAGTCCCACTCTCTAAGTCATACTTGGATACTTCATTGTTGTATAGGAACATTCATGCTCAGGATGATCCTATGTAGTTAGAAAGTCTGAGTTAGACAACAAAATCAACATAAATATTCAATTGATTATTTTTCTGCTTGTTGACTTTTGCCACAGTTGCTTGTGAAATCATCTTATAAAGCATAAAAAGGAGATGCGGTCTGTATTGGTAAAGAGCACATGCATGGAACTGTAGGTCTTGAAAGAATTTCTCATTCATTTTCATGTAGCTGTCAACATTAAATATATGCTAAGTAATGAATGAAGGAATTTTATAGATGTGGATGTTTTTCTGTAAATGTTGAAATGTTTGTATAAAACATTAACAATGGAGCAGGATAGTATGTTGGACCACGGCCCACATCAAGTACTTTGAAGCAAAATTTTGAACATACTAAGTCCCATACTACTTAAGAAAAACTTATTCATCACTTTCACTGATTTCTGGAGAACTGAGGGTCAGATGTTGAAGTAACAGGAATCAACTTGTTCATGTCTTTACCACAGTAAATAATAATAATTAGTATTTATATAGTGGTTACGGTTTGAAAAATATATAGATTTTTCTGGTTTTTGCCTCACAATAGCCTTGGAAGTCAGTGTGTCAATTAGCAATACTATTTAGGATAGATTTTGTATGTAGATCAACTTGAAATCTAGCTATATATCTACATCGCACTGCCTCTAGAAAGCCCTGTGATGTTACATAGGCCTAGAAAGAGTTATTCCATTATCCAGCTATTTTTGATGGGGATAGGGATAGGAATAAGGACCTGTCATTTCTCAGATAAGGAAACTCCTATCAAGGTAGATTTCCTGGAAATTACAATCTTAGCTGCCTAGAGCATTGAGAAGTTTTGTGACTTGCCCAGGATTATGTAGCTTGAAGTGAGCCTCAAATCCATGTTTTCTTGCCTTCAAGACTGACTTGCTATGCATTAGGCCACTGGTACCAGATCCAAGCCCCAAATACCTCTCCCTATATCTGAGCTTTCCTGATAGAATAAGCTAAGATGTTAAAATCACTCAACAGAGAATGTTATTTTAAAGCCAGTTACTTTCTGCCACATGAATAGAAGATTCACAATATCCTAAAGGGAAAAACTAAAGGAACATCCGTGATTTGACACACTTTATTTAACCAGGCAAATATTTTAGTTATTCAGTTAAATATTACCATACTAGCTACACTTAACTGTTATTGAAATATAGTTAACATTCACTGTAATAACAGTTTCATCATGCTAATACCTATACACACACCTGCACTTTGAAAAATGTTTTTTAGGACACTTTATCTACAGTACCAATGATCGTGAAGGACATATTATTACATCAGCAAACTGTACAAATGACACATAAAAATAAAGGGAGCCACCAACATACAATTTACATTAAAGAGATTCTTTGGGGAAGGGGATACATAATCTTTACATTTGGCAGAGTTAATAAGATTTCCTTAAAAAAAGTAATAAAATTATATACATTTTAATAATGTCCCAAAGAGAAAGTATTAAATAGCACAAATAACATTACAAAACTAAACATCCATATTGCCTACCAGGATATGCCTGTGTGATGTGAATGATGTATACATTATTCTGAACATTTACCACAAAGCAATTGTATTTTTATTTCTGTACAGAACTTGAACATTGCATGGAAGTTTTTATTATCTATAGACAATGCACATTTCTTCTACTCTTACAGCAGAGAAAATAATAGTTCAACATTTAAATCTTAAACAGTCAAAATATCTAGAGTTGAAGCAGCTTTGGAGACTATTTTGGAACAACATTATTAATAGTATTAATTCAATCTTTAAAAAACTAATTTCATATTCTAATTACTAATATTCTCTGTTCCATTAGTACCTGTTATTTTTTCAGGCCCAACTGAGACCACCCTATTAATATATCATAATTTATGACTATTTAAATAATAAAGCATATTCTTGCATCCTGATTAATAATCAGATTCATTTTGGAAATGACTGTAATCTTTGAACAGTTGCAACTTGGCAGTGCTTAGACTGGGCCACTGGACCTTCTTTCTCTATTGACTGTCACTCATTAATAGATTTAGTGTCCTAGACATGAGATGAGGTCTAGGTCTATGGTGAGGCCATTATTTCCATTTGAAAAAATGGAAGCGGGGGGAACAAAGGAAAAACTCAAAAGCTTTCAATAAATGTTTATAGAGACAAAAATTTCATTTTAGTCTTTTCTCCCTAATTGCTATTCTGAATGGAACCTTTAACATTAGGCTATTCCAAAAAGTGCTTCTAACATAAATCTGGAAGTTTAAGAATTTTTTTTCAACATTGTATAGCTACTGGATAGCTATTTCTAAAACCAGTGTATCTAATGTACTAGCATGAGCTCAGACCTTTAGAAATAATTAGGTTAACTATAAATAGTACCATGGATAAAGACTGAACTTTTAAAATGCATGAAAGTGTTAAAAATCAGTTCTTATCAAGAATGAAGATCCTTTTACTTATATTTCCACAAAATTGTTTGGTATAGAAGTATTTCATTTTTAAAAAAATTCTCCTCAAAATGCATCGTTTGGCACCTTAAAAATTACTTTTAAAATCAACTTTGCCATTCAGAGCAGTATTAGCCAATCACAAAGAATAATGTTAAGAGGAGATGTGCAACATTATCCTCTCTGAGGAAAATGTCTATTGTCTGGGAGAAACAAAAGAACATCTCACAAATCAGGCTAGTCTAGTTGGGAAGAAGGATGCCACCTTCACCTCCCGTGTCCTGTTTTACCTCTTTACAGTTCCTTTGGACAGCTCCCATCACAGAGTTTTATGATGTTGAAGATACTTTGGTGTAAGCACGTATGTCATATGGAATAAATGTTCAATGATTCACATAAGCAATCTTAACATTCAAGTTTTGGAAACCTCTTTTTAAAATAATCAATGTTTCACTTAAAGTACATAAATATTTTTCTTTATGTACTATTCATTTATTCATGCAACTTTCAATGTATCTTTTACCAACTTAAAAAAAATCTACTATGCAATATATTTGTCAGTTTCTTTGCTTTATATACTTAGTGACTTTTCAGTATAAGTGAAAGCTGTAAACCTGGTGTCTGTTTTAATGTATAAAACCATAAAGCAATTGGCAAATTATAATCATACTGCAGGGAAAAAAAGTCAAAACATCGTGTCCCTGAACTGAAAGGTATAGCTCTGGTTATAGTTCGGTAGGTAGCAACATTGGTTTTGGAAGGGAAGGTAAATAAAGACATAAATTAGACTCTGGGTTAAGTTAAAAAAATTATATGCACCATGAGGACTGTGACATGCCTAGTGCTAGTCAGAATTTTACAAAGAAAATGCATGCTTAAGTTCATTTACAATGCATTTTTCATGTTGGGTTAAAAAGTATGGCGATAAATTCTTTGCTCAAAGTATGCACTGGGAAGACAAATAAGAACCAACATACTGGGAGCAGAAAGAAATAAAAATCAGTTGTACCAAGAAGGGGAAAAAATTATGATCCGGGTAATTGATTCCTCCTGTTTCTACTTTTGCGGCTATTGATGAGAGCCTTTAATTTGCCATAGTCCCCTCTCATCTTTTGTGATTCATCTACCTGTGGGGAGGCACTCTGCTGCCGGGTGTCTTTGCAATACTGATTAATCATCTGCATTTCTGAGTGGCTGAATGCCCCCACAAAGTCTTTTGGGTGGAATTGCAATGCGCGCACAGAGCTGGCCCAGGTCCAGGGAGACCACTTGTCAGTTACAAAGGCTACCATCTCGGAATCCAAAACCTTAAAGTTTATCTTGGCTATCGTCTGCTTGAAGCTGTTTTCTGTTGCGATGCAGTGGTAGAGTCCTTGGTCAGAATCTTGGACGGCACGAATTAGGAGTCCTTGTTCAGTGGCAATGATTCTTTCATTAAGTTTGACCTAGAAACCAACACATTACAGAAAGTTTTCAAAGACTGAGATATAGTTCATTCAGCAGACAGGGTTTGTTTGATAATTTTTTATTCCTTGGTTGAATAATGCTAATCTATGGAAATTTCATATACCAAAGAAGCAAAATCATCATTGCCTATGTTATCTTTTTCTAGTTCATTAGCCTAATGCACAAGGGTATGAGTCCTTTAACAGGATAGTTAACATATTAAGGGTCAGCAGGTTTGAAACTGCTGTCTGTGACATGAGAAGGGCCACTAAATAAAATGTGGATAAAATAGAACAACTCCAACAACTCTATCGCAGAAATGAGTAAAACACTTTTTAGATAAATCAGTATTTTGGGGGGTAGAAATAATAAACAGCACTGATTTCCTGTGGCAGCAGAATCAGATGTATTATACCTGAATTCAAAGAGTTCTAAGCTTTTATTTTACCCATTTTTAAAAAGAAAGATTTTAATAAAAGTGACACATTACTAGACTGTTCTATTTTTTCACAGTGCAATCAAATAGACATATTCAAAAGGCTGCACACAGAAAAAATAATAAACTATATTTCACTCAAAAATATGACAATAATCCAGGGAATGAGAAAGATTTGCCAATATGGGAGAAAATTTTGAAATTTGTTCTAGTTATACCTAAAAATAAAATAGTTAAGCATAAATTGAAATTTAATTTTC
Source organism: Bettongia penicillata ogilbyi (assembly GCA_023548195.1). Classification (NCBI taxonomy): domain Eukaryota; kingdom Metazoa; phylum Chordata; class Mammalia; order Diprotodontia; family Potoroidae; genus Bettongia; species Bettongia penicillata. Next base: position 6,065,010 of record JAJHZJ010000049.1, on the reverse strand, counting down.
TGAAAATCATTGTGTGTGGGGGGCTACTTTCACTATTAAAGGCAAAATTCTAAACACTTATTAAATTTATCATTAGCAAATTATATATAATAAGTATTATCAATTTATCATCTATCTATAGATATAATGATCTATCCATGTATATATCTAATCCCAGGAAATGGATGTAGACATGTGAGCATGCTCCTCTATGGCATTTGACCAGACCCATGACTTCAAGTGGTACAGAGCAGAAGTCTTGAAATGTTTTTGATTGTCAATCTCCTATCCTTACTAAAAACGTTTTAAACATGTACCCCCCAACATGCATGCATTTGCTTATTTATAACTCCTATGAACTAATAATTATGTACATTGTAAAAATGCAAAATAAGAAAGAATGACTTGTAGATGAAATCATCTTTGATCCTAAGAGTGGGACATGGAGCTCCAGGAGTTTCTACTGCATGGCCATGATCTCTCACATACTTCAGAAAATTAATTTTATTAGCAGTTTGGAGACTAGACTGGAAAAGGGAGAGACCTGAGGCAAGGAGACCAAAAAGAAAGTTATTACCCTATTCCTGGCAAAGGGTGATATGAATCTGAATTGAACTAAGGTGATATGGTAACCGTCTGAGTAGAGAGAAGAAAGATAGGAGACGTTGCAAATGTGGAAACTATAATTTGGAAACTGATTATACATATGTAGAGGGAGTGAGAATAAAGAGTCAAAGATTAACTGAGGTTTGAATTGGAAAGCTTGGTGTTGCCCCAAACAGAAGAAATGTTAAAAAGTGAGATGGAATTAGGCAGAAGGATGATTTAATTAGCTTTGCAATGCAGTTACAACCCATCCATACCTGTTCACCTTGTGAGACTCACTCTGCTGCATTTGAAATGAAAAGAGCAAGGGGGAAAGGAAGAGACTTTCTGGTTACTGCCCTGAGCATAGAGCCTGTCCTCCTACAGGTGCCTCCTACAGCCACCAGGTGGTATGGGGGACAGAATATTAGCGGGGGGGGAGGGGGGATTTTCACAATGGTAATTATGTAGTTGTTACTATGGGTATCCAAGTATAGCTTAAGTTATAACTAACCCAAGGGTCTTCACTTGGATCAGAAGTAGGATAATGGGAGATTATATATTATAGGGAGTGGGCAGAGTAAGGGTGTATTGAGAGATAAGATTAGGTTACTATTATGTCGGGCTAGTCCCACTGTTGTCTGTCTGATGAAACAGTGGGATATCTTCCAAATTCCCATCCTCTGACTGGTTGATAACACTTTCTTTGGGGTCAGGTCATTGACCACAGGGAGTCAAGTTACAACAACCCCTAAGGAGGTCTTGGATCTCAGTTTTGAGTATGTTGATAAAGGGAACTCCCTGTGAGGAACAGCTATCAATGGAAATTGGCAATTATCCAGCAATTTATAGATTTAAGAGTGACCTGGGTGTAATAGTAAGCATCCAACATACACAGGAAGGCCTGTTACCACAGGTTCTTAGATCTGCATCCTTAAAAGGAAAGGCAACTTTTGAGGGGTTAACAATCACTTTAATCAAGCCCATGTATCATTCCTTTAACCAAGCACATATATCATTCATCTAGTTCAGGGAAGTCAGCACCCTGAACTTCAAAGAAAATAGAGAAATTAAAGATCAACAGACATGACTTCCTCTGCCTGACCATAATTCAACTATTTGACCATAGTTACTAGAAAGTGAAGCATGACATCATGGTTCTCGAAGGCAGGGGGCTCCTTTAGTAGCTTCCCAGAGTCCTTGTCTGGCCAAACAAACACTTCCAGTCAGTAAGCCCCAAAATAAACCCACTCCTCAGTGTCTTTATATACTTTTTAGAGCTAGATGGTATCACATCCCTTGAGAATCAATGCCTTATTAACAAAAAACTTGGATCTTCCTACAAATCTTCCCAGGCCCAAAATTGGGTGGGAAAGATCCTTCTTAATCACATTCAAATAGAGGCATTGTACTTGGTTACATTAAAACAAAAACAGCCAAAGATCCTATTTTACTTGCCATTACCCTGAGAGGACACTTGCAAAAAGTCATGTGGCCATTATGGATCAGAGGCAGAGTTTGACTCTTAGGCTCTCCCACATTTGAAAATGTAAAGATGATTTTAGCCTTACTTTGTGAATCTTAACATTCATTTATAGAATAAGTGAATGAGTTCTCACATGGCTGGATTACTCAGGGATTTCTCCTAAGTTTCTACCATGGCCCAGGAAATACACTATTAGGAAAACCTCATTTCCATGCAAGATCTCATAAGCTTGGTGTTCCACCTCATCACTACCTGATTCCCTTGTGATTGGAAGGAGGAGTTAGAACTCCAAAACCTCCATTCCCTCAGTCCCACTGTTCCATACCTCAATCTTCACCTTCCCTCCCCATTAGACTGTAAGATCACTGAAGGTAAAAACTGTCTGTTTTTATTTGTATCTCTACTTACACAGCACCAGGCACATACTAGGTATTTTATAAATATTTACTGATTATTGAATGGAAGAATCCAATAAGTAAAATGTAATCTCCTTGAGGACAGAGATTCTTATCATTTTTATTTTCATTTTTTGTCTTAGTATTCCTAGAGCACACGTAGTGTTGCGCACATAGCAAGCTAGCAAATGCTTATAAACAAATGCTATTGAATGAATAAAAACCACTGCTTTCAGATAGAGTACTGATCGTGGCCCGTAGTGTCTTAGAATTACCCTCTCTAGAAGCATCTCCGTTGAGGGTAAGAGGATACTTTTCTAAAGGAATGTGCAAGAAGCAAATAGGCAATTAAAAAGAAAAAGGTAAGACTGATAAGAGCAAAGGTTAGAAGTAGATGGAATAAAAGAGTGGGATGTTTGGTGAAGGTAAATTTTATTTGAGAAGTCAATAAGGAGCTCCTTCCAACTTAAATGACCTTGTGATATAATAAGAAGTAAGAGAAAGGAAGTTTTTAGAGTGTGGTCTTGAAATGAACTGAGAGAGAACATTGATATAACTGGCTCTGAGAGAGACACAGTTCTCAAAATATTTCAGATAAGGACTTTTTTTTTGGCTAATGAGTGTAGGGAGGGAGAGAGAATGAGTAACCTTCCCTCTACTTAACTCCCCCAACACACACCCCAAGTGTTTTACAACCTTATGTCTCTGGCGGCTTGCTCTGGGTCATGGTATAGTTAACTAAAATACATGGCTAAGGGAAAGATTGTAAAGAATCTGGAGTAGGTGAATATGAAATTAATGAGAGACTGGAGTTCAAGAAACATTTAAATCCTCTTTCAGTCGGTCTGAAAAGCACTAGGAAGCACAGTAATAAAAGACGCATTCTTTCAGGTAAAATACAGTTTAACATTGATTTAGAAGTTTAAATGTTTAAAACATCACACATTAGAAATTAATTGTTCCTCCAAAGAGGATGTGAAGAACTGATGGGAGTTTCTGAATAAGACTTAGTAGCTCAGCGGAACATTTTCAAACTTACTATTCTGAGATGAAAGGCAAATACTATTCTTTTCAAAGTATAAAGCACATGATTCTAACTATAATCCTTTAAACTGAATCCCTATAGGTTTTCCATTTGAAGTAGTAGGGACCTCTAGGTGTAGAATATTGCTTACATGGTCAGATGATATATGGATATCTATATGGGTCTTATGTAGTTTCCTTTGTTATGTTGGATGGCTCTTGGTGGGGATTATTGGGATCTGACTGTGGTATTAAAAAGGGTAGGAAAGAAGGCAACAATGAAGTGTTTTTTAAAAAATAAATTCATTGTGGAGAGGAAAACAATAGAGCCTCACTAAATGAAATAAGCAAAATGTTAAGGCACGATATGCTTCTATATCATATTTCTAAAGCAGAGAAATCAAGAACATGAGGGCACAGATTAAATCTATGAAACACGCTCTTTGGAATTTCAATTCAGATGTCTTCAGTAAGTCATCAGTCCAGAACATTTATAAAACGTTAATCCAAAATCATAGAAAATTCTCTGTTGAGTATCCATTTACCATTGTATACATACTGTTGTTACTAAAGAAGAAAGAATTTTTTTTTTACTGAGTCTCTTTGTGTAATCATGTTTATCTGAAGCAACCTTTCTCCCTTACTCAGAAATTCTTCAAATATTATGGCCAGCAAGCTACTGAATTCTCTAAGTTCTGTGGAGCAGGGGCACATTAGTGTGCTCAAAGTCTGGGCTCGATGGGCTGCAAATTGTATGGAACTTACAACCACATGTGAATATAGGAGTCCCTGGAATCTCCCACACTGTGCCACAGTTCCTCAAAGCAAAGGCAATTCTGTGCAATGAACAAAACCAAATAAATCCATAAAAATTTGGGAACCACTGAGTGAGACAGTTTGTGACAGGGGGAGGTAAGGACTGCCTATTATATTGCAAGCTAAATACAAACTCCAAGAAAATTCACAAAATAGGTAAAACAAAACTGGAGAAGGTGCAGAAAGATTCTTGGGCACAATATGTGCTAAGGTTCCATACTTGCCATGTAGACAATCAAAAGAAAACAGAAAGAACAACCTTCTCCTATTAAACCACTTAGTTGGAAACACTTTTAATTGGAGACTCAATTGCAGTTATTGCTAGTTAACTTAAAAGGTGACAAAAAAAAAAAACAAAACATGACAAATTCAATAACTAAAATCTTCCCCCAGGCTTCATGAGACATTCTTAGACATTTTTACAAGTAATAAATACATTTCAAACTACACAAAGGATTAGTTATAATTATTTTTTTTTCCCATTTTTTTCAGGACAACCTGATGCCAGTGTTTTAGAATTCGTTATTTACGTTATAATGCCTACTGTCTCTTTTTTTTTCACTATTTTCCCCTTACATCACTGGTTTCTGAAAAAGCTTTTTCTGAGCTTCACCATAAAATCAAATTTCTTTTGTAAGACATGAGGGTTTTTTCTTCTTTTTATGGGAATGAATAAAGGCAGTGTTTCCATAAGCCAGTCTTTCTAACCTGAATTTCTCTAACCTATGGACAGGGTGACAATGGAGACTGAGACTATGACAGTTGCAAAACGTTGTTGTTTTGCTGCAAAATGTCATAGTTCACACTAATTTCTTGCTGATAAATTTAAACTTCAAAAAATGGTCAAGTCCCCTTTACCTTCCCCACCATGTTAAAGTGTCCTGGCATAAGAATTTAGCCTCTGTACTTACACATATCCTGTTCCCTTTTCATATACAGCGTCCCATCAATGCTACACTCTGACGGCCAAAGCTCTCGTTCCAATAACTTCATGATGGAGGGGAGCAGTCAGAGAGATTATCTAATTAATCTATCAGCTTTTAGGGCATCTGATTTTAAAGAACTTGGCACCTGTCATGCTGAAGGTATAAAAGGATGTTCATATGCTGTACTTAGCTGGTTTGATTTGAAGGCATGCTTGACCCACTATGTGATTTAAGGCCCTTTCACTAGCATTGATTGATTGCTACTGAACTGCATCACTCACCTCTTTTCTTCTGTCTTTGTCTTTCTGTAACAGCCATTTGATAGATGCCTGTGGAGACTTGGGAGTGCACTCAAGGAAAGTGGTGTTATTTTTTACTCCATACTGAATAATCTCAGCTGCATTTCTATATGCTGTGAAACAAAAGATCAGAGGTATTTAGAACCTCTTTTTTTTCCTGTGCCCTACATTTTAAAAGGCAAATTTATTCTTAAAATTAAGATCCATTAACAGAATCCCTTCTTTCATAAAAGTAGCTGATGAAGTAATTTCACACATGGAAGTCCATTAGGATTGTTATCTTTTTTTGTCTTTGGTTACAATGGGAAAATGACCCACAAAATGTTATTTTGGGAAGCAGCAAGGTACCATATTCACTACTCTGGCAAGATTTTCATTAATTAATTTCTTTTCCAAGTGTCATATTGGGTGCAACAGTCTTGAGGTGTCATTTATTTTTAAACTGCAATTTTGATGTGTGAATATTCAAATGAATGCTCTGAATTCTACTATGGTTCCCATCATGTTACTGACATGACCAGATCACAAAAACATTAGATATTTTTAAAAAATCAAGATGCTACATTGAAAAGGTTGTTTTAAAATTACAATAGAGAGAAAAATGGCATTCAGGCTAAAAGAGAAAGAAATTGACTTGTTCAGCTATTATGTTAGTCCAAATTCATTCAATAAAAAGCAAGCTGAATTATAGTGGTAGAAAGAAATACAAAGACAAGCTTTATTAAATAACAGGTCAAATTCCATGAAGAATGAAAACCACAGTGGGGAATAATATCTCTAGTCCTGTATTAACATAAATTAACTGAACAATAGTAATGTTATGATAATATTACACATATATATTTCCTAATAAAGTACTTGAAATGATATACTTTAAAAGACTCTTCCTTGAGAATCACTTATTTGCATTATATGACATGCTATCATAAAGCCATATAATAAAAGCTGCTATTCAAAGTTATCTTCTCTTTACACAAAATGAATGTTTTTCAGTTAACATACCTTTTAGATTGAATCCTCTGCACTGAGTCATTGGATTCCCATGTCTCACGTCTTGTCTGCGACTACGCCTGAGGGTTCAGAAGTAGTTAAAAGAATTGTTAACACTAACATTGCCCATAGTCTTTAATTTTATTTCAAGTAGTACCATTGTCATTTGGTTACATAGCACTGTGTGAAGTAATTGAAGTCAGATTATCTGACTAATGTGGCCACATATCAGTTGTATGAAGAGAGGAGAAACTTAAATTTTCTGAACTTCATTTTTCTTAACTGAGAAATGGAGGCAGTGTGGTCAGGGCAATCATATGACATAATGTGCTTGAGGGCACTTGGTAAAGCATCATGTAAATGTATGCTGTAATTATTGCTAACAATTTTTAAAATGGAAGTAACATTCTCTGAACCATAAGATGAATAGGACCTTCAGAGATCCCATATTAACTGCTTTTTTACTAAAAGGACCAAATCTAATCTATCCCATTAAACTGAAAATGTGTCTTATATCCACTATAATAATAAATTAAAGCTATAGCAATAATTTCACAAAAATGAAAATAGATAAAATTTATAAAGTACTTATTATGTGCCAGGCAATAGAATTCAATTGTACAAACATTTTTTTAAGAATGTATTATGTGTAAGGAAATGTGGTAAGGGGAAGATCTTATACTTAAAAACAGAGACACCCAAACCCTCTATAATTTGCTTAATTTTTTAAAAAGTAGTACTCAATCTTCCTTATGTGTTGCCTAAAATGTTATATTTCAGCTTCAACAAATGTCTCTTTATTTTGCTCCTAGAGTTAGTGAAAATGACATATCTTCTCAAGTAATACTAAGTATAAATTCAAAGTATGGGCACTGAACCTACTATGCTCAATCCCTACCACGCCATAAATGTAACGGAGTGGGACATTTAGGAAAAAATAACCAGTTGTGTCACTGACATACAAGGTGGAGGACAGGGATCATTTCATTTTTGTCTTTGTATCTCCAACACCTAGCATAGTGCTTGGCATGCAGTAGATGCTTACTAAATGCTTGTTTACTGATGCTTATTTTATTATCAGTTTCTCAAACTGATTCATCCAAAATTGTCAAGCACCATGAATTCAAAAGACATAGGTATCTTCCTCCATTCTAAATCTTAACATAAGAAAGATAATTCAACATAACACTGTAGTATAATTTCTAAATTTGGGTTGTAAAGCAATCATTTTCCTGAATAAATTTCTATAAGCTAGATATTGAAATTATATTTAAATACAAAGATAAATATTGCATAATAGAACAAATTGGGGATTAGCTTATAGCTATTTTTAAAGTAATTTAATTTGCCTATTAACCCCAGTATTTTCCTGACATGAGTTTGTCTTGCTCTGATTACCAGAGTGCTAAGCTCAATAAGTATCTCTGGTTTTTAAATTAATTTACTCAACAAGATCTGTGATTTCATTGGTTGAACATTCTCTTCAATGATGCAAATTACAACCCATTCATGCCCGCCCATCCTAGGCTACTTTTGGCCAGGTCCTATCATAAGATTACCTAAGGGCCTAACAGGCTGGGGTTTTGTTTTTTTCCTGACATATCAAGTTTCGGGAGATAAATTGGGCTGTGCCTGCCTTTTATCCCTTGTCCTCACTATGTGCTCTGCCCATCATTTTTGTTCAGAAATTTCTCTGCTAGTATCTTTAATTCCTGCTTTGTGAACAAATAAATGAAAAGGCGTTCATTATGCACTTACTATGTACTAGTCACTATGCTAAGAAATTTGTTACATGATGCAATGCACATCAAACCCACCATGTGCCTCTGAAATTTATTTTCAGTTCTTTGGAGATTATCAGGGTTCCTTGACTCCCTGTCATATAAAACACTGGTACGATACTGATATTAAAAATATGGACCTTTGCTTCTGGGAGAAGTTTGTGGTCCTTAAAAAAGGATCTTTGTAATTTCCTGAAGGCAATCCAGCCTATTTTCCTCTTCCTCTCAGTTCTGGACCTTATTCATTGTCTATTGGCATTATTTATCCATTTTATGCTTTGCCCGATGGTTATGATCAGTGGATTGTTAAACATGGTTATTTCTTTTTTCCATTTTTAAAAGATTCAAATAATTTTGAGACACATATTAGAGCTCTTGAGGCAGCATTTTACTCTACTGCATAAGCACAGTAGTAAAGTATATTCTCTAGATGTTTTAGTCAAAGATCCCTCTTCTCTCCTACTCAAGTCACTCAGGAAACTTCCCTCACTATGTCTCCTCCTTCACCTCCATCCTTCATGAAGGTAAGACCCTTCTTCTGTGAAGGGTGTCCTTTCTGCATGGACCCTAGAACCGCTCCCCTTCTCCAGTAGATTGCGATCTTCCATCAACTGCAATTTCTCTTTAATTTTTCCATTATCACTCTCTGACGGTTATTTCTTTGCTGCCTACAAGATCCTGTTCTTAACCTTAAAAAATACTCTCACTTGAGCTTACCTTTCCTCTGAACTACCACTTTTTACCTCTCATCTAATACAAAGTTTGAGAAATCTGTTTACACTAGCTGAGGAACCTGTGGCCCCAAGGCCACATGTGGCCCTGCCATCCTCAGGGGCGGTCCTTTGACTGAATCCAAACTTCACAGAACAAATTCTATTAGCCGTCCTCCCTCCTCTTCTCTCATTTGCTTCTAAAAACACTACATTCTGGCTTCCCCATTCACATTTGATGGAAACTGCTCTCTTAGCAATTATGTAATATATATCAATGGTTAGATTTCTGTCCTTATTTTCTTAACCTCTGCAGTGTTTGAAACTGTTGATACCTTATGCTGAATACTTCTGACACCGCTCACTGGATTTTCTTCTGATTTTTTGGACTGTTTTGTCTCATTTTCTGGGTCTTCCTCCTGGTTACACACTAATCATGAGTGTCCCTTCTGCTCCTTTCCTGTTGTTCTTATCAATCCATGTGTATTCAGTTTTCATTTCTATGCCGACTGTTTCCCTGCCTTCTAACTGTAACCTCCCTTTTAAAATCCAGTCCCATTATCACCAACAGCCTTTTGGACATCTTGAGCTGGGTGTCATGTAGGCATTTCAAACTCAGCATGTTCAAAGGAAAAAAGTCTTCTTTTTTCCTATTACAGTTGAGGCAGCTACTATTTTCCCTGCCACCTAAGCTCACAAAATTTCTGTGAAACTCTTTACTTCTCTCTCACTCACTATCCATATACATTCTCTTGTCAAATTTGTCATTTCAACTTTCACATCATCTTGTAGGTTCCCTCTCTTCACTCACACAGTCAACATCCTTGGTGCAGGCCTTCACTGCCTCATGCTTTTTCTTGTGAAATATCTTTTTAATTGGTTTCTTTCTCATGTTTCACCCTATTCTATCCTTCCCTTAGCTGACAAAGTAATTTTCTAGAAACTCAGATCTGATCATATCCCCTCACTATTCAATAAAATCTAGTGCTCCCTATAGGCACTGGGCATTGACATAATTTTCAAACAATTAGATTAGTGAGCAGTAGTCTGGGTATTTTATACACATAGATTTTTTTCTTAGAATAAAGAGGCAGGGGGAAAATGTTTATCCACTGAGTAGACATTAGTAGAAAAAATTTCTGTTTTACTTGCATCTCTATATTACCAGTACCTAGCACAATGCTGAACTCATAAGTTGAGTAACTACTTACCAATTGATGGCAATCCTTGGTATTAATAGTAAAAAAAAAATAACCAATGTACTACTACTAGATAGAAGAGTTCAGAGCTTTATGCATTAGAATTCCATTCTTTTGACAAAGAAACGAATGATGAAATTCTATCTTGGAACTTTATTTCGACCCCTTCACACTTGCCACACTTCTCTATTTGCTTGAGACAGAAAAAAAAAATCAAAATATAAACTCATTTCTTTCTCACCAGGACTTTGTTCCTGATTTTCTTTTCTAGGTGCAATGGCTAGAGCACTGGCCCTGGAATCAGGAAGACCTGAGTTCAAATTTGACCCTGGGCAAGTCACTTAACTATTTGCCTCAGTTTCCTCACATGAAAGTTGAGGAACAAATCAGATAAAATTTAAGTGCTTAGTACAGTGCCTGCACCTAGTAAGCACAATATAAATGTTAGCTACCATTATATCATTATTATCATTATAATGATATTAATGATATTGATATTATTTAATTATGTATAATCAGATCTCCCTAAGTAAATGATCTATGGGCCTATCCCCACTGAATTATAGAGAAGCTAAGTTAACATTGTGATAAATTAAAAATAATATTAATAGTTTCTTCAGGTTTTTAACTCTTCAAGACAATATCTCTTTCAGAGAACACTCAGGCCCTAGCAAAGATGGAATCAACTTGAATTTAATGATCGTTTGTTTGCATCAAAGTTTCTGGCCAATGATGTTAAAATGAAGACACTGAATTGTTTCTAACTGAGCATTCTTTACCTTTTTTGCTTCATCCTAATAAGGCCAACTTGAATCTAAAGTGGAGGTCATATCAAGAGAGTGCAGCTCTCATCAGAAGAACACAGATAATTTAATTGACTTTTTTAACATACCAAGATGGATGTGATTAGAATAAACTTTATATTGGAGAAAAGCATGGAATCTATGGATAAGTCTGTGTCTTAGGAAAGAAAAGTAGAGATAAGGGAAAGGCCATCTGGGCAAACAAAGGCAAATTCACATTCCAAGATAAATTTCTAAACCCACAAAAGAAAATCTCAAACATGAAAAGACAGTCTGCATGTAACATAAAACTTTACTTCAAAAATAAACTCTGAGTTTGGAAAATAAACCACTTGCTGTTCACAGCAAAAGTCTTAAAGCAAAAGAGGATTGGGAGGGAGAGGAAGGTGGGAAGATCACATGTACAAGCACTCATCACTCATCTAGGAGACGAGACAATAATTAAATCTGTAAATGTGAAAAGATTAGCCTTTGGCTCCCACAACAGGGATCATTTCATGCCTAGAAAATATTTTTGTTGTATCCTAAGCAGTATTGATTCCAGGTGACAGATTAAAGATTTATATTGAAGATATTTGAGATTCTTCAGCCTTCAGCTGGTCAAGGGCACAAACATTAGTGCAGTGGTAGTTTAAATACTAATATCACCCTATTTATACTTGAAAGCAGATGCTTGGTATTTTACTATTCAGGTTTGGTTGAAAATACTAACAAGTACTCCCCAATTATTTGATTTAAAAGTGGATGCTCCATGTTTTCTTTGTTCCCAATAACTCAACTTGGGCCACCAAAGACAAACACTAGGCCGTTCTAATAGAGTTTACCTCCTATGGGGAACATAGATCTCCCATGTAGTTACCCAATCTGTTTTATCTTTACATACCAATGCGGAAGATGATAAACCGCTTACAGGTAGGAAAATTAATCTCTCTCTGACAAGAGAAGACATTTTAAGTCAGAGTTCCCTCATGGGCATGAGATCATCTACCCAGATGACCTCATCTAACCCTAAGCTGCTCAAGAAAAAAGGTTTCATTCAGCAAAAATTCATCATATGAAAATAGTTTATGTGTGGGTGCTTTCACTTGTCCTGTTTGAGTCTTTCCTGTGTTCCTGAAGCTTCACTGATCTTAGCTTGTTTGCCTAGTCCGGCTCTGCTCTTATGACATGTGCATGATTGTTTGCAGTTGTCATGACATCGGTATTTCTGACCCTGGAATCCAGCTAGCTCTGTTCCAAGTGGGTGGGAGCCAGACAGCAAAGAGCTAGGGAGGCATTAGAGACCTCAGCAGCATATTTGTGGATAAATGCAAAGGAGAACCTGACAATATATTTGGAAACGAGAATGATCAACAGGAAAAATCCTTAGAGGTAGCAGCAAGAAATGGAGTTAAAGATCCAGGTAGAAGTATTAACTTTGCTAAGGAGTCTGAACCTCAACTTTTGGGAAAGGATGAAGATACTAAGGAATTTTAAGAAGTGGAAATGGAGTGTTGAGAGGGATCTGACCATGCTGATGTCCATGAAATAGGAGGCTAGATACTCTACTATGAGCGTGTTTGAGGGATTAGGGTTGGGGATTGAGGGAAGATTGTTGAAACAGTAAAGGATGAGATAAAGATTGAATGTGCTGAATATAGAGGGTGCTTGGCATTAGGAAAGTGGCAGGGTTATGCTGTATATGTTTTGTGTTTTAAATTAGGATTTCATAATTTTCTCTTATACTCAGTACTCAACAGTCTAAGAGAAACAGATAAATCAAGATAGTAAGTATTAATGCTGAGGATTAAAAGGGCAGCTAGAAGTTCTGGTGGGAAAGCTATTGAATTTCTGCTATTGAAGGATGTTAGGCTCTAAGTAATCTGAGGGAAAAAAAAAAACTATAACCATAACAATACTTTGAGAATATACTTGAATTTAATTCAATTTAGTAAATATTTATAAAATGTCTCCTTATTTTGAGACCACTGTTAGACACTGTATGAGATACCAAGCTTTAAATCAAGGCCCTGATGAAATTTGTCTTGCAGAGTGGGGCTGGAGAGGGTAACATTTAAGACTCATAAATATATGATGACATACAAGAAAAGAAAGAAGAGAGAAAGTTACGTGTGAGGCCTGGAGGGAAAAGGTTATTATCACTTTGAATGAATTTAGTAAGAATACCTAGAGGCTATGACAAAAGAATGTTTAACAGTATCAAAAAATATTAGAAGTTGAAGGAGATCTTCTAGGCCAATTCATGTAATACCAAGAAGTTCTTCCACAATATAATCTGATGAAAGATTTTCTATCCTCTGTTTAAGACCCGTCAATAACCAAAGTAACTCATATTTAACTTTTAGATAGCTCCAACTATTAGTAACTCCCAAATTATGTCAAACTTAAATACACCCTACTACAACTTCTTCCAAAGTTTCTAGCTCTGCTTTCTGGGGCCAAGCAGAACAGACTAAGCCACAAGATGTGGTAATTTGTTTGGTTTTCGGGAACACATTTTATCCAGGCTTGGTGAACTGAATTCGTCAAGAGCAACTCACCATTTCTCTACTTATCTTTTTTTTTTCTCTTCCCAAACCAAATAGTAAAGACAAGAAGCAGAAAATAGTAGAAATTGAAGAAAAGTATTGGGAAGTTATTCCAGATGTAGGGTACAACATGAGAAAAGTCAATGAGAAAGAGAAATAGGAGGAGTAAGAGAGTAGTTCACCTTGCTGGAACATAGAATACATGGAGAGGAATATTATCAGAAAACAGGAAAAAAAATAGCATGATGCCTGCTTGTATAAGTCCACAAATCAGCCTAGAGAGAAATTTGAACTTTACTATTGGGCCCGTCTAACAACAAAAACTCCCTAGATGTGGCAACATAGCTATTCACAAATACATACCGTCATATTTTTAAAAAGAAAAGAACCTGACCAACCCCCCAAAAACTCTCCCACAAAATCAAAACACAATCTTGCCTTTAACAGAATTGCATATATACATGGGATTATTAAGGCTATCAAACTGTGGGTGCATGTTTTGTGGATCACCGCTGCTATCTTTAGAAAATCTGTCAAGGACACATAATAGCCCTGTGCTTCATGTCTCAGCTCTCACGTACCTGGCAGTCACATTTCCTGCTGGCACATTTCAAATCACGGACATTGCTCATTCCATTTAGAACTTTCATAGAGAGTAATCTCCAAGTTGCATCTAAGCTCTGCCAACTCACTAATCTCTCTCTGTTACTGCCATCATTCCATCTCTCCTGCCCCATCCCATATTAGAATTTTCATCTTTTTTATCTTGTTCTTTCCCCCTCCACCCTCGCCAGTATCCTTCACGTGTACTTTTCTGCACCTAAACTCCGTTACTTGATGGCCCCTAACTACACCTTGTATTTTCTTGTCACCGTGCTTATGCTGTTTTTGGAACACTATTATGTATACTCATCCTTCAGAATCAAATGTAAAAGCTAACTTCCTGAGAAAGGCTTCACTGATTCATCCAATCATGAGACCACAGAATTTGCAGTTGAAAGGGACCTAGAAGTTACAAAGTTTAATCTCATTTTTTACAGATAAGAAAATTGAGACCAAGTGAGATACAATCCTGGACTATTCCATTGACACAGGTATTAGTTTTCCCTAAAAAGCAACAAAAATATCTTTGTTCCTTCATTGACCTCTGTTTCTCTTGATGAAACTTCCTGGCACTTAAGGGAAAAAAAAGTCCCACTCAGGTAGGGCTGGGGCTCCTCTGACTTGGTCATTTGAGCCTTCATACTTACCTAGCTGACCATATATATTTCATATGGAGACCAGTAGGGTCTGTGTCAAGAGAACCTCGGTGCCTGTATCCTTGTTGTATATGTTTTCTCTTAGGGCAAAGCAAACTCCCTTTCATGAACTGTTCAGTGATTTGCAAGTAAGTGCCTTGTTTTGTCCCCATAACAGACTTGAACTAACTGGGTGCTGGCATTAGTTCCACTTCTAACACAAAGTAGGAGATCCAAGGCCGTATAGTTAGTAAGTAGTAGAGCCAAGATTTGAACCCACGTCTTATGATTCTAAATCCAGTACACTTTCCATTACACCACTTAACCTTGTTTTTGTTCACATATATTTATAACAAATGTGCTTGCTTACTGTATTGATTTATAGCAATATGTTCATGTGCCATATTTTTCTCACTGATGGTAAGCTCCATGAGGGCAGAGGCTACATCAAAGCCAAACTTTTTATCTCCCTCAATATCTAGAATAAGATGTGTGAACTATGCATTGTATTGAAGCAATAAGAACTCACCTCTTCCCTGTTGGATAGAATCTGGAGCAAGAACTACCATCCCAGGCACAGTAAGGATCTCTTGCCAGGCAGCAGTCAGCACAAGCTGTTCCATAGATGTGGCAGCGATGTAGAGACACTTGGGAAACCCCTTCATTGGAGCTTACATATAACTGTTGCTATTGAAGGAAAGACGATTCATTTTAGATGGGGGACATAAAGGAAGACTTTGAGCAGAAATATTTTATACTCTATGCCCAGAAACCTTTGTATTCATTTGGGAACTAAAAACCATCAGGCATCCTACCAAAGGGTAGCCAAAATAAACAAGATTTTTCCTAGGTTAATATTACTCGAATATTGCTGCTTTCCTGTTAAAAACTGCTCAGAGTTTCACATAGAACACTACTGTTTTCTAGATGTTAGATTTTATTATTTTCTACCTCAGGTGAGAGTTAAAATATTAAAATTTTAATACTGAGTAACTTCTTGGAACACTATTCTTTACTGTAACACAAAATGACTTTCTTCCTCCTGCTTTAAATGTAGCAATATATCACGTGAAACTGAAGAAATTGGAAGGGAAGGATTGGGAATATTTTTTATTATAAGGAAGTATATAGTATAAGGAAATATAAGTATTAGTTTAAGTATTTAGTATATGGAAGAAAAAGAAATTGTTATCATATTTTAACAGGTAAACTGTTCACAGAAAACATTTTAAAATTTTAAAGATGAACCAAAATTGATTTTAGACATATTAAAGATTAACCATTTCTTTCCTCCCCACTCCAGAGTTGTCTACCCACTGAGCAACCCAGCCACTTTCTAGGCAAACAGAAGTTAAATGATTTGCCCAAGATCACACAGTCTGAGGCTGGATTAATAAAATTACTATACATCAAACATTCCACTGCTCAGAACAGCCTTGCAAAGAACTCCTCCCAAGTCAACACAGTCTCAGGGACAGCAAAAATATATCATGGTTCTTAACTTTCTTATGAAATGGTAGAATATATTAAAATATTTTAATGAAAAGTAAGTGAATCTTGATTTGCTTCCTATGCTAAATTGTCATTTTTCCACCTCTGTTTATTTGCTGTTCATCTCGCCTGCCCCTGGACTTGCAGCATAAGGTATGTTGTGGAATGCCTTTAACACTTTGTAAATCCAGGCTAAGATTCATTGGGGTGTGTATTGGAAGGGTGAGAGAGGGGAGGCAAGAAACAGCTACCACTACCAGGTAGAATGGAAAATGAATTATAGCAAATTAGATAATTATCTATCTTGATAGTTTCGATTAAATTGATCATTTCAATCAAATCTTGATCTTTAATTAAATTTTCAGATTTTAATATTTCAATTAAACATTCTGCTTGCCTCCTATTCATGCACTTTGATGAAGCTAGACACTAGATATCGTAATATTTTAGAATACGAAATAGTAATTGATCAGAATTTTATAGTACCTTGAGGGAGGTGTTGTTTTTAGTATCTCTGTATCCCCTATAAATAACATCATTGTTTCCTTGTAAATGTATACAAAACGAATGTGCCCCACAGCCATATATCATTTTTATATTTTTTTCTAGATCTTTCTCCTTCTACCAAGCTGGGCTGAACAAGAAGTTTCCCATTGACTTCAAAAGAACAATCTGCCTTTGGATTAGTTCCCTGGGGCACAGAAGATGACTAATGACTTCTCATTACGTGGGGAAAATGTTTCTCATGCACCACACAAACATTTTTACAGATGAGACCTTTACTTCTGTATATGCCATTGATTTTTCTTCATAAAAGTTAGTCAAGTGTAAAGAGTACAAGGCACACTGTGGAATTTTTCTTCATCTGTTTGGCCTGAAACCCTTAAAGAGCCCCACTAAAATTATGTGATCACAGTTGTGTTAAGCAGATGAAGCCCCAATGTTACATTTCAAGAATACAGCTCATGTCATTGAGGGTAAAAGGAAAATGAAAAAATAAACAGTAATTTTAACACAGCTTCTCTCACTGTTAGTCACTGAGGTTTTAAAGCCTAATAACACCCCTTCTTTCCTCAGACCCAAATTGTCTTTTAAGAGGCTAAAGGGAATAGACCCTTCAAAGCTCACAGCTCAGGTAATAACCTGCTGGCTTCTCTTGCTTCCTAGTCTGTTTACCTGGACCAGTCCTTTTAGCTCCTAAGCCTTAGGTTTCAGTAGGAAAGAAAAGGAAACCATTTTTAAAGTTGTAATACAAGATGTTTTGTGACTAGGAACTCTCTCCCTCCTTAAGTGGATCCTGGTGTGCCAAGCCAGAAAGAACCCTGGACATTCCCCCCCCACCCCAATCAGAAGATTGAGACCTGAGAAGACTGTGCAGTTTCCTAGGACTCCAAGCAAATCACCACCCATGTGAGCCTCAGTGTATTTAGGTGCAAAATAGGATAATACTTGAACTACCCATTTTACAGGAATGTCAAGAAATAACTTGGCCTAGCATTTTGTAACCAAGGAAACAGCAGATTGAAATTAAGCAATTATTAACAAAACTAGAACAAAATGTCAGATGTATAAATGTATTGTGGTGGTGCTGTACACCAGCATGTGACAGGGAAGGAGAAGGGCTTTTCCCCAAGTGAATAAGTCCATATTTACAAATTCAAAGCTGGTAACTATGCTAATTTTATTGGCAATCTGGTAAAGTTCTTTAACCAAAAAATGCAGAGAAGCTATGTTGCTGTTTAGTCATCAGTCATGTCTGACAAAAATTTTTTGGGACCCCTCTGGGGTTTTCTTGGCAAAGATACTGAAGTCACTTTCCATTTCCTTCTCTAGCTCATTTTACAGATGAGGAAACTGAGACAAGAAAGGTTGAGTGACTTGCCCAGGGCCACACAGCTATTAGTATTTGAGTCTGGATTTGAACTCAGGAAGATGAGTTCTCTCTACTACACCACCGGTTTGCCCAAAGAGAAGGTACAGACCTATTGTTAACGGCAATT
This sequence comes from Bettongia penicillata ogilbyi, assembly GCA_023548195.1. Taxonomy (NCBI): domain Eukaryota; kingdom Metazoa; phylum Chordata; class Mammalia; order Diprotodontia; family Potoroidae; genus Bettongia; species Bettongia penicillata. The sequence goes on along the minus strand of JAJHZJ010000049.1, from coordinate 6,046,761 downwards.
TTGTACCTGGGAGCTCCTCAACTCAAGTCCCTACTTCAAGGTGGAAAAAATTTTGACCTGAAACATTCATATTTAGTCTAAAATAAGATTTGGTTTGAATCATGAAGATAAATAAGAACTTTTCCTTTTCCAAATGATATGGAACATGGCTGTATTTCTTAGACTGGCATCTGACTTACGTATGCAGCCAACTTTCTAGTTTACCCAAGGTAAAACTACCTCGGGATGTAGCAGATTTACTATTGCGGTAAATCTTTATACAAAGACTTCGTAGCCACTTGTCAGGAATATCTTCCAGGAAATCACTCTTCAGGTATGGCTTAGAGTAGATACATCTATGAGACACCTTGAGATTCTTTGCTTCTGCGAACTGTTACCAGGCCAGTCTAGTATTGTGTCTGAGTACTACAGCAGTCTAATAACTGAATAATTAAATTATTTAAATGAAGCTACATTATTCATCTAATTCATAATTAAAACCTTGTGATATAAACATAAATATAGATTGGTTTTTACCTTTTTGGATGAAATTTTCATTGTTGTAATAGGAGCATTATTCTGAAAGAAAAGCAAATAGTTACATAGTTAAATAGAACACTAAAGTAATGATGTCATTCCCAATGATAATTTTACATATAATGTACATGTATATACATATGTTTATATAAATAAGAAAAATTAAAGAGGTATTTCCTCCGGAGAGGGGGAGAGCAGTACTAGAATAATTTCATCAATCCTGCTATGTATAAATAAAAAAAAACATATATGAAATCCTAACCTTTGTGCAAGAAGTGGTATATGAACCAGACAGGAAGACTTAGATAACATATGACCAGAAAGGTGGGTGGGCTGCTATGTTACAAGAAAGAGATATAACCTTGTTCACTATCTGTTGCCTGCTATGGCTAAATAACTTTTGTTAACTATCTCTATTTACAAGTATCTCATTTTATTCCACTCTCAAACCTTAACTACCAGATTAGCCTGAGTATGACCTTCCCTACTTCAAATAAAAGCAAGAGAGATACAAAAATGAGTGGAATAAGTGTCAAACACTAATCATGGAGTTCTGGGGCCACCAAAGAAACTGGAGGTTTGACTTAAGCTTTCCAAAAGATTTCTGGAATGGCCTTCCACTGCGTTTTCCCTTAAATCAAGCACTAGGCATAACAAACTATTGTTTAGTTCATCAAGTCTGGTTTGAAGAACAGGTTGGTCTAAAGCAAATTTCTTAATTCTCTCCTTTTGCTAAGAACAATAAACTACTGTAAGACATGACTCACTTTAATGAGGTCTGAACAGGAGTCAAGTGGATGAAACTGAGTAATGTTCTCAAATTTTAAACCTCTATGAGTGCCAGATTCATAATTGGTGAACTTGCTGAGCATTTTACAACCCCAAAATCACTCTTGTAACCTGCTGAAGAAATGCCCTGTAACTTATTTCCAACTCCCTGAAAGGATAGAGGGGTAATTCTGCTGAATTGCGCTATGCATCCAGCCCTCTGTGTGCCTGGGTTTTGTATATGCCTAAAAGACATTTTTTTTTTTCCCAGAGAGATGATGTAATGGTCTCGAAAGGCCATTCCAACACTTTTTCAGCAGCTCTTAGAGATGTGCAGAAAGGTGTTGCTTGAGACAGATGTCTAAGCTGTTGGTGATAGTTCAGTAATTCTCGTATATGAGCCAACCTTACCTAAGCAAGCCAGGCTCTGTTCCAGCTCACAGACAGGAGAGAGGTAAAAGAAGAGTCTGTAGTCCTTTGCCCCCATGGAAACAAAGGAGAAAACTTGACCTTTTCTTACAACCCGACATTTATTTTCCAGTGGTATACTGATGTGACACTCAGCTAAGGAATATGTCAGGTCCTGTTTCCACTTAAATACATTATTTCCCTACAAGCCTGTGACATAATGTCACATACACCCAATTACTTTTAGTTCACAGAAAATGTGATACAAACACTGGGCAAGATGGTAACCGTATTAGGTAAGTGAGCCTTCTGACTTGGGCATATCAATCAGTAGCACACACAACTGCCCATTTCTGCTTAGAACACCGCAGACTGGCTCCTATTAACTGATGTCCCCTCCATGCATTTCTATATTTCATTTCTAAAAGAGTTTATTCTTTCATAATGATAACACCGACATAAATCATTTAACAGCTCATAAGTAGTTACCACATGATCACAACAAGCACATCTCATATTCCTTTGAAAAGCCATCTACAATGTATATGTTTTGGTTTGTGTCAAACCCAGTTAATTAACAATACTCTTTGATTATCAAAAGGACACTTCAATATGAGAAAATAATGAAGTGCTAATATTATGACAGTCTTCTTAGGAAAAATTCTGGATCCAGACTCATATGACTTTCACCAGACAAATTGTCACTTCAGAGTTGAATGTAAAGTGTTACTATATTTATTCATAATATATCTGTTTAAACTAGTGCAATAATTACTTTGTCTTGCCAAAAAAAAAGACTAAAGAGGGTAATGGAAATAGAAGTATTTTGGGGTTGAGCTCTAATTTAATAGATTAGTTATAAATGTTCCATGATGTAGTTGAACCAAAGAGAAATATTTAAAAGGCTATTTCCAAGAGGAAGCACCTTTGTAGACAAACAGGCAGATTTTCAATATTTCAGTATTTGTGTGGTTGGATTTTATCAATTTCTCATTTCCCTCAAAATTTAAGTTCACTGGATGTTCTAAAAATGCTGTCCTTTGAGACCTTCTCACTAATTCACTCTTTAGGAAAAGAATATTGACCGTAGTAAAGACCACTGGATTTGGCCGCAGAAGGCTGATGTAGGAGAGCCAGCCTCAGTACAAATCACAAACTCTGATTTCTAATTTCCTAATCTGCATAACTGAGACAATCATCCTGATCTTCCTTCTCACAGGGCTGTCTTCAGTATGGAATGAAGTAAGGGATGTAAATATATTTTGCAAACTGTAATATAAATAAGGGTTAGAATTAATAACACTAATTTTAATTATTCATAATATAACACTTGAGGCAGTTCTTTAAAGTGTAACTGGCCACCAGAACTTAGGTTTAAGTAGATTATCACTTCTGTTCAGTTATTGGTTGGTTCTATGAACCCGGGTATGGCTTGTTATTCTTATTGGGGCATTCTTTCCTTAGAGGTAAAACTGAAAGATTAAAGCTCCTTGATGATACTTGCCACAGCTTGGTAATCTTTTTATCCATCCCCATACTTAAAAATATGCTCTGTCAAATGTTTTTGGATGTAAGTGGGTAAACCTCTTATTCCACAGAGAGGTTCTCTGTCAATAACTAGCAGTGATGGGTACATCAGTACCTAAGTGGTAAAGCAACTGAAATCCCTTAAGAAGATTGCATGTGCAGTTCTGAGAATCAACATTTGTCTTCTTTAAATTCGGTGACACTTCAATTGAGAGCAATAAAACCAAGTGAAAACAAAGCTGTTTTTCTTATGTTTTTTGGCTAAAAATCAGAGCCATTATCTAACAATCTGAGATACTAATATGTTTGTGTTTCAGTGTGATATGTTGCCAATGATAAAAGTCTTTTGCTGGCTAGACCTGAAAAAAAATGTCTTTCTTTGAATTAAAAAAAACTGATAAAAATTTCTCAAAGCATGGTGATGGGGAAAGAATATGTAACCAGTAATGTTTAGATAATTTGAAATATGGAGAAGAGGGGAAATGATTCCACAAGAAAACCCCAATCTATTTTTATTTTATATAATGTTTTCTTCTTTCAAAATTGTTACAACATCCATTATTTTTATCTTTTATCAAATAGTTTTTCAAAAGACTGTGAAGTTAAAGGATTTAATCCAATATGCTAGACAAAAATGGGTCAAACCTTAAAGACTTCCAGTTCCTCCAAAATGAGTTCTCCACTAGCTGTGCTATTAGTAGGCAGAACAACAACTTTCTGTACTGTACCACGATCTGGAACAGAAATAGAACATATGAGTGTTAGATTATTCATACACATTTCCCCCAAAAAAGGAAAAGCATGTGGATAAAGGAAAAGATATAATTATTGAATTACTACTGAGGAGTTTTATATAGCATATAGATGTACGTGTGTAGATGTTTTCCTGGTCACATATAAAATCACTTCCATTTGTATCTGAACTTTATTGTTTCAGAAATCCATCTTTTAGTGGACAGTTCTTATCTGGAGGTATTTTTTTTAATGACATAAAAACCCTGAAGTTCTGAACAGTTCTTAAAAAGTATGTAAATATTGGACAGTGAGCAGTTATCTCCAATTGCCTTTTAAAAGCTGACATTTCTACACAACAGAATCTAATCCTGACACAGTAAGTAATAGTACCTGTAAATGTAACAATTCATAAGAGAAAGGAGCGAAAAGCTAATATTGTTATCTTGCTTCAATGGCATTTGCACTGCCTCTCCTTGCCCCTTACCCACCTACATTGTAAAGTCATATTGTAGTTGTTTTCATTTTGAACTTTGAGGATAACTGTTATGATTATTTCAGAAATATGAAAGATAGATTTTAGTTGAAGTTCCATTGTATCAGAAAGTTATGAAGTCTGGAAATTGGCTCAAATAACTATTTTCATAGTAACAGTATGTGTATGACAAGAATAAAGCATAGATAAACTATAGAAAATCTATGTGCATCAAAACATCTAGAGGAAGGAACTCCAACATATGAACTGATCTTTAGTGAAGAATTTATCAAGGGATGACACTCACATAGAAAGAAGAGTATGGATGGCTTGCAATGGTGAAAAGAATTGTAATATCAGTGAGATTACAGATGACTGAAACATCAAAGAATCAAATTACCTATAGGGGCCTTTGAAATTAGAAGGGGGAAGGGCTAAGAAAAATGGGTTTTGTATCCCTCTACAGAATGGCACCTGAAGAGCCTCAAGGCAAAAACAATGAATTTCTGTTTCAGTTTCTTTATCTTAAAAATAAGATTCCATCCATCTCTAAATTCTTTGCTTCTAACTGAAGAGAAAATATATAGCAGAGAAATGGAAGATCAATAGCTGTGCTGGTTTGTCTCACCCCCTCCCAACAAATACTCAACATACATATTGTAGCAGAAAAGCAGAGTTTTTTGAATTATGACAACAAAAATTGCATTTATTTTCAGATTAATTCAAAAAGTCATGTAAGTGAAAACGTGAATAGAGAAGAGAATGATTGGGAAAAAAAGTCAAGGCACAGTACCTCATTTATGATTAAGTAATTACAATGATTCATTGGTCATATCATGAACTGAATTTTAATCAGTCAATTTTGTATATAATCATTGACTAGACACTTATGTTTTAAAAATTACCATTTTATTATAGAATGCCAACCCATACTTACACAGAATGTATTGGGAAAAGTCCACATGATGGAAACACAAGGAGAGCGTAACTTGGAACTACTTAGTGAAATGCCACAAATCTCAAATTAGTTTTTGGCTTCCACTAGGATGGGTTATAAATGTTCTGACACAAAAGATTCTCTTTCATGTTAAGAGTTTCCATTTTACATATTTAATTGACAGGCTCAAAATACTCCTTAACAAGAAAACGAATTTAGATTTTTAAAGACTGAAGCCCAAGAAACTTCTAAGTGCAGTAAGAAATACACCTCAAGCTTGTTTACACCAAAAACCACAAGACAGAAAAAAAACACACATGTCAAAACAGGCCCCAACTGTTGAAGAGATCCAAAATGGGAGAAATCTTTAAAAGTTCCAAGCCACATTCTATAATTTTAAAACCACACCTTCAGTCACACTCAAAAGCAAATAAGAACACAAAGCCTGAAAATCTGGGGTATAAACAAGGCTGTTCTGACTCAGTTTTGAACACTCAAAGTACACTGCATCCATCATTTCATAAAGAAAAAGTCCCCTTAACTTTTGTCCATGGTCCCACAGCTAGTCAGTATTCAAACCCAGAACTGGATCTACTTTTCTTCAGGGGTAATTTGTTTTCTAATGGGGTTACTGCTGGAGCCACTTTTTAAAGTGCAAAGAAAGCCATTTTCATCTTGGAGGAGAGTGTGTTCAAAATAAGGAGCTGAGTAATACAATGAATCCTTGCCTGTGCCTTACCCCTATTAATCCATCATCTACTGAGTTCACATAAGCCCTGCTGAGCTGTAGACTTTTTTTTTTTTAAAGAAAGTAGAGCCCACTGCAAAAGCCTAAGCTGAAAATCTTCAAAGTTTGGAGAGCTGCAGCAAGTGTGTGTGGTAGAAAGGAGTGAGTTGATGAGGTGAGGGTCATGAGTGTTTAGAAAACAGGAAGAAACTAAGGAAAACCATAATCCTTATTTTGGCTCATGTCATCACACGCAAGAATAATGAAGACAGTGCTGGGTTTATGGTTCACTGCTACAGATTGTAATGACAGGCATGGATCACTGAATAATCTATATAGCCTTGGTAATTTCTAGCAATCATGGAGAATATTTGTGACTGTGAAATCAAAGCCTTGATTACAAAAATGCTCAGAGATATAACTATGTCCCTAACAAAAGGAAAGTACTCTTAAAGCTGAGGAAGTTGATTGCTTATTACCATATTTTCCAAGCATTGTCCTTTTTATGACATCAGGGGACCATGACAATCAACAGCTTCATTCAGAAGGCTCCAAACATTTGAATTTTATTAATTCCCCTAATATAGTACTTGACTGAAAAAAAAAGAGAAATTTTGGGATATTTATGTGAATAAACTCTTCTAGACTATTACAGAAAAAGGCTTAGAGTGAAAAGGGATTTCAGAGATCCTCTCATCAACACCACTTCAAGAATCCATCAATAAGTATTTAGAAAAGCATTGTGCCAGACAATGGGGATAAAAAAGAAAGAAAGAACACCAAATATAACTATTCAAAAGGAGCATATATTCTATCAGAAACAGGAATCCCTTCTATCACAAGACTAGAAAACGTCCCTTTACATGCTGAATACCTTTAAGGAAACAGAACTCACTTCTTCAAAAGATCAGTGCCTTTTCTTTTAGGTTAAAATGAAAGTTAGAAACAATATGTTTATACTGAATCAAAATCTCCTATCCCACTGACTCCAGAGTCTATGCTCTATCCACTGCCCCACTTAGTTTAGAATGCCACTTTTTTAACACTTTAAATACACATCTTTCTTTAAAAAAAAATACTAAGTACTCTAAGAAACTTTTAAAAATACGAACTAAAAGAAGCACATATGTGATGAAGGACATGCTGCTATGATACCACAGGCTCACCTCAGCAATTCCACTTTCAAATCCTCTTTCAGTCTATACTAGTTTACATTCCAATAAGAACATTTCTTTCCATTTTCTAGAATCTGAGGTCCTCCCAGCTCAATAAAACTGAAGAGTTGACTTTCCACTAACAGAAACCACCACCACAATTCACAGTAATAGACATCCTTAAGGGCAGTCATATAAGGTCTAGCTGTACTAAACAACTGACCTCAGATTCTTATCCCTAGGATATACATCACCAAAGTCAGGATTAGGAAATTTGGCAGGACATCAGGAAAAAGATCATTGTGTGAGTATCTATCCTGAATCCATTCTGTGAATAGACAAAAGCTTTCTATTGTAATACTTCCAAGCTGAAATCTCCTCTAGCTTTCCTTTAAAGGTGAAAGTTAAAATGCGGGCAGCATACAGGGATATGGAAATAGTTGGCCGCATGTTACTTAAATCCATTTGTCATTCAGTTGTTTCAGTGATGTCTGATTTTTATGACTGCTTTTGGGAATTTTCTTGGCCAAGATACTGGAGTGGTTCGCCATTTCCTTCTCTAGCTCATTTTACAGATGAGGAAACTGAGGAAGCCAGGGTTAAATGATTTGCCCAGGGTCACACCACTAGTAAGTATCTGAGACTGGATTTTAATTCACGTCTTCTTAACTCTGGGCCCAATACTCTAGTCACTGTACCACCTACTGCCCCTAAAACTTAAGACAATTCAAATCACTGACTAGTAATTGAATCAACCAGAGCTCTCAGAGTAAATCACTGCCCTTCCTGGCCCTTCAGCAAGGTGCTCAGCATTATGATACACCTCTCCCTGGCACTCTACATCACACCCTATTTTCCGCTAATGTTCACAACCATTGAGTATATGGATCAAGGATAGACAAGTATGCAGAAGGCCAGACAATTTCAAACATACAACATGAATCAGTACAATGGAGAATTAGGCTTAAAGTCAGGAGAGACTGAGTTCAAATCTCCACATAAATATTTACTAGCTCTTTTAAAATAGAAAGTCACTTTACTTTTCTGATCATCAATTTTTTCATCTGTAAAGTAGGCAACATATTATCTAAGTGGATAGAGTGCCAGGCCTGAAGTGAGGTCAGTTCATCTTCCTGAGTTCAAATTCTGCCTCAGACACTACTTAGCCTTGTTTGCCTCAGTTTCTTCATCTGTAAAATTAACTAGAGAAGGAAAATGGCAAACCATTCTAGTATCTCTGCCAAGAAACCTCAAAAGGGGTCAGTCACTGAGATTTGGAGACAACTGAAAAATTACCGAACAAAATACCTATGCGAGATATATCTCAAGGTTGCTGTGCAGATGAACAAAGTAGAATTCTGGACAAGGCATCAGTTTGTCACAGTGCCTTTAGAGAGCTCCAGTCTGGAATATCTGCTTCAAATTCTACCTCTGATACTTTTTGGGTCTGTGAATCCTGCCAAGTTGCTTGATGACTCAATACCTCAGGAATCTCTCTCAAATTAAAACCCTAATTCTACCCCATAACCCTGCAGAACAGGTACCACTCTGCATTGTTAGAAGGATTTTTTATTATCATGAGTTCTCTCCATCACAGACACAGATTAGGAACAAAAAATTAAATTCATATGAACTATTATAATAATAAATTAGAAAATTCTGACGAAAGCATGAAGAACTACTTTCAGAACATAATTTTTGTAATTTTTCGGTAAGATATTTCTGTTCTTCAAATCATAAAGTTACCAACGCTTAGTTAAAACTCAGATGGGTTCATTCCTACATAGCACAGTTACACTAATACAGAGAAAACAGAGTAGCTGTGTTCCCAAAGGGTCTTCCAATGCTACCTTCTCCCCTAGCCTGACTTCTTGTGAATGTATTTCATTGTTCACACAAGGAAATGAGCAAGGAAGTTTGGGTAGACCTCAGTAAAAATCCATCATCACTACTGATGGGTGGGGGGAAACAACTCAAATTTCATTTCCTACTTAAAACTGATCAGTAATTTCATTTGCATATATAGAGGATTGACTTTTTAACAGTAAAATAGCAAATAATTCCATAGTAATATGAGACAACACATGAAAGTGCTTTTATAACATTACAAATTCTTTACAGATGTGAGGTGGTGATAAATATTTTGCTTAAAATAAAATGGAGGTCTACACATGTAAGATCATGAGCTGAAGAAATAATCTGGATAATTAAAGCGATAAAAAATTAAATTTTGGCATCAATTATCTGGGATTTTTAAACAATGCTGTTTTAGGACAATTTTATGGGGATAATTACCTTCATTTTAAATGGGTAATTAACTTGAAAGTCTTCACTTTACTTTTTTAGATGTGTGTGTGTTCATCCTTCATTGTGGAAGAAGACCATGTCATCAGAAAAATAATGACATGATTTGCACTTGACTTTGTTTTGAGTGAGGGAGGGCTGTGCAGGTCACCAGCCTCACTTCTCCTCCAGAGCCATCTCAATCCAGTGACCAGATATTCATCAGAATGACTGGAGATGACCCAGGATGAGGCAATTGGGGTGAAGTGACTTGTCCAAGGTCACACAGCTAGTGAGTGTCGTCTCAGGTGAGCTATGGATTCAGTGAAGTTCCAAATGATATTTAACATAAAACAATAAAGTAAATTAAATTAGGAAAATTCTGTCTTTAAAAAACCTGAAATTAAAAGGTATAAGAAAAAAGCTCTCCATAGTAATGGGGACAGCTCACCATTCTTAGAGGCACTTGTTTTAACTTTAGATTTTACTTCCCCCTTCATTAAAGTCTACAGCTAGTACCATCCTTCTGCCAAGCTCTGCTGGTGCTTTTTCTGTTCCACTTTGCTTTAAAAAGGAATATTCACAGCTAAAGTCCCTCCCATTTTTATGGGTATAGTAGTAATTGTTACAATGAGGCTATCTCTAAAATCCCAAGGGAAACCTTAGGTGATTCTGGATCCTGCTTTGAAAGATGATACTAAGTGATTACTACATGTGGGCACTGTGTTGGGTACTCAGTAAATAAGCATTTAAGTGCCTGCCATGTATCAAGCACCTAATGCTGGGAGATAAAGAGGATACATTGTGTCTAAAGCAATAAAACACCAAACTGAGGAAGAAAACTCCAGCACCTGAGGAGATCAGGGAGAGCTTCCTGGAGGAATTGGCATCTGCACAGAGCCTCGATGGAAGATAAGGATTCTGAGAGGTAAAGAGGGAAAGGGATCTCAATCCAGAAAGCCTTTTAAGAATGGAGGGAAGTGGGCCTGAGTCTGGGGAATGCCTAGGTTGGTTGGAACACATTGCTTGGGAAGAGAAAGAATATGAAAGGCTGTGATTTACCAAGGGATGATTGGTTGGATCCTAGAGTAAGAACTGGAAATGTCCTCAGAGACTCTCTAGTTGAACCCTCTTGCTTTACAGGTGATTAAACTGAGGCGCAAAGAGGTAATGTGACTTTCCTAAAGGTCAAACAGGTAAATGAAAGACCTAAGATTTGTACCCAGATGCTGTGACTCTAATTTGTGGTGTATGTTTTGGGGAAGGGGTTGGAAGATTTAAAAATATTAGAAATTCTGTGGACACCAAATAAAATGGGCATTCCTATAAACACAGAAGCATGGAAAAAGAGAATTGTATACGAAAGGACTGATGTGTATTATATACAACTTACACCTAGTGATACAGTGGTCTGTTGAGGGTACCAGTAATGGGCTAGAATAATAATAGTACAGGAGTAAGTATCATTTATAGAGGGCCTGAAGATTTGTGAGATCCTTTATATAGATCATTTCCTTGGATCCTCACAGTGACCCTGGATGTAGGCATTAATATTAGCTCAGTTATACATGAAAAAAGCAGATGGGAAGCTAGGTGGTAGCACAGTGGCTAGAATACTAGGCATTGAATCAGCAAGACTTACTTTCATGAGTTCAGATCCTACCTTAGACACTAGCTATGTGACCATGAGCAAGTCATTTAAACCTGATTACCTCAGTTTCCTCATATGTAAAATGAGCTGCAGAAGGAAATGGTAAACCACTCCAGTATCTTTGCCAAGAAAACCCCTATTAAGGACAGGAAAAATCATCCACAACTGAAAAAGACTGAGCGACAAATTCCATTTGTGAGTTTCAGTGACACCTCCCTCTCTCTCTCTCTGTCTCTGTCTGTCTCTCTCCCTCTCCTCACTCCCTTGTAAATGAGGGAACCTAAACTCAGAGAGATTACATATTTTACCAAAGTTCACATAGAACAGTAAAGTACAGAGCTAGGGTCTTAATCCAGGTCAGCTGAATACAGTCAACACTCTTCCTGCTGTACCATCCTGGATTAATGAACTGTAACCTTTTCTGAGACTACTGCACTTGGTTAGGCTATCAAATTATTGGTGGTGACCTGTGCTCTCTGATGAGAACCCCATGGCTCTGCTGTTCATTAAGGTTATGCTATCCCTAGGCCCTCTCCTGCCAGGATGCTTCAATCTCCTCCCCAGGCAGCTAGCTATCATGTGACACAAGGACAAAGATGTTAATGCCTTGGTCACAAATATGGCATCCACTTTAAAACTTCATACTTTCCTGGGGCTTAGCAAAGGCAAGGCTTTAACATAGATTCCATACAAGTAAAGCTTATAAGAAACACTGATCCAGCAAATGCTGCATAAGAAGCCGGGACGGAAACCACATGAATGCACCCCACGTTATGAATTAATAATGATACTAAATCATCCTAAACCTCTAACACCCTGACAGGAGTCATTCAGCTTTTATCAAAAAAACCACATGTCATCCTGATTGATGAAGAGTGATAAAAATATAAATATGGCTGGATGTGTCTGAATCTGACCCAGACACTTAAATATTTTTATAACTGCAACAGCATTAAAGAAAACAGGCACTGTCTCTTGACTATGCAATGCAGTGGACTTGGAACAAATGCTTTGTGTTGCAAGCAGTAGGTGGCAATGTTAAAATAGAAATGTTAATCTCAGGAAAACCTTTGCCTACTGTTTTACTACCTTCCATAGAGCTTAAAAGAGGCTGCCTCACACACATGTATACACAGAGATACCAACAGCTTAAAATACACTGATACATAAAATAAAGTTGGCTCCCTCCTCTGACATGCTAAACTATGATCTACTGGTAGGTTGAAAATGGGAAAAGGAGAAGCACCACCAGCAATGTTGTTTATTCTTCAGAAGAAACTATTGATGTGTCATAAAAGTAAAGCTTTTTTTCCAGGGACAAGAGAAATATTAAAATTTTACAGTGAAAAATGATACTAAGGGTAAGATATGTGTACACATGTATATGTACATATATGTGTATCTTGTCATTTTCTAAAATTCTGTTGTAATTAAATTCAACAAACATCTACTAAATGTCTATTATGGGCAAGGTACTGTATTCCTATTTAGAATTTAAAGACAAATATTAAACAGTCCTTGCCCTAAGGAAACATATTCAGTTGGTGACATTTTCTGTGTCACTTATAGAAAGAGTAAGAAGTGAACAAGAGACATGTAGTGCAGTAGGGTCAATAGAGAGTTAGGCTTTCAGACACCAAGATCTGAGTCTAAGTCCAGCTTATGAAATTTCCTAGTCATGGGTTTCCTGGCAAGTCACTTAACCTTTCTCAGCCTGTTTGAGGATGATAACTGAAGCACTTAACTCAGGGTTGTTGGGAGATTGAAATGAAATAATATATGCAAAATGCTTTACAATTTTTATATTAAAGTACAATTATCAGTCTTTGGTAGAAGCAGCTATCCATCATATCTGTCTATCTATCTATCTGGCTGGCTTTGATTTTGATACCACATGAGATAGAATGAGCCTGGCCACCAAACATGACAGACAGAAGCCACAGTATCTTATCTCAGCCATAGTAACACACTAGGAAGGACTGATGATAATTGTCACTGTGTCAAGTCCAAGTCTTCACCACCAAGGGATTTTAGGACAACAAATCACCAGTAATTTTCAAATTGAAAACAGTTAATACAATATGGTATTTGCATTCTTCTCAATGGATTGACACAAAGTTCTCTCTTTAGCATCTCTTTTGACAGCTAACATCTTCATTTAATTCCTCGAAGACTCATGAAAAACACAGAGCAAGATAAAAGAAGTTTTCTCTGCAGTGACAGCAACTTGATCATTATTATTTATGACAGCTGAAAAGCTTTGTGCCTTTGGTAAAGCCATTCATTTTTTAGGTAGGACTAAGAAGCAACTGTGAGGAGGGCTGGCACCACCCAAGAAATACTCAAACCCTTCAAGAAAAAGCACTAAATGTTAACTTAAAGAATAAGAACACAGCAATCTATATTTGAATTCAGCCTCCCAGTAGTAAATTGCAGAAAAGCCCTCTTTACCCTCCATTAGGTACAAATAAAAAGATCTCAAATCAACCCTTAAGCTTAGCTTGAAAGCTTCTATGCGGGGATCTTAATCGATGGTCCATGGACCCCCCAAGGGGGACTGTGGTTAACTTCAGAGTCTCTAGAAACTAAAATCATAGTTTTTTTTCTCTTTTTATTAAACTCAAATTGAAATCCACCATTTCCTTCAGTTATGACTATAGGTAACAAATGTTGTTCTGAAAAGGGGCACATAGGTTTCAGCAATCTGCCAAGAAGTTCATGTCCTCCCCCCCAAAGAAAAAAGATTATGAAACCCTGCTCTGCAAAATAAGAGGGATTCTTGAAAAGGTTAGATACTTATCCAGGACAAAGAATATTCACAGAATCTCCAAGGTGGTTGGGTTGACAGTGGTGATTTTATCTATTCTGAAGTATGAATCATCTCTATCATCTCTCTGACTAATCCAGCTTCTATTAGAATACCTCCAGTATTAGGCAACTCATCCATCACTGGAAGCAAGCAAAACTGGCCCAATTTCCTTAATGTGCGTTAAGATCAAGCACATGTCTAAATCGTTCTTCTACATGAAATTATGGTGTGGCCATATGCACTAAGGAGCATAAGATCACTTGGTCAAAGAAAACACACATTCCTTATTGCCATCTTTTTTAAAAGATTCTATTTACAAAGGAATGTACAGTGTAGTTCACATTTTCTATTAATTTATCACTTTGGTTGCTGTCTTCAGGAGGAATGTGCGGTTTCCTTAAGTATGTTAAATTAAAATCATATGCTAAAATGCCATTTTTGAAAATGACACATCTTAAAAAGATATCAACACCCTCATTTTCTTCTAAGAAGCTTGTATGCATTTTCCAGCAAACTATGTGGTAAGAAAAAGCAATGAAATGGTGGAAAGCATTCTTGTAACTGTTGTATCTTTAGTTTAACATTACAATACAATTAACAATTACAATTACTCTCATAAACTTCATCCCTGTTTCTGGTTTTGTTTGTTTTTTTCAGCATTTTTTGTATTATTTCTGTGCTTGGGGCTTATATGGAAGGAGAGATTAAAACCACAGCATTGTGCAGGATCCCACAGACATACAGAAAGGAGAAAGCAAGGTAATTAACTAAATTAGTTGATAATTACTAAGAAAGCATGGTCCTGAAATAGTCTTCCATCTAACAGGAAAACATGATCTTGCAAAAGTACTGTCCATACTGAAAGTACCTGAGAGTCAGAGTCAGTGTAGAACATAGATCTTCAGAAAATTTAGTTTTTAGGGAAGTGAAGCCCAATTTTATGTATTTAACCATATACCTTAAAAAAAGATCTGATAGACTACAAGAAAATTAATTTAACAAATTCAGTCAGTTACATAGACATTGATATTATCTAATGACTTTAAAAATTAAATAATGGAAGATGAAACAAGAATTGTTAAAAAAAAAAAGATAACACTGAATTTGTATTCTATACCCAAAAAAACCAAAATAAAACTACCCATATCCTAAATTTGATAGTTATAATTCATCATGTCAGTCTGCATATTCCATAAAAGTAATAACTTTATACTGATTCATAAATAGCTTCAGGGTACAAATGCCAATTGAATAGTGTAAGGAAAATTAAAAATAAAACAGAATATCCTGTGATTAGAGTTTACCCATGGAAACAAGAATGGGCATAATTTTTAATATTTTTATGCTCAAGAAGGTCCTTTATTTCTTTTAGTGACTGTAATAAGAAGAGACAAAATTTTCTTTTTATATACTCTTTGTTGAAGCCTTGCTCATCTGAATATTAATAGAATGTGAGCTCCTTTCAAGTCTGGATTTATTTCCATTCTTTGTACTTGTATCTTTAGTTCCTATGTGTTCCTATCCCAGTGTCTGCCACATGCTTAAAGAAACATTCATGGATTGAATTTTTGCTTCCTTAATCTCAAGCCAGGATGGCATCCTCTAAGCACACCTTTTCATCATTTTCTTATCTAGCTCTCTGGTTCAGATTATATTTATTCGATGACCCACTTAAAATCAATGAATAATGGGACTTAACAAGACTTTAGAGATGATTTGACCCCAAATTTCATTATTTTATTAGAAAAGAAACTAAGACTTAAAGAGATTCATGGGCAAGTAGGGGGCCTTGAATCAAGAAGACCTAAGTTCAAATCTAGCCTCACACACTGGTTGGATGACCCTGAGAAAGTCACTTAACTCTGTCTCTGTAAAATGAGCTCAAGAAGGAAACAGCAAAACACTCCGGTATCTTCCCCAAGAAAATCTCAAATGGGGTCTCAAAGACTGAAATGACTGAGCAGCAACAGCAAAGGTATGAAAATGTAATAACATCAGGAGCATGATAACTTAACCAGCTTCACTCAAGGAAACATTCTGGAATAAGGCTTTAGAGTTCCCAACTCACTTATTAAAGTAACTGTATAAAGTGTCTAGTTCTATGATTTTGTTGATATAGGAAACTCACAACTGAAGATGCCTCCCCTAGGTCACATTTTTTTTCTTTTTTTTTGTAATTTATGATCTTAGATAGTTGCCTAGGCCTTGCCAGAATGTGTCAGAGATGGACCTTGAACCCAGATCTGTCTTGGATGCCAGTTCCCTCTCCAGTATGCCACACTGCCTTAGAGTCACTAAGTATGAAAATATTCAGCACTGGAATAATTTAAACCTCTCTACACCTGAAGTGGGTTTACTTCACTTTCCAGTCACTTGTTTAAAATGCATGTTATAGAATCATAACCTGGAGAAGGATCCTAGGGGAACGTGTACTATAAACCTCCCATTTTATGGATGAGAATACTGATGCTCAGTATTTAAGTCCAGCTTATAATCAATACTAACTGTTGCTGTTTCCCTCCCAGCCTAATGTCTTTCTTTTTCTTGACCCCATTAAGGGGGCCATGCCCGGGCTACTTCTTAAACAGGCCTATTCAATGAATGGGTGTTGCCTCATTCTAAGTGAGTACCTGCACAGACCTTGGCCTAAGGGCCCAAGGTCTCCCAGTACATCCTGGGTCATCTCCACTCATCCTGATGAATATCTGGTCACTGGATTCAGATGGCTCTGGAGGAGAAGTGAGGCTAGTGACCTGCACAGCCCTCCCTGACTCAAAACAAAGTCAAGTGCAAGTCATGTCATCACTTTTCTGATGGCATGGTCTTCTTTGGCAACGAAGGATGAACACAATGATCTGGTAAGCTTTCTACTGCCTTTCCCCCAATACTGCTTCTATACTGACATATGTCCTTCATCCTTTCTAATTGAAAAATGTTTGAGTTGGAAAAAGGCTTTACCAAGTTCTACAATTTAAAAATAGGAAAACTGAAGCCCTAAGAGGATAAGTTTATTTCTTATGCAGCTCCATAATGTAGATCAAGGACTGGGGGACCCATTGTCCCAATTTCTATTCCATTCAGTTCTCTGCTACATCACTCCTGTCTGAAAAACTCCATTGCCGGTGCCCAAAAATATATTTCAGATGCTTTAAAGACAGAAGACCATGCTGATGGAATGGGAAAAAATAAACTGTCCAAAGAATAAAAAAGAAAAGCAACAAAAAAGAATATGATCAAGTTTTTGGAAGTTTGTTGTTTGTAAAGTGAATGATAAACATAAGTAGAAAGATTTCTCTGAACAGAAAAAGGCATCAGTGTTTTGGACAGTTACATGTTTGGGAACTTTATAAACATTGCATATTGATCTTCTTTAGCATGCTACTTTTAATTCTTTTTAAACATAAAACCTATTATGGAAATACATGGTTTTCCATGTTTCAATTCATCTTCGGTCTTCATGTAGTCCTCCAGTGACTTAGATTGCAACCCACCACTTTCTCATTCTATACAACTCTAATCCATATTCTCCCATGGATAACTTCCTCCACAGAGTCTGCCTAACATGCTGGAATCCTTCCTCTATATTTCTTGATGTGGTATGGATACTAGAGAAGCATAAATATGGTCCATCAGTTATCTTTACTTCTATTTAAATAACTGGTTTATCTCCCTTTATTGCTCATACAAAACAAGGGAAAGTGAAATAAATAAGCCCAAAGATGAGATCTAGGGAAACTGTTAAGTGAAAGTGAAGGAAGGAAACATTTACTCTCAACTTTATTTAGACTTTATTTTAACCTGCTTACTTTTTATTAATTTAAACCCAATTAATGCTTGCCTCAGTCCATATGATGTCTCATTCTTCTGAACTTTTTAGCTCTGTTGACTATACCACTCACATGTTTGTTTTATCCTAACATGTTGATTTAACTTTTTTATGTTTCATATTATCTACATAATTGGATTACCCACTCCCTTCAAAAAAATTCATCCCTCTACTGAATTTCAGTATTCCTTTTATGGATCCCACAATCCTCTTAGTCACCCAGATTTGCAAACTTTCTATCATGCTTGGTTTTTCACTCACATATACAACCAGCTGTGAAATTGTACTTCATTGTTTCTATCTCCACACCATGTCTTGCCACCACCGACTTCTCTTTCACTTACAGGCCCACCACTCTTCATCAGACACTTATCATTCTCCTTGACTTTTGCAACAGTTCTCTTTATTTGTCTTATCTTAATTGTCTATTCTGTATAATCTACCCGCTACAAAGCTACTTGAAAGATTATCTATCCCAAAGCACAATCTGTCCACATCACTAACTCATTGAACTCCAATGAATCCCTTACTGCCTTCAAAATCAAATATAAAATCTGCTCTTTAGCTTTTAAAATTTATGTCAATTGCCCCCAAGTCTGCTTATGGTCTAACTCTGAGGTCCTACATTAGGTATTCAGTATAGCCAGATTGGCCTCTTGCTGGCCTTCATACATAAAATTCCATCTGACATCTCCATACCTTTACATTGCCTATTCCAATCTCTTGGAATAGGCACCTCTTAACAATTCTACTTTCTAAAGGCTCAATTCAAATGCCACCTTCTATATGAAACCTTTGTTCACCCCTACACCTCAACTGCTAAGACCTTTCCTCCAAAAAAATTCCTTCTATCAGTGTGCTACACCACCCCTGTCTGAAAACTCAGTTCTTTTTTGTTTGTATTTTTAATTTTCTTTTTCAAGTCACATCAAGTTGAACAATTTTTAAGTGACTGCTATATCAATTTTACTTTTGTAGATGCTCAAAAAATGTTAATTAAAAAAAAAAAACAAAGTAAGAATAGTTCCTCATTAGCTCCTCATTCCAATCTTCAGTTTTGATTTCCAGGAGCATTTTGCAATTTTCATAAAGTTTTGTCAAGGAGGAAGAACAAGAAATGTAAGTTATTTGACCTAATGTGACATTTGCCCCAATGTCACAAATTATGCCTAAAACCAACAACTTATGTTTCCATCAATCAAATCTTCACATTTTTGTACATTGTTAGATAGGTCGCTTGATTAATCAACAGGTCAATGAGAGAGAGAGAGAGAGAGAGAGAGAGAGAGAGAGAGAGAGAGAGAGAGAGAGAGATTAAGGATTGTTTGCATAATTTATACAAAATATTATATAAAAATATTGTGGTAACTTTCACAAAGTACAATATTTCAAATATATGTTCAACTAAGACAGTTTGCGCACACCAATAAAAATAACACAAAAGTGACTTGCTATGTCTTGTCTGAAGACGCATGCCTTACCAGTTCCAAGAAACAAGACATGATATCTTCCATCAGCAGCATTTACTCGATCCACAGCTATCTTTGTGTATTTGTAGTTTGTGCCAATCCTGATGATTAAAGGTCTTTTGTGGATTGGATAGATGGGATTGTACATTAAAGGGTGATTCCGAATAAATGTTACAACATCATCTGGAAATTCCTTAGTTGTTCTCATGTTAGGGGTAAAGGCTCCTCCTGGACACTGTTAAAAATATTTATAACAGTATAGAGTAAATCATATTGAATCAAATGTCATAATTACTTTTTTATTCGGCAATTGTGAAAGCTGTATTCCTTAGAATGGCATACGTATGTGAGTTTAACTCACTTCAAACCCACCAGCTTGGCCAGTGACACTGAGCAGTGCAGGTCAATAATGAATTTTCATCTAGAAATACTTTACATGCTTATACTTGTCTTAGTAGATAACTTCAGAGTGTTTCTAAAGCTATTGTGGCCACCATTTTTTCTTTTATCCTGCTATCTTACTGCTTTTCAATATTTTTTTTATTCTTTGGCATTCTATGTGAACTTAAAGGAAAAAAAAGTCTATAAGAAATAAGCCAAAATGTATATCAAGTGTTAGCCTTAGTGATAAAAATTCACTTGGACTACAACCATGATATTCAATTATTTTGGCTCACCTAAGAGGATTTAACAACATTTGTGTCTCTAGACAAGTATTTCCTGTTCTTGATGTAAGATAACCACGTAAATAAACTTTAGTAATTTGAACAGACTGAATGGCATAATGTCATTGAATACAGCATCATTATTTTAAAGAATGCTGTAAATTACCTTGAATTGTTCTTTTTTTTAGACTAACATTAATCAGAAAATCTTATTAGCACTTATTTGGTACATATAAATATTATTCTCATTGTACAGATAGGCATGAAATTAGGTAATTAAATGAAAGACAGGTAATTAAGCACTCTAATGTAGATCTCTAGCTTGTCACTTCATCCATTAAATCTTCATCTGGAGCTAATTCTTTAAGGGAAAAAATGTTATACTTGCATAAATATGCCTATAAATGTGTTTTAGTTAAGACCAAATGAGGACAAAGAATTTTAGAAGAAATAATTTGAGGGTATTTTAGCTGATGGATGAGGTTCCATGCTTCTGGGAAGTATAGAATTATGGGTGTTTTCTGCCCTCATTCTTCACACAAAGTGGAAAGATGGTAACACATGCTTTTTGAATGAAAACATGGAAAGAACAATGCATGAATGATTTAAATAGATTTGAGGCTATGCAAAAAAACACCAATTATGACTTTGTAAGATTGAACAACCTACACTTAAATATTTGTGAATATTCCCCTTTGAAAATTCTGGATAATGCAAAACTTTAAAAAATATAGACATTTCATTAAATTCCTATTCAATCATTACTCTGATTTATGATAATTGCATTGTCATCAGAGTATAATAATGTATAAATATTTGAGCTATTATTTTCCATGTTACAAATTTTACTCAGCATTTTATAGGATCATAGATTTAGAGATGAAAGGAACTTTAGAAGACCATCTAACTCCAAATCCTTCATTTTGCTAATGAGGGGATGAGTTCCAGAGAAAGTCACAACTTGTCCAATTCCTTCAAGTTCAATCTAGATTTATTTCTTCAAGCTCTACAAGAATAAAGGCTAGTTGGTGTCTTCACTCACTAAATAAAAGACTCCATGTCTTTATGTCTCCCATTGTCTCTCTTTCACCTTGCAAAGTACCTACTATGTGATTTGAGTAGTCTTTTTTATTCAATTAATTTTGCATTACTAGATTCTCACACATTGAGAACCTTGAGTGGTCTCTCTGGGGGTGGTTTCTCACATTGCATTATCTTCAATAAATTTTCTACATCTCTACAATGAAATGATTGTACTTTTTTCATGAATAACAATATTCACATTTCTTTAACATATCATGTGACGTGAGTGGGGTAAATATCAATAAATCTCTGTTTAAAGATAAGGAAAGAGGCTTAGAAAAGTCCATGGACTTCCCTAATGCACACAATTAATAAGATACAGAATCCGGATTCAAACCCAAGACTTAAGCCTCAGTGCAGTACTCCTTCCATCAAATTGTGCTGCTTCTTCATTTCTCCTTTTTTTCTTAATCCCCTAGTGGTGTAGAGTGTTCCATTTCAGGGAATTTGTATTGACTGATAAAGAAGGGTAACTGCTCTGAAACTGAGAGACTAAGAGCAGAGAAGTCAATCACATAGCCCACAATACTCCTGAGTTTCCCAGAAACCAGATTAAAATGCAATCGAGGGATATTTAACAATATAAGTAAAAATACAATAAAACAGAGATAATGTTTACATGTGGTTTTCTAAGTCAATATGCAACATGCGGGAATGCTTACGTGTGGTTTAGGGGACTCCAGTTTCCATTTGAGTTTGCCACTACTGGCTTAAAGGGCTGTGCAGGGCAGAGAGTTTCTGTAACATGCCCAGGGTTTCAATAGCAGTAGATGTTAGACTGGAACTCTGGTTTTCTTAACTTTGACCTGATACATCCTGATGTCCATCCCTCCCTCCATATTTGTATTATGTCTTAACATATAAGCTTTTCTTCTTGGAGGATGAAAACAAAATAAAAGGTATACATTTTGCACTTGAAATAAGTGTCTTTCACTTTTCGCCAATAGGCATTAAAACAATATATTGACAAAATACTGTTTATTAAAATAGATTGGGGGATGGGAGGGATGTAGGTGGCACAGTGTAGTGCCCTAGGGTCAGGAGGACCTAAATTCAAATCTGGCCCTGACCCTTCCTCGCTATGTAACTCTGGGCAAGTCAGTTTACTTATATGTAAAATGAGCTGAAGAAAGAAATGGCAAACCATTCCAAGATCGTTGCCAAGTGTAATGTTAATTACGTTAAGAGAGTTAAAGATCTTTCCCATACATTAATGTATGTTACTTTAAATGTTACTTTAAAGTACATAAATTGTAGTTACATTGCATAAGTAGTTTTCTCTTTTCTGTTTGGATCGAAGTTACTTAAATTATATTCCATGACCCTAGAAAAATATTTTTTATCAATGCTTATTAAACATATTCTATTCATAACCTGTTCTAACATTTTTAAGCACTATTCCAGAAATCCAAATCCTATTCTCAGAATCTCACCCACCTGTTCAAATCCCAAATTTTCCTCTTTTTTGTGAAACCCATCCTTGACTTCAATTGGCAGCAGTCATGAAGAAACCATTCATGTCCCTATAGTTTTTACTTTCTTGCTCAGGATAGGTTGAATGGAAACATCAGAGAGAACAAGGACAGAAATAAGACACAAGTTTACTGTCTTGATATTTTGGGAAGTTTTTTCAATAAATGGAGTTTTAATCCATACTGTAAGAGATTGAGAAGTCAGTGGATAATGAGACCAGAGGTGGAGAGGATATTCTACTCATTTTAGAAATTATAGTAACTTGAAGTAAGTTACTCAAGTGAAAGGGAACAGTAGAAACAGGTAAAAGGATTATGTTTGACAACTGAGAAAATAAATTATTGTTTGGAACTGAAATAAAGGGAAGAAATGATTAGTGCAAACACGAGTATGTGGAGTACAGTTGTAGAGTTGGGAAGATTTCACATCAGATAACCTCCATCTTTTCAGTAAAGAAAGTGTAAATTTAGAGGAAAGGAAAGAAGGGGTAAACAGAGGACATCTGTTTTAGGACAGCCATTGGATGTAATTTTCTAGAGTCTATAAGAAATGGCATTCCATGAAATTATGAGGAACCACTTGAAGTTGTGTAGATGTTTCCAGTGAGCATTGTAGTATGATTTTTCTTAGTGGAATTCAATAGTTGGGGGGGGGGGGGTCAATTAGTTAGAAAGACCTTCCAAAAGAGATTGTAAAAATTATGCATGAATTTTAAATTTGTGTAATAGTAGACTATTCTATAGAAAAAGACATAACTTCATGTATTCACCTACATATTCATTTATCCAGGCTTTTCCAAGTGTCGACTTTAAATAAAACTACATATTCCTAAATGAGAGGGATTAAAAAAAAAATGGTTTATTTGTAACTTTGGAGCTATAGATTTCTTTCCCCTCCTTTTTCTTCTCTCTCATGTAAGAGTTATCAGGAAGAAAATGGCTTATAGCATCCAGCAGAATTTCTACACAGTTGGGAATTCCAAATGAGCTATTTTTATTTTCTTATGAAATGCCTCAGTGGTGGCTATAGAAACATCTACTTGTTGAAAGTATGACAATACCATACTAGTTGCCGGAAGAATGCTCCCTAGTAACCATACATTCCAAGATTGGCATATGAATCATTTTTTCCAAGTAAAGATTAACCAACTCATTGATTCACTATATAAACTTTGAAGATAAACTTGGTAGGCCATACAACAATCAACAGTGGAATGACAACAAACACAAATTGACTTTTCTTCTTTTAATGACTGACCCCACCTAAACTTCTGAGCTTACTTGGTACCATACTACTCACAACAAGCCTTTCAACTCAAAAAGGAACTACATGAAAGCCCTGGGATTCAAACCCTGTGAATATTACTACTTCTCTTCTTACAAACTCTCAGAAAAAAAAAATGGCCTTTGTTCACTAATTAGATTGGAATTGTTTTATTCACAAAGATAAAAATTTTTCTGTGACAAATATCTAAAGATTTTTGTTAAAACAGCCTTTAGAATGCTTGTTTTGATAGGTTCTTATCAAGTAAGCATATCGGTTATGGAATGAAAACTCTTTAAGTGATAGAAAAAAACTGCACACATGGAATCAGTGCCTCTCAAACAAGCCCTAATGGCAACCTGATCTCTCTATGAATGAAGTACAAGTGTTGGGGGGAGTGGGACAGAGAAAGAGAAGGGATGGAGGGGAGGGAAAGAGAGAGGCAGAGACGAGACAGAGATGTGTAATTTGGGATGGAGTATTACTGATCTCCAAGCTTGGCACTATATTTTTGCCCCAGAAATTTTGCAGTCTGTGTGCCCCATGCCCAGGATACACTAATTTCCTTCTTAGTTCTTCCTCTTTGAATTGCTAACTTCTATTGGGGATCAGTGCAGTTAACATATCCACAGGAGATGACATAAGGCATCATCAACTGATGATGTTTAATGATGATAGCAATAATAATGATAGTGCATTTAAATAGCATATATTTATGTTATACATAATACATAAATATATATAATATAAATAATTTATATATGCATATATAATTATATAATATTTATTTTACATATATTTTGAATGGTGTATATTTAAATTTTACAAAGCACTTTAAAAATATGCAAGAGCTCATTTGATACTCAAAACCACTTTATAAGAAAGGTGCTTTTATTATACACAGTTTGCAAGTGTGCAAATTGAGACTGAGAGTGGTTACTGTGACTTGCCCAGGGTCAGAGACCCAGTAAATAACTGAGGCAGTATTTGAACTCAGGTCTCTCCTAACCCCAAGTCTTGCCCTGTCTCTTGCACTTTTATTTATAAGCTGCCTTTATTTTTATGAAAAGTCAAGCAATTAAATACTTTATTAACTGTTCAGATGCCACAAGATCATGCTAAAGGACTTGAGAATATAAAGTTACCTTAGAAGTTGAGAACAGGGAAAGGGCATAGTGATTATGGAAGTACAGAATGTGAGAGATTGAAGGAACCTTGGAGGCCATCTAATCCAATTCATACATAAGTCACAGAACTAGTGCTATAGTGGACTTCACAAATCATCTATTCCAATTCCCTCATTTTACAGATGATTTCAGTTCCAAATGAAGCACAATTGCTTATTAAGTGCCTACTAAGCGCCATGCCAGACAGTGGGGCCCTGAACCATGAATCCAGAGGACCCAGGTTTAAATCCGACCTCAGATATTTTAACTGTTGTAGGGCACTGGACAAGCTCCATATGCTCATGTGCCTCTCACTTTCCTCATCTGGTAATGAGGGGATGAACCTGATGGCCTCTAAGGTCGTTTCTAGCTCTAAATCTATGAAACTATGGAAAACTTAATGGAAAAGAGAATATTTGGGCTTAGTCTTCAAGGAGGAGGAGAATTTCAACAAGATACACACAGATACATGTATACTTGTATGTACGTGTGTTTATATATAGAATAAATACAGAGAGATGGAAGGAAGGGAAGACAAGTATGTATGTGTGTGTGTATAATATGAGGAAAGAAAAATACATATGCATTTATGAGAGAAGATAAGTATGTATATATGTATATACAGAATAAAGAAAGATAGAAAGGAAGGAATAAAAATATGTATATGTATGCGTATATGTATAAGAGATGGAAGACAAGTGCATATATATGTATATATGAGAGGGAAAACAAGTATGTATATATGTATAACAGCAAGCAAAGTAGGATGTTTTGCTGTTTTTCTGGATTGTGTTTTAGCCAATCAAGGCCTTTGATTGAATCAAGGGTCTTGTTTTTGATTCACTCAAGAGTCTTTGATTGGAAACACTACATATATATATATATATATATATATATATATATATATATATATTGTATTGCTTGGAGGGAGACAGTAGAGAAGAGAGAAGGAAGCTGCTGTGAGCAGGCTAGGGAAACTTGCTTTTGGGGAGACCTAACAGAAAGAACATTTGTGATGTTGGTACTCTGTTGATTTGTGTTGATTTCTCAGACAGAAGCCCTGTCTGTTGGTCTTTATTAGTGAATTGAAAGGATGGCACTTATAATGTGTATAAATATTGTGATGGCCCCGTTAAACTTTGTTTTCCTAGAAACAGAAGTTGCAACCAGGAACCTGCTGTCAGGCAGAAGCAGAAAGAGTTTGGAGTGGGACAGTCCCCATAAGCTGAAACAAGGAGCAGGAGCAGAGAGATGCCTGTGTATGAACTCAGGTAAAAGCTGGGAGTGGTTGGTCCACAGAGGAGGAATCATAGGGTTTGGAAGTCAGTCTCAAGTCAAGAGGAGGGAGGACTTTATTGCATATTGATTAAGGAGATTGTTCTTACAGTGATCTAGGGGAGGATGGTGTGGTATTCTCTGCTACCCCTTAAGGATGCATCATGCTAGGGAAGACCCTAGCCTGGGACCCTCTGACTTTGGGGATACAGTAATATATGCTATGCTCCATATGGCATAGTAAGTGTAATGAGATATATATATATATATATATATATATATATATATACACATATATATGTATATTAGATGATATGTTTTGCTGAATAGAGTCCATTATACTATGCGATTAGATTCTTAAAATTATTCATAGCATCCATCCTCAGGTGTGCTGCCATGACTGGTGTTACAGTATGTATACATATATATACACTGTAAATATAGAGAGAATAAAAACTAAGTGGTAAAGACCAGGAAGCTTAGGAGGGAGTAAACAACAGGATTCAGAAATGGCTTTTGTTTATGTAGCAGGATGGAAGACCTAGTGGTGCAGTGGATAGAGTACTAGGTCTGGAGTCAGGAAGGTCTGAGTTCAAACATGTCCTCAAACACTTATTAGATGTGTGATCCTGGGAAAAGTCATAGTTCCTATTTGCCTCCGCTCTTTATCTGTAAAATGGGGACACAGTGGAGAAGGAAATGGTAAATCAAGAAAACTCCATAGACAGTGCCTGTGGGGTCACATAGAGGTGGTATCGACATGACTGGACAATGACAAGGCAGAACACGCCCGGCGTCCTGAAGGGACAGGATGATGTGAGGCGGAGATGAGGAAGGAGTCCATTCTAGCATGGACAAAGGAGATGGAATTTCGCATGTAGGGACGGAAGAAGAAGGCCAGTTTTGATCACACAGTATAGGAGGGGGAACAGTGTAAAGTGAGGTTAGAAAGAAATGACAGGACCAGGTTGTGAAGTCTTAAACTTCAAGAGAGCAGTTTATACCTGATTGTGAAGGCAATAAGGATTCACGGGAGTTGATGGAGTAGAAGACTGATATGGTCAGATGTGGACTTGAGGAAAATCTCCTTGGCAGCAGCATGTAGGGTGAGATGTTAAGTTTTGCAGTGGGAAGAGCAGCCTGAAGGCTGCTATTAGGAGAGTCTACATTAAAGGTCAGATGCCAGAGATGGGAGCAAAGAACAGGGAATGACAATGAGGGTACAAACTTGGGAGACTGGAAGAACGGCATTGGGGCAAGGTTGGGGGGAAGGAGGCAAAGATAATAAATTATTTTAGAAATCTTGAGTTTGAGACCTTTCCTGAGCAACCAGTTTGAAATGTCCATGAAGAAAGTGGCAATATGGCATTGAAACTCAGGGGAGACAGTTGGGCTAGATACATAGATGTGTGAGTCATCATAGAAATAATAATTAAATCCTTGGAAGCTGATAACATCACCAGTGAATGACTATAAAGAGGGAAGGTGACCTAGAACAAAATCTTGGGGAATGATCACAGCTGGGGGCAGTCAGATAGTATAATGGATAGAGTAGCCCTGAATTTAGAGTCAAGAAGATCCAAGATCATATGCTTTCTGAGAAACAAGTTTCTTTACTCTGGGAAAGTCACTAATAATTTCTCTCTGCCTTGCTTTACTCTACCTGTAAATTGGGGATATAAGAGCACCTAGTGCAGGGCTAATATAAGTACCAGGTGAAATAACATGTGTAAAGGGCTTGAAGTGTTATATAAATGCTGAGTATAATTATTCCTATAGATTTTAAGCTCCCTAATTTAAATATTTACCAATATTCAGTAAAATTGAGGATAGATTTAATCTCAAAACTAAGTATGTTTCTTTATCTTAAAATAACTATATTGGTAGGAATTAACTCAATCTATTGACTAGGCAGATTGGGCATTGGTAATTTTCTTTATGGAATCACATAATGGACCTGCAAGATGTAGAATGGCCAGAGCAGATGCCCCTGCTACACATTTATAAATAGATGTTAATATGGGACGGTCTTTATTAGGTTGTGGGATAGTTTATACACACACAGCGGGCACTGCAGGCTCTCTAAACAAGCTTCACTGGAATAATGTAGCATGTTAGCTTGGCCACAGAGAGAGTCTGCAGTCTTTGGCTGCCCTTTGCAGAGTACCAATGGTGTCTTGTTTCTTCCACAAACTTGAATTACTTATGGAAAAACATCATGACACAATTGGCACACTCCTTCCTACTGAAGTTGGTTTGACCCCTTCTCTCCTAAGCTTGTTGTTTAGGACTCTTTGTTAATATGGTCTATCCACCATCAAGTTAACAGACATAGTTTGAATTCAAAGACACAGTGCAGGTATAAAATTTCCGTCTGTGTCTTTTCTCTAAGTATGCAGCTACAGATTTACGAGTTTGCCCCGGCAGCTGGACTACTGTGTGGGGAAACAAAATTTGACAGTCACAGTTGATCCTTTACTAGGAGACCTTCAGAGGCAACATTCTTAACCACTGAGAACAGGGAATACTCTAAGTCACTTGGCTACAGACGCCCTGGCTGCATTAGCTAACAGGATGAGCATGGAAGAAGAACATTTCAACCACTCTTTGCCAAGGCGAGAATACTGACTTCGTGTTGTAAGGGTCTGGGGAAGGGGAGGAGAACAAAATATTCAAGTGGTTTCTTTTCCAAGAGAAGATCCAGAGGTCGCTGTGTGTGTGTGTGTGTGTGTGTATGTGTGTGTGCATGTGTGTGTACATGCATGCATGTATGCATGCTTTAAGGATCCCTAGTTGGCTGTTCTTGATTGAAAGAAATCGCTTAAGGACTCAGTGCCAGACATAAGAAACCACATTATAAAAATACACTTTGATCGCTGACTGCTGGCTTTTCACTGCCTGCTCAGAAGTACTTCTCAAAATCTTGGCTCACGATACCCTATTTCTGGAGCAGGTTTTAAATCTCCTCAGAAGAATATCAAAATTGTAAAGTATTCTGTGAGAAGTCTAAGGTATGGAATTGTCCAACTAGAAACCTTTTTTTAATTCTTGTTGCACAACCAATCAGAGAACTATTATAATATTTTAGTTCTTATCATTAAACTACATTTACATAATAATGATGTTTTGTTGAATAAATCAATGAAAGAATATATAATTCCAGCCAACCTTCAATTATCTTTGCTAACAGAAGAAAAGAATGGCAAAGATAATGCTAGATAGCAGATCAATGGAAAATCATTTTTATCTGTCTTTGGAATAGGCTTTTAAAGTTAATATTTGAATTAATGAGACTCATTTGTAAAAGTCACATATAGTATTCCAGGTAGCACAATGAAACTAAGACTGTCATTCCTTTATCACACACACACACACATACACATGTAAACATGCCCACAGATACACATATTTTTTCCTTCCAACCTTACCACTAAGATACAAGACACCAGTCTCTTCCATGACTGACATGTCTTTCCACATTCTCCCATATTACTGAAAGTGGCAATCACATGTTTCAGGTGCCTCTTCTCATCTTAACAGGGAATGTAGAATTTTATCATCATAGAATTGGAAGGGACCTTATTAATCAAATATTCCATGATGTCACCCCATCTAGAAAATCCTTTTTGTAGCATCAGTAGGATAAATCTATACAACTTCTCCTTGACTATGTCCAGTGAGGAGGTTATATGAACTGATGAGGGAGTTTATTCCATTTATTTGGAGCTCTGACTGTTCCTTTTATATTGAATCTTATTCTGACACTTGTTATTTCTAACCGCTGGTCTTAGTTTTTTTCTCTCTGAACACACAAATAAGTTGAACGGCATAATTCTTTAGAACGTGAGGACCCCTTTTGCATTTCCAATAGCAGAGCTTCACGTTAATTAACTGGCTAGCTAATTAGCCCTAACTAGGGTTAAGTAGACTTAACTAGTAAAGCATGTCAAGATGGTACCAAAAGAAAGTTTGGTTTTATCACCCTGGTTATCTAAGATATTCCTTTAATGACATGTACCCTATGGTTCAGAACCTTAGGCTCTGGGTTTAAAGAGACCACATTCAAACTAGGGGGATTCCCAAAAACTATATTTGATTCATTTTTCTTATAGTCAGGATATCCTTTGGAACATCACACTAGCATAATGTCTCGGTCTCTACATATGCGGGCTAAGAAGGGTCCTCAGTTTCTTTGCAAGCACTCAGACTTACAATATATCTCAGATACATGTCAGCCTTTAGTTTAACCCACATAAAAAACAAAACAAAACATGCACAAGACTTATTGGAGCCCCAAAATAATCATGATAAGTTTCCCTTTTTGGCAAGTTCCCCTGACTTCTACATCCCAGTGCCCAGTCAAGGGAGCTATATAGTCCTCTAGACTTACAGTATTGTTACAATCAATACATGGTACTCCTCTGTAACGGAACTTTAGATGTGAATCCTGGGAGATATTCAGCTCTAGTAGTCTTGGGGCATGAATGATTTGAAAAACTCAGGGTAAAGGAAAAGAATAAGCTACATTTTTACTCCTACCCATCATGTCTCACTCACTTGATGATCAATACTGCCGCTCTAAGGCCACATGCACAGTCTCCTCTTCTCTCTGGAAGACTTAAGTCCTGAATTTTTACTTGTTATCACCATCTATTGCCATCTATAGGCCAAGAAGCTTTGCTTTTGTGAGACTGCCATCTTTGGAGCTGAATGATTCTACCACTTCCACTTCTGGAGCAGAGATATCCTTTGGATCTCTGTATAGATGTACAAAGTTTCAAAGCTCCAGAGACCTGAGCTATTTTTGCTCAGGTATGTGCTTAGCTCTTCCCTGATCTCATTCTCTCTGTTCTCTGCAAGGTCTTTTATGGGCCCCACTACAAGAGAGTAGAACAGATATGATCTGGAAAAACTCTGACTTAATCATCCCTACATACCATGACTCAATCATTCATCCTCAATGAGGTGTCAAAACCTCAACAAGTAAGGAGACTAAGGGTACTTCCTAAACTTCATTAGATATCACCATAAATCATTACAACGTTGTGTTAATGGACACATTCATACCTTACAAAGGGAGATGTCTTTAACAGAGGAGAAAAGCTTTCTTTCTCTTTCATTTTAACTCTATCAGTCCTGACCAAGGCTCTACTGACATATGAAATTATCTATCCTGACTCCATTAAGTTTTGTTCAGAGGATAATGACAGATAACAGTGTACTACTTAATGATAATAACAAATACACTGATAAAGTACTGTAAGGATTGTAAAATGTTTTACATACATTATCCCATTTGACACTCAATATACCTCTTGGAGGGAGGAGTTACACCTATTGAAATCTCCATTTTTCAGATGGTGAAACTGTTCCTGAGAGAGGCTAAATGATTTTCCCAGTGTCTCAGAACTGTTAAGCATTTGAGGTGAGTCAACTGGAATCCAAGTCCAGGGCTTTGAATGGTATATCACCTCACTACTTCTATTGGGCATTCAAAATAATTATGCTATTTCCTTGAATTTCAATAAATATTCTGATTAAATGACTTACAAAGAGCATGGGGTAAGACTCTGCTTAGTGTAATTCAGTAGTCATTTAACTTTGACATATAGAATGACTGGTTCTGTGGTTGTTCTTTTCCAAAAATATCCTCATTCATTTCCAATTCTCCCTTTCACCCAGAAGGACAGATAATTCAAATGTACAAAGCTGCTTCCTGACAATCTTAAAATAACAGTGAATTTTAGTTAGAGGGCAAATAACTAGAAATCAAATACTAAGAGTTTTCTGTGGGCTAGGAAAATAATTATCAGTTGGGAAATGGCTGATAGGAAGCAGCGAAAGGAATCAAAGCATCATTAAATCTTGGGAGTGAAGCTCAATGTTCATTTAGCCAGACTGCTACCTGTCATTATTATAAACAGCATATAGTCCCATAGGCTGAGGTGACAAAAGAGAGAGAGGTGGCATTCTATACATGTATGAATGATCTCTGTAATCCTGTCTGCGATGCCAAAGAGTACTTTCATATGGTGATTATTAGAAACACATGGTAGAGTTAGTGATATAAGTCTGTACTAGTTGAGACACAAAGGAACAGTAAAGTCATAATGCTCGTCAGTGGTGAAATAGGAACATTTCTGCCCATTGTATTAACTGTGAATGGGCATATTCACAGGTGATACCTGGACCCAGGCTCACAATTATCTTTCATAATTATCTTGCATGAAAATTTTAACAAGTTCTGTTTCAGATCAAGTTCAGAGTAACACATCTAGATTCTATCTACAGAAGTCACTTGGCTTCCCATCAATAGAGAAGATATGACCAACCTCAAGACATAACGCTACCCAAAGGAGGAATTCTGTTTACAATATCCTCGACAATGGTCATGGAGCATCTGCTTAAAGGAGGAGAAGAGCTTAGTTTGTTTTTGTTTTTTTCCCCAAGCAAACCTATTCACCTTTTGGACAACTCTAATTGTTAAAAATATTTTCTTAAGATAAAACTGAACTGTGTTGAGACCAAAGAGTCTTATTCCAAATCCAGTATTCTAGGCTATAAGCTTTTGACTTTATGTACAAAGTATTCCAGATTATTAAAAAAAAAAAATTGAAAGCTATTTGAGATACTGCATTCCTATCTAGCACCTTGTAGAGTGATTTAGGTCTACAGTTATTTTCCTTTATTTAGTACAAAGGGCAATGAAATAAAAGTTAGGAGAACTTGATTCCAGTCTCTACCCCTAACTAGCTTTGAGCCTTAGAGTCCTTGAAGAAATTGGTTGATCTCTCTGCTTTAGTTTTCTAATGCATAAAATGAAGGGAAGATGAACTAGAAAATCTCTCAGGTCTGAGCAAGCTCTAAAATATTAATATTCTTTAATTCCTTGAAAAGTGAGAGAAATATAAACTGAATTATAACCATCTGTCAATACCAGCAAAATAAATTCTAAAGTTTAAATGCAAATGCTTAACTGAATCATTTTTACTTTCCAAAAGATCTGTCTTACTTAGGCATTTTTCATTTCTTCACAATTTCTATTACCCTATTCCATCAAGTATAATGAGTTAAGGGTGGGGGATGGGGAATATAATTCCTTTAGGCAGTCCTATGGTATAGTATTTTCTCTTAATTTAGGGCTTTTTATGCCATTTAAACCAAGATAGGAACATTAATCAGTACTGCTAAAAGCAGACTATAGTTGAAATGACTACCAAATGTAATAAATGCTACATAAAAATACTAGGAATGTTATCATTGAAAGCCTGGAAAAAGTTCCATTTTTTTATCAGACATTGTTGCTTCTGTATCTTCAGCTGGAGAATCCGTGGTTCTTTAATAACAATAATATTTGGTCATATAAATTGATTGTGTTTCTCAGCTCTCCCCCCTCTCCTGCCAAAGTAATTTCATTTAGGAACCGATATTTAATGCTTATGATTGCTATAGTTCTACTTGGAGGATTATCTTAATCATTCTGATTATCATTTTTAGATTATAATTATAGCCAATTCCAATTCTGTACTTTGCTATAAAAAATAATCTCTTTTAAAGACATGAGGCATATAATTTTGAAACTATAAGGGCATCTATAAAAGAGGATAACATCTTCATTTCTTTAAGTCATCAGTCTTCCTTGTTCCTGCACTGTTACTCTGGGTAAATCAAAGGAAAAACTATTGAAGTGCCTAAAACCAGAACTGCATGTTCATCTCACAGTGTTATTATGAAGATCCATTTAGGTATATGATTTTTAAAAATTAAGGTGCTAGAAAATAATGATGATAAAAAGTTCAAACTTTTCAGTTTATATGAGCTACAATGTATTTGTGAAAGAACAAATATTTTCTCCATTGTATTTAGCTATTAGTGAAGGCAAATCATGCAAAGACAGTAAATACCCAAAGGTAGGTACTTACAGTGCCAGGACGGGGGTAAGGAATTCTCCCTTGGTATGGAATCAGCTGATGATTTGGCCCTTCTTTGTGGGCAAATGGTCCATTAAACACAGTCTGAATATCAGATAAGTGATAAACACACACTGCTGAACCTTTAAATACTGAGCTGAAAAAAAAAACAAATAAGCAAAAATTTACTTTTTTATTTGAACATATTAGATCAAACACATATAGAATACTGGTAAATTGATATTGGCATGGATTGCAGGGAACTGAGAAAGAATTCCAATGGCCTTGAATCATTTTTTGAAATTTAAACTAGAATGGTGATTTGGTAAATCAGTCAAAACACCCCACTGTATGTTATACCTTAATAAAATGAGAAAATGTGTCAAAAAATCAAGCTAAAGACTTTAGAGTTAAGTTTGAAAAAATCAATCAAGTGAAGTGACATTATACAGGCATCTGTGTTTAGATTAGATGAGAAAACCTGGTCATATCCTAGGGGTCATCTATAAAATATCAAACCAGCTATGGGTTGGAAAGCATTCTAGCAAAACCCTCTGAGGAAAAATGGCTTGGGGTGTGGGAAGGAATAATACAGGGACTATCCCTGGCTATCCTCCCCAACACCCCTTTGGCCTGAGTAGTTTAAAACCTGTAGGTTTTAAAGGGTACAGGGGATTTTAGATTTCTTAATGGAGCTCTAGTAGTATTGCGAGAACAGCTGGTATACAGGGTCTGCCTCACTAGCAAGGACAGATCGGACATATATTAAGGCTTTCCAGCAAAAATGCTATTCCATACTTGTGGGTGACATCTTGAAGTTATCATCAAAGGGACTTTCAGAGCTGTGATATACCACAGTATATGCTCTCTAAACTCAAGTCCATTTACCCCAGGACTTGGTATGTATTGGTGAGAGACTGTATCTTAGGATTTGGGAGCAATATTTGGAAAAATTGTTCTCATTATAGTATCTTATTAAATACCCTTCTCTAAAAAGCTAAAAAGAAATAAAGTTCTTTATAAATCTTTAAAGTATTTCCCCCTCCATATATGTAACACATATATAAATCAACAGATATAGATTTATTATTTATTTGTTATATCATGTTATATATATGTACATATATTATTTTTATGTTTATTATTCTTGTTATTATTGCAGTATTAAAAATGAATAAAAGGAAAAGGTATGATTTAGATATGTTTAATGTACCTCAATCATACAACACAAAAAGGCAAATGCTGTGTGATTCAGACATATATGATTAACCTAATAGATAAGAATAAAAGATTTTCATCTGACATGGACTGATTAATTAATCTGTGATTGTAGTAGGGTCAGTAATAGAAAAGTATGCTTTTTTTTTACTGCCTAGGAATAAACACCCTAAAGAGGATTTCTAGGCTCTCCCCTTTTCTCATGGACAAGTGAAACTGATGTCTGAATTCAAGAAACTCATGTTGAATTCTATGTCAATTTCAGTGTGACTTTTACTGAAGCCAAGGAAACCATCGCATCAGTAAGTTCAAAGTCTATCTCTGAACATTATGCACTCATGACATTGCCCCATGGTGTCCCACCCCTAGATATTCAGCTTCCTTTCATGCACTGTCTTCCTCCATGCACCTGAAGGGTAGGAATTGTCTTTTTCTTGTTTGTATACCCAGAACTTTGCAGTGTCAGGAACAGACCAAGAGCCTAAATAAATGTTTAACAACCAACGAGTATCTCCACTTACAACCATGTTGTTAGGAGAACAATCTCAGATTTGTCCTGTCATGAACATTAATTCTAATTGTACAAAATCATTTTCTTCCTGATTCTTTTATACAATTTTCCGGGTAGTCATAGACAAAAAAGGGATACAGTTCAAAAAGGCATACTTAATCAGACAGTACATCTTTTTAAGTTTTATTTCAGTTCTTGTCAAAAGAACATACTCTTTAGTCATACATGCATATCAACTAAAACTACCAATTGAACGTTTCTCTCCTGTTACACACCTAACTTTGGGCATAAAGGGGTGAAAATAATTGACTTTGCTATAAAAAAATCTACAAAAATGGTATGATCCCCAGCCTTAATCATCTAACATCCATCCTGGATTTTTTTTTTTTATAAAAATAAATGTGTTGGTTGTTAGAAAAACAGAAACCTGGAAACATAAAATCTTTCCCTTAAATCTAAAGCTGCCTTGAGGATTTGGAACTCTTCTTTGTTTAGTTGGTTGTGTGTCCTTGATACAAATCCAGTTTCCATTGTAAGAACAATAGTCTAAAAAAATTTTTTGAGAATATGTTAAATTCAGAATAAAATTTTAAAACTTTCCAATTTCCCATGCTATTTGTTTTTTATTCCTATTTTTTTTTCTGAATGAGACTCATGTACAGATTCATCCACCTACAGCTTAGATAGGGATCACTACAGCCACACTTTTTTCTCAGTTGCTACTTTAAAAATAATAGTACAATCTTAGGTAGCCATGATAGATGCACTGGTCCTGAACAAAAGAAATAATACATTATCTACTTGCTCAGATAGTTGTTTACCACATTTTAAGAGGAATATTAAAAAAAAACAAAAAACAAAAAACTTGAGTACATCCAGAGGAATGTGGTTAAAAAAAAGTGTGGAGCTTAAAACTTATATAGGAATGGGATGAAGACAATGGATGGGGAACTTGGGAAAGATAAAAGTAAGAAGAAACCTCACAATATCTTCAAATATTGAAATGATTGTCACGTGGGAAAAGGTTTAAACCTGTTTGTAGCCTCAAAAGTCAAGGTTAAGACTAATGGATGTTAGAGAAAGCCAGATTTTCATGCAAATATATAGAAGAAATTTCCAGGAAGTAGAGATGTTACAACAACAAAATGAGCTCCCTCAAGAAGTCATTGGAACTTTCCAAGTGGTGATTGGATGCCCACCTGTGAAGGATATTGCACAAAACATTTTTCTCTAACTTTAAGTATGTGCTAATGCATCACAAAGGTCAATCCTACATTCTATATATAGTATAATATATAATATTATATGACATGATATATTATATAATATCATAATATATTATATAATATATAATTCTATACTTTTGTGATAATAAAAAAACTTTATATATTTTAATATAATTATAAGATTCCTAGTATGGAAAACAAGTTAGAAGCACTTGAAAATGTCTCCTAAAGTCGAGCCTATATTATCTTGTGTACCATCAGTACTAATGGAAAGTTTAAAGATCCAGTTTTGGATCAGTTTTTTAAGCATATTTGTCATCATTTTTTCTTGACAAAAAAGTCAAGTTATTGATCAATGAACAAAACTAGATTTTATTCCAATTGGTAGATTTTGCTTTCTAATTTTTGCTCAAGTAATCATATTTTTCCTCCTTCTATCAAGATAACATTCTACCAGTATAATGCAAGATTTTTTTTTTAAGTTTAGTCTATCTGAAACATATTTGCCAATCAATCTGTTGAAAGTAATATGAATAGGTATATTCCAACTGTTAAGGAAAATTAAATTACACATAGAAGAGTTCATTCAATGCTGTTAACTCTATATAATTTAAGACCACTTAAGAACAGAAATTATATTTTTTGAAAATAGATCATTACCTTGATGTTGTAAAAATACCATAAACAAGTGTTGTCCGAGGATTATCTGTTTCTAGCAGAAACACATCCTCTACAAAAGAAAAATCACAGTTATTTGAAAATCTCAAATCCAATATTATCACTATATTATAATTACTTGTAGTATTTATTAAATATATAGGTTAAATATTGAGTAAATGTTTTATAACACTGAAATTACACATAAAGTATGCATGAAGCATGTTTTATTATAAAGAATTATATTCAGGACAGCGTAAAAATTACAGGTTTTTTCAGTCACAGGAACATAACTGCCTATTTCTCAAAGGTTCAATATATCAACATTTGCCCTTTCAACTTTGGTGCCATTTTCTTGGAGTGTTACCCCCTCAAAACTTGAAGACTGACTGTATTTTCAAAAACTCCTGTCACGACCCATCTCCAGCACAAAAAACTACATGTTTTTGAAGAACCTGTTGGGATCTATATTGTTTTTATCCCTTGACTAGATCCAATTTTACAATGTCCATTGGAAAAGTCCCCTGGAAAGTGAAGTTTTGTTCAGACAAATAATATCACTGACGTAGGGAACTTCCAGTGAGGAAAATCCCATGAGACAATTCAAGTTTAATGTGTCTAAAATGGAATTCATCATTTCTCCACTGAACTTTGTAGAAGGTTCTCCATTTTGTCAATTATTCTCCAAGTCATCCATGCCTGGTAAATTTGAAGCAATCTTTTATTCATTAAAGAGAGTCAACTAATCACTAGTTCCTATCAATTCCCTTTTGTAATACGGCTCAATTCCATCCCCTCCCTAATCTTCCCACTGCCACTCCCTTAGTTTGGACTCTCATTGTCAGATGACTCCCAACAATCTTCCCACCTTTGTCTTTCCTCTTTCCAATTCATCCCACAAAGCACAGACCAATAGTCTTTCTGATACAAACATAGCTTCCATTCATACTTGGAATCTCAGAATTAAAAGGGACCTCAGAGATCAGCTAGTCCAATAGATATCTGAACAGGAACTGATTGTTCACAGGTCATCTATCTTCAGGCAGAAATATTTCATGTGTGGATTGAGTATGTGCATGTATGTGTAGAAAGATACAGACATATATATGTGTATATACAAATATATATACAAACATATACAAATTGTCTCTTAAAACCAAATCTTAGAGCAATATCAACATACCCAGTTCATCAAAATAAGTTTCAGTGCCATCTTCATCCATCACTGAGCATACTAATCTAGCCTTTAAGAAAGTGGTCCACTTATTAACAAGGCTACGCTGTCCACCAGTGTCATTCTGAAAAGAAGGGCATTGACAAATCACAACAGATTTAAATATAGCATTACGGAATAGACATGACATAACTTTGGACACTCTAATTATAAACATCCTGTAATATTATGAGGTGATATTTAATATTTACATTTTAAAAACTGATCCTTTCCTGATATAGATACATAAGACAAGATTTTAAGAAGTATCTTTTAAATAAAGCAGTGCTTCATGTACTTGTCATCATTAAGGAATGTCATATTAATATAAATAATTTTCTAGGTAAAGTACATTGCCCAGTTTAATAAAACTAGCCATTTCATTTTTAAAATATTAATGGCTGATGCCATTCTAAAAATGAGTTGCATGCTTCCATATAGATTGAATATTACTTAACCTTTTCTTGATGACTCAAGGCATCATTATGAACATCAATTATTGCAATCAGCCAAAATGTAATAATTCCCTTGAGGGCTACTGAACTATTTTGCACTATATATCATGACTCCAGAGATATGTGCTACATAGTTCTATCTCCTGCTCAGTATGTGCTCACTGCTTCTAATTTTTTACTTTATACTCCTGGTGATGATCTGTGTGAAGTCCAAAGAACAGGATCATGCACTTCTTCTCATGCAAATTGGAATGAATCTTATAGAATCCCTTCTCCTCTTTACCCCGAAAACTCTTTTATTTCCTTTTTTTGCTTTTCTTCTTTGTTTCATATGATTAATTAAATTGGAGCAAGTTTGATCTGTTAGATAAATAGGGCATTGGCTTGCCTCAGAGAACACATGATTTTCCGATAAAAGAAGAAGTGTAGAATACTCATTTGCATATTATTCAATTAATTTGAACAAAGTTTAAACTAGAGCAGCATGTTCAGTGGAAAGAGTACCTGAGTTTTAAATCTGATTATCCTTCCATCAAAACCTCCCAGAAATGTAAAAACTCTTCCACAAATACATCACTGATTTCTCAACAGCAGGTAAAATCTAATTCCTCTTAAATATCACAGATCACAGAAACTTTGTTCCTTCTAGTGAATTTTCAAATACTTCTAGGTGCTAAAAGTTATCTGTGCATATATCTAATTTCTATCTGGCTATACTTTCTATGGCATCAGGAACTATATTTTATTTATTAAGTTCCCCCTAGCTCCTAGTCCTCTACAATGAAATTCTTGTTGAATTCTACTTATACTTGTAAATGCTCAATAAAGATGTACTGGACTGAATATTAAATATAATTGTATAAATCTCTTAAAAATCTCTATTAGATGTCCTCTAATCATCAATTATATGAATGTGTTTAGTTATCCTACATCAAGCTTTGTACTTAACTACAGAAATTATTATTTCTGTATTTTGAAAATGCTCTGTGATTGTCATTTATCTACATGGATTTTCCTCACCATTAGGCTTAACTTGTGAGACTTAACTGTATTTACTGGGATTTTTTTTGCACATACACTTGTGTTATATGTGTAGACATTTTTATGACATGGAAAAATGCATAATTCATACAAAATATTGGTTATTTTTGGACAAACATCATTAAACATTTGCTCTGCTTCCCTACTGAATATGTATTCAAGCTGTGTCTAAATAAAATTTACATGTCCATTGTTTTATTTAAAACATAGCACAATAAGCAGAAGCAAGCAAACAAGTTGGAAAAGAAATATCACTTATCCAATTAAATTAGATAATCCCCCAAAATATACTCACAGGACATATTCTAGCAATCATGGAATGAATCTGCTTGGTAGTACCACTGTTGTCAGTTAGTTTTTCTTTGAAAAAAAAGTATACTTTTGCATCATTGGGATCAGTGCCATCTGGGATAAGATGTGCATCTACAAACATAGGTTCTAGAAAAAAAAAAAACAAATAAAGATGATAATTAAGAATATTTATATATGTATCGCTAATTCACTTGCAAATGTGTGATACATTTTTCCATTTAATTAAGCATATATTAACTTCTACTATCTGCAAGGCATCATGCTAAGTGATAGTGATGCAAAAGCCAAAACAAACAGTTGAAGAAAAATCTAGCTGGAGAATCTGACTAGATTGTAGAATGTGCTGAGGGGGAAGGAAAAAAGAAACTTACATTATAACTTTATTATATGTTTAAACAGAATAACAAGTTGTACATGACAGATTTGTAGTTTCTTGGGCAATCGTCTTATTATACTATGTTACGAAAATGCTTGTTTAATTCCATCAATTAAAAAGAAAATTAATATTTCTTTAAAGAGAGAGAATATGCAATGTCCAGAAAAGTAGTAATAAAGTAATAATGAATTCTACCTGGCATTATAGTTATGTGTGCTCATGCTTAAACTCTATCAAACTGTACATTCCTGAGTATCAGGGATTATATTTTATTCTTTGAATTCCCCACAGCTCCTAGTCCTGCACAATAAGACACTCAATAATAATAGCTTTTATTTCTGCCATTTTAAGATTTTTCAAAGTGCTTTACGAATACTATCTCATTTTATCCTTACAATGAGTCTGATAAGGAGATGCTATTATTACTTCACTTTAGAAATGAGGAAATAGGGCGGAGGAACCAAAATGGTGGAGTAGAAAGACTCATGTATGCTAGCTCCAAATCCACAGCCCATAAATTTCCTGTAAAAAGAACTCCCTACAAATTCCGTAGCAGAGCAAGTCGCGCAGAAACACAGTGGAAGAGATTTCCATTCCAGAGACCCTGGAAAGCCATCCCCAGGGTCCGTCGTGCTCCGGACAGCAGAGCACACCCCTGTACTGCCCTGGCCACGCAGCCCCAGAGGAGCAGATCCGAGCAGGCTTCAGGGATGGACCTCCAGCCATGAAGGTCCCTCTGCCCACAGGCACTACAGGTCAGTGAGAGAGACGTCTGGGCTGGCCGAGAGGGTAGCGGGGTGTCTCCATGACTTGGGCCCCCTCGGGAGGCAGCAACAGAGGGAGCGGCAGAGGCAGCCGCGGCCTGGGATTACCTGAGCAGCAGGCAGGAGCTCAGGGCCATTACTGAAGGTCTCTGCATAAAGCCCCTGAGGGAACTGAGCCTGGGAGGTGGCCCTGACCCCACCCCAGCACCAGAACTTAAGCTCACACTGAATAGCAGCCACGCCTGCTGCTGAAAGCCCTGAGGCTGGGGAGCAGCATTTGAATTTCAGACCCCAAGCACTAGCTGGGTGGATCTAGGTGGGGGTGGAGAGGAATCTCAGAAGTCAAGTAACTGGCTGGGAAAATGCCCAGAAAAGGGAAGAAAAATAAGACCATAAAAAGCTACTTTCTTAGGGAAGAGATGTTCCTTCCTCCTTTCATTTCTGATGAGGAAGTACAATGCTTGCCATCAGGGAAAGACGTGGAAGTCGGGGCCTCTCTATCCCAGACATCCCAGGTGGATGTCTGGTGGTACAGTTAGTCTTACACAACATGACTGTTATCGAAGTCATTTGCAAAACTACACAGATATGGCCTATATTGAATTGCCTGCCTTCCCAAAGGGAATGGGTGGGGAGGGAGGGATGGGGAGAATTTGGAACTCAAAGTTTTAGGAACAACTGTTTAGTATTGTTGTTGCTACTAGGAAATAAGAAATACAGTTAATGGGGAATAGAAAGTCATCTGGCCCTACAGGACAAAAGAGAAGATGGGGACAAGAGAAGGGAGGGATGATAGAAGAGAGGGCAGATTGGTGATAGGGAAAATTAGAATGCTTGGTGTATTGGGGTGGGGGGAGGGGATAAAAGGGGAGAAAATCTGGAACCCAAAATTTTGTGAAAATGAATGTAAAAAGTTAAATAAATAAATTTATATTAAAAAGAAAAAAAAAATGAGGAAATTGAGGCAGAGAGAAGTTCAATGACTGACTAGGGATTGGACCCTAAATGACCAAGACCTTAAATGCTACTCTGAGGAGTTGCTATTTTCTCTTAGAAATAATCAGGACCTAATTGAGG
The DNA here is from genome assembly GCA_023548195.1 of Bettongia penicillata ogilbyi. Lineage (NCBI taxonomy): Eukaryota > Metazoa > Chordata > Mammalia > Diprotodontia > Potoroidae > Bettongia > Bettongia penicillata. Next base: position 6,003,794 of record JAJHZJ010000049.1, on the reverse strand, counting down.
TTTAGACACGATCAGATTCCTGTCTTAGATAAAATTATTCTGGCAACCACATGAAAGGCAGATTAGTGAAAAAAGAGATTAGGAACCCAAATTAGAAGACTCTTATGATAACCTAGACAAGAGGTAAAGAGGGGCTGAGTTAGATGGCAGCCAAGTGTGTGGGGCAAAAAGGGGACAGATATGGTAGAATGAGTAAGACTTAGTAGAGAACTGGATTGATCATATGAGGCAGGAGAGGAGTTAAGGGTTTCTCCTGGGTTATAGGAAAATGGCCACCCCTCAGCAAAAACAGGGAAATTAGTCAGCAAAGTGACAGCTAGGTGGCATGGTGGATCAAGTGAGTGCTGGACATGGAATCAGGAAAACCTCCGTTTGAATCTGTCCTCAGACACCGGCTGCGAGACCTAGGGCAAGGTACTTAAGCTCCTTTCCATCTCACCTTCCTCTGTGAAGGACAGATAATAATAGTACCTGCTTTGCAGGGTTGCTGTAAGGATCAGATGAGATATCTCATATCTTAAAGACTTTTAAAACCTTAAAATACTATATAAATACTAGCTATTATTGAGTTTCGAGTACCATTTATCATAAATTCTATGATGGACAATTTAGAATTTATCATATATGATAAACATCCCAATGATTTTTTTTTTTACAAATGGTTACCATTTCTTCATTGGAAATGGATAACTACCTAAAATATTAGAGAAGCCCTTACTAGAGTTTTCTTAGAGTAATATATAAAGGAAAACAATAATTAAAAAAAAAATTTTCCCTCCTTAAGTTTGGAGTACGAGAAAGAACACTGAATGCTGGGGAAGAAGGCCAGTACCGGTTAACATAGTCTACTAAGGCCCTGGCTTGAACATTCATTCACTTGTTATTCAAATGTGTGTAAGTACTTCTCCAAACACCAGCTTCCTCATTTATAAAATGAAAAAGACAATACTTTCCCAATTTACTTTAAAGGATTTTTGTGAAGAGAGTTACTGTTTAAATTGCAAAATGTAAAAATGTGTAATGCTGTCTTCCTCTTCTTCAACTATTACTACTGAGACCATCACTAGTATTAGCATTAATGAGTTGGGAATCAGAGAAACAATCTTATTAAGGGGATTGATTTTTGCTACATGTTTTTTCCTAGTTATTATTGTCCATGGGAAAGTAGAACCAAATGGCATTTTTCTTTCACATTCCACTGTGTCTGATAAAAATGGGCCAACATTTTTTTTCTTTCCAATAGTTCCATTGTCTGTAACGGTTACGAACATGTTGTGAAGAAGGGAAAGTTTTATGAAAATAATCTTATATAACAGTGGAGGAAAACATCTTACTTTTGCAGCAGAGATCTCAGGAACACAGGGCAGACCAGGGTTAGTTAGCAGACCTGGTTCTAGACCTGGCTTCATCCCTAAGGAAGGGCATGACTTAGTTTTCCTTATCGTTTTTGTTTTTTAATTTATAATAAGGAGCCTGTGATTGTGGTATTATAGCATCACTGAGATCTGTTCCAGCTCTAAGTCTTTACATTCCCAGTCTTTGTATATTTTCCCCTTCTTTGAAGTGTGTGCACATGTATGTTTGTGTGTATATGTGTAAATATGCACACATATACGTGTGAGTCTTTATGTGTTCAGTGCATGTATGCATAGATATATATGTAACACTTAAAAAGTTTTGATGAGAAAGGTATGTATGTATGTATGTTTATATATTATGGTTGTCAAACACATAGACCAAATGCAGCCCACAACTCCTGAATGTGGCCTGCCTGAACTACATAAAAAAAGAGTTCCTATCTGATTTTAATATATAACATCATATAATACATACATAATAATGCATCTTTAATATAGAATATATAAATCTACATTTGCATTCACATACTATGTAGGCACACATGTGTGCATGTATATATAAATATAAAAACATGGTTTTCTAAGTTAATATGTGACCCATAGAGATCCTTAGGTATGCTTTAATGGCCTTTGTTTCTGGTGGTGTTTGCCACCACTGCCTTAGCAGACTGCTTTAAGTTTTGTCCGCACACATCAAAATTCAATGAAGCAGAATAAGGAGGTGAAAGTTGAACTAAAAAAAAAAAGCTACATTGAAATACAGCATACTGAATGAAGGGGAAGAATTTCAAAAAAAATTATGATGCCATTTAAAGACATAGAGGGTCTCCTTATTCTCAGACCATAATCAACTTCAGAAGTCCCCACTTCCAGATGTACTAGAAGAATAATTTCAAAAAATAAATGCACAATCAGTGCTTTCTTGCCTGGAATATAAGTGCAGTTGGATGCTTTGCTAGGCTGATTCATGATCATCTGGGTAGTGTTAAAAAGATTACCACATGGAGCATCAGCAAGGCATTTTCCTCAAGGCACAGCGACAAGGATCTCCCTCATTTGTTCCCCCGCCTTCCCTTCTCCTTCAGCAAAAGGCCAGAGTGACAGAGTAAGATCAGAGGAAGAACTCTTATGATAAACATTTCTCTGGGACCCCAGTAGATGAATTTCTGTGAATGTATTCCTGTTCATCTCTGATAAAAGCTACCATAAGAAAGGCATAATAACTCTGGCTTATTTTTAAGCCATCAAACTACATATAAACCAGACTGTAACCCGGTGATTATAAGGTTTATAAACTTGTTGTATAATTTAATTAAATATAATGAATAATTGCTTTCACAAGAGTTTCTGTCTTTTGTTGACTTAGATGCTGAGGTGACATAAACTGATGTGTGTGTGTATACACATATATATATGCACATATGTTTTACATATATATATATACATATATTCTGACTACTGCTTTATGATGAGGATGGTAAAATGTTACATAAATCAGGGATTATTTAAATTCTTCACTAAAGCCAAATATTTAGAACCAACTCTGTAAGAGTCTTCATCAGTCACACCAGGAGTACATTATCTGGGACATGCTATTTTCTGGACATTTCCCCTCAGTTTCCTTTCTGAAAATTTGAGAAAGAACAACAAAAAAAACCATTGGTATGTTAGAACCAAAAGCATCCATTAAAATAACTGTCTTACCACTTAGCCATTTAGAATTGTGTTGATCTGTTCTGACTGCATTCCTTTTGGTCAAACTCCGAAAAATAGCAGCATCCGTGCCCATGAAATCGATGTACATTCCTGAGAAGAGTTCTTCATCTATAACAGAGGGGGAAGAGAAATTTGGAACACAGGTTTATTTATCTTTTAAACCTCTATTTTTAGAGTCATAAATGAACTTACCTGCCTATTGGCATAAGGCCACATATGGTACCCAGCACATGTGTTTTCTCTTGAGGTCCCATTATTCAAATTTTTCAAAATTCAAGTTAAATAAAATCAAGCACTGTGTTCCTGAACAAGTCCACTTCTACCAAATAAAGACATAGAGGGACACATACACACACATTTCAATGTACAGATATGTGAGAAGGCTTCTGCCAGAATTTAATATGCTAAATCCCAATGCACATGCTATAGATATTTTGCCAAAGGTAAACAATTCCAAATAACATGTGCGTGCGCACACACACACACACACACACACACACACACACTGAATTTGGAGTTCAAAAACTGATATTATAATTCCATTTTGCCCTTAATTAGCAGGCAATTCACTCCTGACCTCAAGCTCCTCATCTATGCAATCTTTGACACTGTTGATTGCTCTTTCCGCCTGAATATGCTCTGTCCCCTGATTTTCCTTCTACCTTTCTGACCACTCCTTCTCTGTCTCCTTTGTTAGATACTCCTCAAAATCAGGGTTTTGTCCTGGACCCTCTTTAATTCTTCTATACTACTTTACTTGGTGATCTCATCCACTTACATGGATTTAATTACCATCTTTATGCAGATGATTCTCAAATCTGCCCTTCCTGCTCCAATTTCTCTGCAGACCTCCAGTATCACATTTATCATTTTCTTTGACATCTTGTCCCGGAAATCAAGTGGACATCTTAATAATGTCCAAAATTGGACATATTATCTTTCCCTCCTAAACCATACTCCTAACTTCCCTGTTACTGGAAAGGGCAACACCATTCTTCCAGTCCCTCAGGCTCCCAATCAAGGAATCATCCCAGATTCCTCACTCTCATTCCCCATATCTATGCTGTTGCTAAGACCTGTTGATTTCTCCTCTGCAACATCTCTTGAACATGCTCCTTTTCCTCCTGACACTGCCATCACCACTCTAGTGTTGGTGCTTATCTCATCCTGGTAGACCTGCCTGCTACTCTAACGTCCTTCATTCAAGTAATCCCCTAAAATGCACATCAAATTATGTCACCTCCTCCTCACATGTAAACTTCATGGTCTTTCTATTGCCTTCAAGAACAAATACACAATGCTCCGGTTGGCATTTAAAAGCCCTTCATAACCTAGCTGCCTCCTACCTTTCCATATTTCTTACATCTTACTCACCAACACAAACTCTTCCATTCAGTGACACTGGCCTCTTGGCTGTTCCATGAGCAAAACACTCTGTCTGAACTCTGGGCATTCTCTCTGGCAGTCTTCCATACCCGAAACATTCTCCCTTCTCTGGTTCAAATACTGACCTACCTGCCTTCCTTTAAGTCTCAACTAATCCCATCTTTTGTAAGAAGCATTCTGTAACCTCTCTTACTAAAAAAAAAAAAATCCTCCTTATTCTATACATAGTTTTGTAAATATTGGTTTCCATATTGTCTTTTCCATTACACTGTAAACTCCTAGAAGGAAGGATCATCTTTTGCATTTATTTATATTCCCAGTGCCTCACATAGTGTCTGGTACATAATAGGTGTTTAACAAAGGTTTATTAATTCATTGTCTGAATAGATAATCTCTGTCAAGTCAAATGGTCTTTTTTTCAGTCCACATTATTCTTGATTTTTCTGCAGCATGTGACAACATTGACTAGCCCTTTATTTTGAATATTCCTTCTTCCATGATCTCTCTTGATTTTCTTCCTGTCTGGTCATTCTTTCTTAGTCTTGTTTGCTGAATCACTATCCTAGTCCTACACCCAAATCATGGATGTCCCCTAAATCTTGGCCCTCCTTTTGTTATATTTTTCTCCATCTTCTTCTCCTTCTTTTCTCCCCCTATACTTTGCCTCTTGGTGATCTCAGGTATTATGAACTTTCATTCATCTCTTTGCAGATGATTCCCAGATCTACACAGCTAACTCTAGTCTCACTCATGAGCTCCACATCCATATCGCTAACTTACCCTTGGACATCTCCAACTCTGTGTCCTAGAGACATTGCCAACTCAGCATTTCCAAGAAAGAAATTCATCACCTTCCCCCTCGGGAAGTCCAATTTTCCAAACTTTCCTCTTTCTATAGGAAATATAATAGCCATCTATCCAGTTGATAAGGTTCACAACATTGGTATCACCTTCCTTAGACGTTTTGGATGACCTTCAGCTTCTCCCACCTCCATGCCTTTGCAATAGGTGTCGCCCATGCTCACAATATATTCAATCCTCATGTCTATTTCACACAATCCTTTCTTTTCTCTAATCTCAGTTTAAGCACTACCTTTAACATGAAGCCTTTCTAGATGGCCCTGATTAAAAGCACCCACTCCTCCCAAATTAACTTGTATTTGTTTTATACATTCTTTTATATGTATACAGTCTCTCCTAAAGACTGTAAACTCCTTGAGGGCATGAACTATTTAACTTTTTCTTTGTGTATTACTTAGCACAATGCCTGGCAAAAGGATAGGTGCAGAGTAATTGTATCTTTTTTTTAAAAAAATTGATTGATCTTCAACTCTTCCCTCTCCCCCATCTTCTCTATCAATCTTCACAACATCTCGTGAATATATCCCCTAGTTCAGGTCCATACTACCTTTCCCCTGCGCCTCCTAATTTATCTTCCTGCATCAGAGCTCTGCCCTCCCCTATCCATCCACTATCAAGCTTCTAACCTGATTCCCAAAGTACAGGTCTATCATACCCAAATCCCTTGCCTGCTCATCCTGTTGCCTCTTTGATTAACTACTTCTGTGTGCCATCTAATACACTTCACTAATTCAATATTACCTTTCCTGGCTTATTACACATTATTCCCCTTCACAGATGTTAGCCCAGTGGTATCAAATTCCAGTAGAAATGGTCACTGCACAGATAAAGATTCTTGTGGGATGCACAGTAACTTGGACAACCACACATTCACATTGTCTGTGTACTTGTGTATTTTTATTTAGTTAGCTGAATATTTCTAAATTACATTTTAATGTGGTTCAGCAGCATTACCATGGACTCACATTTGCCACCTCTGTGCTTGCCTTGTCCAAGGTAGTCTGTTTGCTGTTCTCCATATATGTCATTCTACACCTCAAATTCATAGTTTTGTACAGAATTTTCCTCACCGGAAAAGATGAATAATTTTTTCCCAACTAGATTAGAAATCTCTTCAAAATTCAGTTCAAATATGGACTTCTAGGTATTTGATTTATTTCTGTTAGTTGCTAGTATCTTCTGTGCCCAAATTATGGTGTATTTACTTTGTGTATACATCCTATTAACTAATCTCTGTATGTGTTGTTTGGAACCAATAGAATGTAAGCATCTTGAGGGCAAGAGCTATTTTAATTTTGTTTTCATATTCCCTGTGATGAGTACAATGCATGGTCCATAAATGGACATTAGGCACTGATATCTCATGACTTTTATCTAAACTGAACAGATACGTGGGGTGTGTGTGTGTGTGTGTGTGTGTGAAGTCATAGTCAAGGATGAAATTTAAAATTTAAATACATCTGGCTAAGAAATCATAATGTATATATGTACACATTGTTGTAGAAGTAAAGAATATTCATAAATATATTAATTATTTCATTCAAGATCCACAACATCTCTGAGTTAAAAAGTACAAACATTTTTATCCCCACTTTACAAATGTAGAAGGTAAGATTTAGAAATACTAAGTGGTATGTCCAAGACGGAAGAAGCCTGACCAAGAGGTTCTGAATATTTGTCTAGTATTCTTTTAATGCCCGAAAAGTCAAACATGCATAGGCTATGACTCCTATTACTCACTGAACCAGATTAAAATGTAGCTGGGAAATATTTAACAAAATAAATAAAAATGCAATAGAACACAGATAATGATAATATGTGCTATTGCAAGTTAAGTCCCATATGCATCCTTATGTATGGTTTAATGGTGCCTTTTCTTTTTGGATTTATACTACTGTTTTATACCCTAAGATTTTTCACTAATTCAAAAAAAAAAGAGGAAGAGATTTGTTCATTTAAAATAAGCAAGTTATTAACTCACAGATGTCTTTATAGAAATCAGCAAATTTTAAAGCTTTATAAAAAGGTATTACTATCTAAGACTGACAGTGGTTCTAACAGTTTTAATACTTGCATTTTAAAATTCAATTTTCAATAACAGCTAAAATTCCTCTAGGGCTTTTAGGTTTACAAAGAACTTCCCTGACAATTCAGAATGATTTTAAAAAATTAAATATAAAGAAAAAGGTAGCAGAAAGACAGGAAAAAAGAAAAGTATGGAAAGAAGACCTTTTATAAAAAGTAACAGAAGCAAGTAGCTATACTGTCTATGTATTTCAACCTAGGAAATAAAGCCCATGTGTTAGGAACATACAGAAAAGGCATATAAATTCTTCCCTTGAGGAACAAAAAAATTTCCACAGGTTAGTATCAATGCTACCCCCTGGGTACAAAACAGAAGCTCACAGCAATCTTTAAAAATCAAATTATCAAGGTTAGAGTCTGACTGAACTGCCACACAGCTGTGTTCTTTGATGGATGTTCCAGAGTAAATCCCCTGGCAGCCCTCCGAATGTGGTCGTGTTGGCATGATCCATGTTGTCTGAGGCTCTCTAGGCTTTTCTAGTCAGTAATAAGAAAGAATGCAAGAGAGAATGGGGCCTGTGGAATGTTCCTGTTGTGTTACTTACTAGGTCATGAACTGGACCCCTACCAGTTCCTAAGCAGGTATGGCCGGCATTGTGTCTCCTTGCCTCTCCTCCTAGTAGGGGTCCAAACCATATGGGACTCCGTTGTCAGGGGATAACCAAAATGAGTAGGAAAAAGTATTTGAACAATTTGGCTTCTTGAAAAAGATTATAAAAATATTTGTAGAGAAACACATACAAATGCATGTGTGTATTTATATGGAGCTGTTAAATTGTTATCCACTTATAATGAATTATTTCATGTTTTTGTGCTTGATTTCCTCTTAGGCATTCAGTACCTAATCCCTGCTGTCTCATACACTGACTACCATAGCTCTCATGTTTGTATCAATTAAAAAAAAAAGTGAGGGAATGCAATTTTGAATCCAAAGTACAGCAGCTTATTAATTAACTCGGCCTTAAACAATCCACAATACTTACTTGTGTAATCAAGTATCAAATGTTTCTGTCAGTTTCACTTCCTTTCTTAAATTTACTCTAATCTATTATAGCAAGGTTGCCAGTCCTGCTGTGGCTTCTTTCCTCTAATGAAAGGTTTAACTGATGTACATCTACCTTGGTAAGAAGCATGCTTTGTAGGGTGAAAACAAAATAAAACAAAATTCTTTGCAGAGTTTCTCTGAAAGTCTTGAGTTTCCAAAGTTAAAAACTTTTGCTTTTTTGCACCAAGTGCTGTGTGACTATACCAGAAAAACTCACTATGATTGATATGTTTTTAAAGTCACTTTATTCAGCAATTTAGTGAGTTAGCAATGACTGATAATGGCCAGAGCTCAAGAAATTTACACAATGGAAAGGCAGATATTGTAGCTATCTTGTGAAGTTGTCAAATATTCCAATGTTTTCTTCAGAAAGTGATAAAGGTCCAAAATAAGGCCAAAGTCTTTCTACCCTTTTATAGTCATAGGAATTTTCTGAGCTTATCAAACTTAGTGGAGTGTGTATGTATGAAAATGACAATTACATAGTCGAAATGTCACAACTGATCATTTCAAGGAGTATTGTTCCCCAAATAAAAATGGTTATGGATCATCAGAAGGCAGACTGGAAATAATGAATGAATACTCCAAGTTTCTCAGCATACTGACTTTAAAAAAAAAAAAAATCTTCGTTGGAACGAACAAAGTCACCCTCAAGAATTAAACTGTTACATAAGTATAAACATTTCCACCAAAGATTAAATATCTCTAAAAATTATGTAAAGAGACATTTTAATCAACCTTTTCCTTTCTTATCTGTAGGGGACATCTTGTCACATCCCATCATAACACATACTTCTATGGTAAGTAATAACATTGACCCAACTAATGCTTAAAAATTTTTATGTACCAGCAATTAATTGTGGCATTTTACCAACATTTTTTTAGTTATTCAGTAAAACAATGTTGTAGTACAAAAACGTAGGGGACATGCAGTATATTAGAAAAAAACACTGCATGAAGGTCAGGAGACTTGGCTCTAGATTCAGGCCTGCCACCATCTAATTGTATTACCTTGGGCAAATCAGTTAACTTGTATGAGCCTTAGTTTCCTCAATTATAAATGAGGATTTGGACTGTCTAATCTGTCATCAGATCTGATGAATTCTAAGTGGTGAAATTCTGTGTATGCAATGAATACCTCACCAACATCAAAGCCTGAAAATCCTAAGTCAGTTATTATATTACATTTTGGCATGCTATTAAACTTGTGTCCTGATTTAGCCACTGTGAGTCCTGAATTCCTCCACTTGTAACCTTGATCCTATCTACTCTTGTCTCCTCTGGCAGGTTGCCTCCACAATAATCCCTTCTCCCTCTAATCTTTAATCTCTTGGTATATTGGTTACTTCCCTGCTACCCTCAAATATGTGTAGGTCTACCTCATTCTTAATAAACATTTAGTTGGCTCTACCATCCCCTATTTGGCCTGGCAGAGTCAAAGACTCACTCAACTTCGGTTAACTAGCTTCAAACATCATTTGACTGATATTTCTCTATACAAATTCACCAAGGATCTCTTAATTGATAAACCCAGTGGCCTTTATTGCTTCTTTCTCTTCTTGATCTCCCTGCAGCATACTCCCTTGACTATTCTCTCTTTCTGGATACTCTTCCCTCCTTGGGTTTTAATGACATTGCCCTTTTCTATCTGTTGCTACCTGTTTGGTCTCTCCAGAGGATCAGGGGATCATCACCCATATGCTGAGGCCCCATAACTGTGAGCCTTCACAAAAAAAAAGCTCTGTCCTGGACACTCTTTGCTTCTCCCTCTGTTCTGACGCCCTATCAAAACCATCCAGAATATGGCATCCAGCCATATTCTCTTTCCTGACCTTCATTCCCATACCACCATTGGACATTGTCTATTTGATGTCCCTTAGGTAGCTCAGATTTAACATGTCCAAGAAATAGCCACTCACTGATTTTCTCCCCCACAAAAACCCCAAAATCAAAAACTGTCATCTTCTAAATGTCTCTATTTCTATCAAAGGTATTACCATACTCCCAACTATTCAAATTTACTCCCTGAGAGTGATCTTTAACTAACCTTATCACCATCCACATCCAATCAAGTGCCATGTGTTATCATTTCTACATTCTTGCATGCATTTCTTGCATACACCCCCTTCTATCAGCTGAGATGAACACCACTTGCTTAGATGACTACCACTTTTATTCAAGCTCTTATCCTCTCTCATCAAAACTAATACAATAGCCTGAAAAATGATCCCTTTGCCTCAAATCTCCACTCTTTCCAAACTGTGCTCCACATCGTTACCAATGATATTCCCAAAACATTAGTCAGACCATGTCATTTACCTGCTCAGGAAGTTATAGTGGCTCCTGTTTTGCCCCTTCAATGAGATACAAACTCTTAGATTTGACATTCAAAGACCTTCATAATTTGCCTCCAGTCTTATTATACATTTTTGCCCTTCATACAATCTATATTTTAACTACTTGTTACTCCTCATACCTAACACCCTATCTCCTGTTTCCATGACTGGGTAAAGACTATTACACTATGCCTTTAATATACTTCTCCCAATCTCTAGGTCTCTTTAGACTCTCCTCAGTTACTAGTATCTCCCTTATATAACTGCATTTTTTTCTTGTATATGCATATGCTATTTCTTCCAACAGAACATAAGTTTCGTGAGAGCAGGGTTACTTTTCTTTTTGCCTTTGTGTCCCCAATACCCAGCATAGCACCGGGCATAAAGCAGCAGCTTCATATATGATGGATTAATGGGATGACTCACTTTTAATATTCAAGCTCAATAATTCAACAAGTATTTCTGAAATGCTTCCTGTACACTAGATATTGTGCTTGAGGCCAGACATACCAAGACAAAAAATAATGCTGCTTCACTATGTAACTTTCAGAAGTGCACTTTCCTTTGTGGTGGATGCACCTGGCTTTAAGGAGGGTCTAACGTGAGAAAAATAGGCTGTTTATTTAAAAGCATTGTCACAGAGGCACCAATGGTGAGATTAGTTATTTCAGGTAGTCTTTTAGGAAAGAGATAAAAATTCATCATTCAAAATACATCAGAAAAGAGCAATGCACAAGCACAGCATATTTAATGGACTGAAACAAGTTTTAGTCATCTCACTCTGCTGCTAGTAACTGGCATATTCATGTAATATCCAAATGGTCCAATTACATTAATGGGAAATCTTTAGAACTACCAAGTGCAATATCTTACTTTGTAGCTAGTGATTTGATTTTCAGTGACATTTTGACTTGCCTATAAGCATGATGTTCTAGGGAACCTAAGGCTAGGCACTGGAATGTATTGCAAAGGTAGCAGAGTAAGTCTATAGAAGCAGAAGGATTCTAGGAACTTCTCTTAGTTCTTCACATAATACTTTTCAGATAATTCAGTGAAAGACACAGCTGGCTGATTCATTTTCCTTTTGTCTCTTTAAAGAGGCACAACATTAAGGGTGACTTTCAAGGAAGTGAAATTTAAAAAATAACTAAAAGTGAGGGAAATGGTAAGGCTGTAGGGGGGGAAAAAACCCCAACCACCATAGAATGCATATAAGCAAGATATTACAAGCTACAAGAAAGTGTGATAGAAAAAGTCAAATGCCACAATGGAATCAAGAATACCTGAATTCAGTCCTTGCTTTTTCACATAACTTTTTGTCAGAAGTAAGTAAAGTCACTTCTTCATTGTAGACCACTCTAAGACTTTTCAAAGTTATAGATGAATTCCGAATATTCCCAGTAAGGAGAACTCCTATAGCAAGGTAATCTAATATCCTTGGTGTGCTAGCAGATTACATATTGTAAATGATATTTTGGAATGGTAAGCAGTAAGCAAAACATAGACATAAAGTAACAGATTCTATAATAGAACCTCTTAGTAAAGGGGAAATTAAAATCCTAACTACTTTTTCCCAAACCTCATTTCCTCTTCATTGTCTATCTCTTTCTCTCAAACACTTATTTTAAATTTCACATGACGATTCAAAAGGAACTTTCATAAGAAAAGAGAATGTTTGTGTACCACATTTTAAAATTTACATTGCTTAATTCACAACATTTCATATTTTGTTTTGATACTTACTGATCATAACAGACACCGTGTTTACGTTGGGGTTGAAAGAACAGCGCCCCTTTCCAGATTCACATTTAGAATCAATCATGAAGACTTGTTCCTTTAATGCAGAATAAGAGCAAAATTATTGCAGAGAAGCAACTTTATAAATTTAAGGGAAGGGGGGGTTTTCTTTAGTTTAAAACATGATTGTTAAAAACATTCCTTGAAGAATCTTTCTATTTGACTACATGTTCCTAGTTAATTTTCCCAACTCATTACCCTAAGAATTATTTGACCTCTAAGAAGTGTTCATCTATAAAAGTTAAACTAATCTCCAAGGGCTTGCTCCTTATCTTAATGCCATCCTGTCCCAAAGTCTGATGCAGGCATTATAAAGGAAGAACTGGCAGAAGCTATTTGAAAGTCAGAGGTCATTATGAACTACAACCAGATATGTAGGACTGGAGTCAAATTAAGAAAATTGTTTTACACAGGCACAAAGCATATTCTTTGTATTAATACCGTAGGAGACAATATTTCTAAAGACATTACAAAAAATGAAGTTTCATTTTTCCAATACGTTTTGCCTTGAGACAAAGTTCCTTGAGGACAGAAATTGTCATGTTTTCATATTTGTATCCTTACTGCTTAACACATAGTACACATTTAATAAATGCTTGTGGATTCCATTATTGATCTATTTTTTAATAAAATGATGACCAACAATTAAAGTTAATGTAGTTCTGAAATTCAAGTGCCATAGTAACCAAATAAATAAAAATCTCATCTTCTTAAATAGGAACAGTGTCTGTATAATATAGCTCATGTAATACTGGGGAGGAAATGCCATGAGTGATAAATGACCATTATTTTGGTTTGGTTTACTTTTATAATAACAGTTATCATTTTAAACCAAGCTTAAATTTCCTTTTTCATTCATCTGATGTTGTCAAATTGATCTGATATGCAAGGCTTGTGCATTACTTCAAGTGGAGGGATGCAAAAGTGAATTAGACAAGGCTTCTGCTCTCCAGAATTTTAGGATGGCAGAGGTTATGAAATAAAAACCCTTGAGGGCCATGATACTGGCTTAAAGTAACACAATAAATTTCAGAAATGGGATTGGAGCCCAAGTTGTCTGATTCCAAATATAATGGCTTTCCACTATAGTATACTGGAGTATTTAACCTAGCTGAGAAGATACATAACCACACTAGAAAGCAGCAAATGATCACAGCAATACAAAGCAAGTGACAAGAAAATTCAGAGGCCCTCTTCCACCCCAACTCCCAACAGTTTCTGACACACTTGCTGGTTCTTCTCTACAGAAGGTCTCTAACTTTGATGCTTAACTGACTTACAGCCAAAGACTTTCTCCTCATTCTTTCCCATCTCAGAAAAAGAGGTCAATTAGTCAGTCTATATGAATTTATTAAATGTCTACTACATGCCAGGCACTGTGCTAAATGCTGGGGATATAAATAAAAACAAGGCAACCTTTGCTCTTGTCAAGGAACTCCTTACAATACATCATCCTTGGGCTGAATTACTCCGGGGCTGAGATATATCACACTTTGTTGGTCCTTTCAACTCTCATGATACCCTGCCATACAATGACCTTGATGCTTTGATAAGCCTCACGGAACAACCAAAAGGAGAAGAGAGAAAGTAGAGTGGAGTCACAAGCAGTGAATGCTTTGCAGGGGTGAGTCAGAAAGGAAACTTTAAGACAGAGTGACTTCTAATGAAATCCATGGAAGTGAGTGGCAGCTAGGAGACAGGCTAGCTGCATTTGACAGCAGTAAAGGCAGAGGCATTTCCAATCAAATTAGAGCAGCCATTTTTCAATCAATAACTCAAATAAGTCCCTACCCCCCACCTACTCTCTTCAAAATGTGAGTCTCTCTCTTACCCTACCACCCAGATACAGACATGACAGGGTGGCTTTTTAGTGGTTTTTGATGGGCTAAGAACAATTTTATTGTATGAGTTATATTCTATTTGTATATTTAATGACAATCTTTTGTTATTCAATTTCTGATGATATTTCTTGTCTGTGAGTAAAGCCTACACATACTGGGGGGCCACAGCCAAGAATATTTTTCCTTCCCCCATATTAAACCAAACAATAGTAGAAGATTCTTGGGGTGAACTGGAAGATTCCCATCACATTTTTGTGGAGACATCTAAAATGAGGTTTTTTAAAAAATGTATTTATGTTGGGGTGATTGGACTAGAGATGAAGTTTTGATCATTAGATTTGAGGCAACTGAGAAACTGTGAGGTCAGCCAAGGCATCATATGTACATATTTCACACTGCAATTGCAGAATCATAGTGTAGCATGTGTTCTGGACCCTCATAGATAGTCATATTCTCAGGAGGTGGCCACTATGTTTCCTCTGAGGACTAGCATTAACCCTGAGGGATTAGGGGGCTATCTTTTAAATTCTATAGCTTAATATGCCCCACTAGCATCTTTACCTCCATGGTTATTATTTTACATTAATTAGTTGACCAGAAATCAGTATTTACTGCAGTTGTAGAGTTGGTGCAAAATATTCCTTACAAAAGTTGGTGACTATCATAAGCACAGACATAGCCAAAGCTTAGAGAGCACATATGGCAAAGGAGAATTTCATAGGTTTTAGAAGACTTTTTTTTTTACTGGAATTCCCAAGTGTTCACCTTAAGTATAGTGTAGCTTTGCTGCTAAGACTCCTTGAAGAGCCTTGAATTGGCCTTTCCACATTGTGCCCAGTCTGTCCTCAGTTCTTGATGCAAACAATGCTGTCAACTGCTATTCCAGGAATACTTCTTTGATGCTGATAAAAAATAAAATTCATATCCTCCAGTCTTCTGAAATTCACAAATACCTCCTCTGGTCAAGAGATGGGAAGGGGGCCTGCAGACAGGCAGAGGGCCAAGGTACTCTCTTAGCCCTCTACCCTTCACTAAGTATTAATGATCAGAGGATTGGCTTGATGCTTCCTCAAATACCCTTGTTTCTAATATATGGTTTACTATTTTATTGATGATCCACAAGGTTCTTCGATCAGTTTCAATGCACTTCCCATGCATCCGGACTATGATTTATCTGGTGGCTTTCAGTACAGACTTCTGCATGCAATGGGTCACATCTAGTAGTTCTTTCCAATTTCATCTTCCTAAGTGTTATTTTCATTTTTAACATGGCATATTCTAAATGTCACCTACATTGTCACTGCTGATGAAACTAGAAAACTGTACAATACCATCAAGTCTGCTACATTTTGTATCCCTTTTGTCATCCTTCGCATTCAGTTCCCAATGCATTTGGAAGAAGGTTAGCGTTGAACTATGAACCCAGGACTTAGAAACTCTATCCTTGTTTTCTCCTCAACAGCTTGTCATTTGTTTCATGAGATAATGTTATGCTTAAAGGAGGGAGGAAGACCACCTTCCTACTTCGTGTTATTACAAATGAATTTTTACTTACACTAGTGTTGTACTTGGCTCCCATGTATTGACACTTATTTTCTATCAATTATATTTCTATAGGAAATGGTGATGAAGTCATTGCTTTTGACCATTTCAATGTTTCATACTTGAATGTTTGTTCAAACAGGGTGAGCTGTAGACATTAAAATAACACCCAATTCTCACATCTTTTATCCATTTTTCTCTAACTTGGCAGGCATTCCACAATGCTCTAAGCACTCTATGACTGAGAATGGTTAATTTCTTAATTTCCTTTCTGTTAAAATATAGCCAAGTTCTTTATTATTATAATTACCCTGTTCTCATGTTTTCAAATGTTTTTGTAGAAATGATGTTGGGAGAAATCACTATCCTGCTATATTTCTTCTAAATATCTTGTTCTATGGGCTATTTCATAAGTATAATAAATGTCTATTATAGTTGAATAAATTATGGATATGAACTTATCTTCTCTAGGATCACTGAAAGCTTTCGGAACTCTTTCGATAAAGCACTTTTGATAAAATTCCGTTAGCAGGCAAGACACAGGAATCATACAGAATTCATACTGATCTCACATAACTTTAATCTCTGCTAGTTTGGAGAGGATGAGAATCTGTCAGGGCAACACCTACTTAAAGTATTATTCTTAATTTTTCATGGCTCAACGTTATATTTAGGTGATTGTGGTCAATAGTTTGGCCTGTGATAATGGATGGATTACAGTGTATTTTATTAAATTTTCAGAGTTGTTTTTTGATTTGTATTTGCTGAATGAAGGTTTGTATTATATTTATGATCCAACATAGTAAAGATTCTATATCTTAATACTTTTATTACATTACCAGCAAACCTTACACTTTGTCATTAAAAAAATCTAAGCCAGTGTTTGAAATCATAAAAAAATTTAAATATACATACTCTACATTTTAGATTTGTGAATTCATGAAAACTTTTTAATTGTGACTCCATCAATGTGACCCAATGAAAAAAGAAATTTATAACCTGGTATACTCAGCAATAAAAAAAAAATACTTCGTAAGAACCAATTTTTGAAAAGTTACTCAAAGCATTTTTTTTCATTTTCCTAATTTTAGAATTGAAGAGATAGGGGGATATTGCAGCAATGGGAAAGAACAGATTCATCTGACTATAGTATTTAGCAAAAATAAAAATTCACAAATAAAAAAGTCATACAGTTTGGCCATATGTAAAGTTCATAAAAGTGGAGATTGTCATAAATTTACCTGATACACAATAATATTATTTAAAGAAAATGATCTTATAATAATGCATGGTTGATCTATCAATCCTCCCATTTAAAAAAAAATCTTTGTCTCTTGAGGAAAAGAATAAAGTATACTGATACTTAACAATTGAATTCATGCTATATTTGCAATGGAGAGTTCTGTAGGAATTTTTTTGGATAGTACATCAAGTTTAATATTCCTGTATGGAGTAAGCAATTTGTAAACAGAATAACATTTTTAAATGAAATTTGTAGTCGAAGAATGCATGATTATCCCAGTGACTATCTGACAAATTTCATACATCTGAAGTCATAGTTGATTTAATCAACTGATCATTTACAAGTGCTTATCTATAAGAACAAGTTCAATTCAGCCAATCATATTCTTCCCATTCACATATCTTGATTTTTATTTAAGACTCTTAGCACTTCAACAGATCTAAAACTTTAGGCCTTAAACTAAAATCACATATGAAAAAGAATCATTTTTGGACAGGGAGATAGGATTAAATATTATTACTTCAATTTTTTGATAATCTTCTTATTATAATTGTTAACAGGCATATTTTCATGCTAAAAACAAAGTATTTGAATTCCAAAAAAAATAGAAGGAATCTAAAAAAGATTTGGTAGAAAAAAAGAGAATTTTATTCATTATAAAATAGATTGGTTAAATGAAAATGGAAAACATTTAGGAAATCAGTGGAAATTTTACTATAAGATTGCCATGATTATATAATATAATTATTCAAATGATAATAGAAACTACCATATGGGGAAAAAATCTTTAGAACAATTATGCAAGTAATTCTTAAAGGCTTGGCTATATGACCCATATGATTATCCACTGAGTTTAGGCTTTACAATGAAAGTAAATACAGATGCTAACCAGTTGGACTTAACTTACAGTATTCATAATAATAACATACTAAACACGGTTTTATTAAAATTTTCACTTTTCTAATTAGATTTTATTATTGCATAGCCATATTCTGGATTATCATCAGCAATAGCTTATATGAGCAAGGTTAAATCATTGACACGCACAAGGTACATTTTGTTTAACCAATTTAAGTAGTTCGGTTCAAAAGAAACATTCATAATGATATGCCATGTTTCATTCATTGCTATATAACAAGTCATTCCAAAATGAATGGGCAGGGAAATCCATCTGAAACGAAGTCCATTTCTTCTATGTAACTGATTTTTTAAAGCTACATCTTTTTTTTTAGTATTCTTTAGGGACTCCATAAAGATGCGGAGTTAATTTTTTTTTTTTTACCACATTCAGCAAAGAAATAATAACTATTTTTTTCAGAATATCGAGAATTTAGTCACCAAAAAAATCTATAAAATTTGGATTGCATAAGAAAAAATATATTTTCCTATTCTAAAGCAAATATGAAGTCAATAATGTTTTTTATTCTTTCCTATTCAAAAAGAATGTCCATAACATAAATAACTTTTCCTTTAGATTATAAGCAGTTATGATGGAAAAAATACTATTCATTGAGTCAAATAAAAGAATGTTTAAATATTTGGGACTCACCTAATGCAAATCATTGAAAGAAATGAAGATCATGAAACATTATGTACTTACCTCTGATCTGCGTCCTCTGTTCAAATATGTACATACTGGGCTAAAGGCACCACTCCCACAGACATACAAATGAGTTCGGTTGAAAGCCTGTATCACCCGCACAAAGTTTCCACAGCCATGCTGCAAGAATAAATAAAGTGCTAAGTGTGTTTCTCTCTCCTCCTCTCTCTCCCTCTTCCTCTTCCTTTCCCTCCCATCCTCCTCTTTCCCCCTCTCCAGCTTTCTCCCTCTGACTTCCTCTGCATTATGGCATTGTGTTTGTAACATCAAGATATAAACTCAGACTTTTCAAATTGCATGCAACAATGAGAAAACCCCATAATTTTGTAGCCCTCCCCTCTCCCAACCTATCAAAAACATGAGGCTCTATATGCTTATTGTACTGGACTATTAATAGTCTACAAGTCATTATTTAGGACAGACTATTAACAGTTCTTCTACATACAAACACCAAAGAATGGCTAAAAAAAAAAATCTAACCTTCTGATAAAGTATGGTATAAAGGAAAGAACACTGACTCAACTTTGAGTTATAAGACCAGCATTTCAAATCCCATTTAGTGTCTTTGTACCCTTGGACAAATCAGTTAGCTTCTCTGGACTTTACTTCCTGCAGGGGCAAGAAGATCATCCTAGATATTATCCAGAGACACAAGGACTACATCACCCACCACTACTGGAGGTCCCCTTCCTTCCTTGCCTCCCCCTCTCCAACCACCCAAAACCCTTCCAGACTGCTTGATTGCTTACATAGCTCGAGTAAGAAGATGGGATTAATAAACTATATTCTTTCCTGCGAGATTAACCTCCAGGCTAACCGTCAGTCTTGCTACTACCGCCTAAGGTCTTCCTGGGCATACCATAAGCCTTGCCTCTGAGCCCTAAAGATCCCTGGCACTATAATCCAACCTAATAACATAACCTAAAGAGCCCAGAGCGTCGTCATCTCTGCTACCACTGATCCTTTGGAACTCCAGGGTGTTCTATTCATCCTGCAGATGAATTTTCTTTTATGTCTGAGTTTCACTGATAGTAGGGGCAATCTCCTCTTTTCTACTTCTATCCACAGTTTTTGGCACATACTGGCATTTAAAAAATGCAATTTTTAATGCTTAGATGAATATTTGAGATCACTGATGTGCATCCTGACTTCATCAGGTCAGATCATACCCTGTACATACTTCCCAATTATATGTGATATTTGTCTATATTTTTCTAAAAATATCCCATACTTAATAAGTGTCTGTTAAATAAATCACACAAAGACAACTTCAGGCAAAATACTCTAATAGGTTACTCTTCCAACCCACTAACCCTTCCCTGTAACTTACTCAATGCAACCCTCTACCCACTGCCACATATCTCCAGTATCCTCCCAAAGTGACCTGGTCCCAATCCAATACCTGTAGGTACTTGCCAATTTCCCTATGCAAATGAATTAACATAATAACAATGTTGAGATGATTGACACCTAGTAGTGGCATGAGGCTGTAGAAAATTACATCTGAGATCGAAATGTGTCAATCCTTTTACCTGCAGAAGTCCCAGATTTCACATCTAGGATCATGAGTAGCATGATCTTTATAGCTATATTAATTTAATGATAGTCTCTACTGATTAGTGTTCAACCATGTCTCAGTCATTTTTTGGCCATGAAAAGCCAACCTTGAGACAAAACCTATTTGTTCCTGCCTTAAAGTCTTTTTAGAGAATATTAGTACTTAAAAGTAAACTTTTTTTTTAAGTTTTTCCCATCTATCATTTCTTCTTGTTTATTCAATAATTCATTCTTGACAGTAATTAGTGATATTTCTTTCTGCAGAGTGATCTTATACAGATGTTTCTTTTCTAGTTTTTTTATTATCAAGCAATCCATCACAAACTTTGTAACCAAAGGATTTAAAGCTAATTCAACAGACAGATTGTTTTATTTATATTTTGAGACATTTACATTTATGTTCAATATTTCAAGGCACTTTATTCTGACACCTGTTTATAAAGATACCTAAAATGTGATTATATAACTGTACATAGTATTTTGTTTCTCAGGAGGAAGTATATATTCAAGCTTGGTGTATATATAATATGTATATATTAGGAATAATTGTGAGCAGTAAGACCTAAATGTTTATTTTTTTCACCTTCAAGGTCAGTCAGTCTAGGAATGTGTATGTAATATTTTCCCATAAACCAGGAAATCAATGTACTCTTATTATGCAAGTTACGTCTATTTTGCCTTAAGTCCTGTAGACAAATTAACCTTCAAAAAGAAATCACTAGTTAACCATTCTACACCACTGGTGATAAAAGGAAATAAATCAGGAGAATTATTTTGTAATAGAAAGTGAGAAGGGAGGTGACTCAGGTCCCATGCCCCAGAGCTCCAACTTTCACAGGAAAAAAAATTGAGTACAGGGCTTCTTGAGTAAATGCAGAATTATGCTATGCTTCTGAGGATAGTGGTATCTGATATTTGATGACTGAATTTTCATAAATAACTTTTTTTTCAGATATCTTCTCATGTCAACCTGAATTTTACAAACCTCTCATTTTCTCACACTGTGCCCAGTATGCATCATTCAATTTTTAAAAAGTGCTTACATTTTAAAGCTACCATATGTGCTCCTGGTCCCTTATCATTGTTTATGTTCTTCAATATTGTCTCAATAATTCATTTAATTATTACTTATTACAGAAAAATGACTTTTTCTCTACTGGGGGCCTAGAGAAGGAGGGTAAGCAGGCAGCCTATCAGAGAATGCCTGTATCTTTCAGGGATGGGGAACCTGCAGCCTTAAGGTCACATGTGGCCCTCTAGGTCTCAAGTGCGGCACTTTGACTGAATCCAAGTTTTTACAGAACAAATCCTTTTATTAAGGGACCTGTCCTGTGAAGATTGGATTCGGTCAAAGCATCGCACTTGGGGCCACATGTGGTCTCAAGGTCACAGGTTCCCCACCCCTGCAACTTGGATGCTGTCATTAACACTAGAATGTTTAGGCAGTTTCTGTAAGTCTGAATTAAAACTACACCTTATTTGCATTAAAAACAAAACTCCACACAGCAGTGGTAATAGTCTATATCATTACTGAAAGTTCTCCTACCATGAGCTTTTGAGTTTTCAGAAGGTTTATCTTTCATTCTATTTGTGGTTTCAAAGATCTCCTTTGTACAGATTGCTCAAAAATTCCATTCTATTATTTGTGCTTTCTATAAATCACTACACCTTGATATGCTCCCCAATGCCAACTTCTCCATTCTGCTCATAGCACCCCTATCTTCCCAATCACTTACGTTAAAAAATTACACTTTTGACTCTTTTTATCCTTCCCTGCACATTCAGTCTATTGCCATATCCTTTTGATTCTACCTCTGCAAAATCTCTCATGTTAAAGCCTTATTTCACTATTACAATCACTCATGAATTATTTTGTCTCTTCACTTAGATTATTTCAAGAGCTTAGTCTGATGTCTCAGGTCTATTCCTTCTCATATCCATTTTTTTTATGCTACTGCCAACGTAACACACTTCCAAAATGGATGTGCTTTGATCATGTCATTCCTTAATAATTGTCAGTGGTTCTCTACTATCTAACTGATAAAATGTAAACTTCCTATCTTTTTGTTCAGGGCCTTCAAATAATAAGAGATGCAACCAGCTTGCCTGGACACATTTGACATCCCTTCTCTTAGAAGGCTCTGTGCTTCAGACAAACTAGAATACCTTCCATCCCCCCATTCTTACACCATTCTCACACATGTTGTCTTTAGGTCTTTGTTCATCCCTTCCATTATGCTTCAAATGGACTCTCATATTTTTAAGTCTTTCCCTTCCTTTAAGGAATGATCAGGTGCTATAATCTTCATGAAGCCTTTCCCTCCCCAGGTAAAAGTGTTATTTCCCTTCTCAAATTTACCACAGTACTTTACTTGAATCTTTCATAATTACACATTGTAAAGGCATGAGACCTTGGATATCATTTAATCCAATCATTACTAAGCTAAGAATTCCCTTTATACCTTTGGCAATTAATGTTAATCTGCCTTTCTCTTGAAGACCTCTTTAATGAGGGGAATCCCTCCAGTGTGAGAGTCTATTTCACTTTAGTGTGTTTTAACTGCTCGGAAATTTTTCCTTATCAAAATCCTTTTTTTATACAATTTCTGCATACTATTGGAAACTTAGTTCTTTTGTATTTATCTCATTTGCCCACAATTGTCTCTAAATTTTAAACTTTTTTTGACAAAATCTACTGGGAAAACTGGAAAATAGTATGGCAGAAACTTGGTCAGAGACCAACATCTGACACCATATTCCAAAATCAAGTCCAAATGGATACACGATTTAGATACAAAGGCTGACATTATATGCAAATTAGGGGAACAAGGAATAAGTTGTCAGATTTATGGAGAATGGAGGAATTTATGACCAAAGAAAAGACAGAGAACATTATTTAATGCAAAATGGATAATTTGGATTACATTAAATTGAAAAGGTTTTGCACAAAGACAATGCAATCAAGAGTAGGAAGGAAGCAGAAAACTGGGAAAGAATTTTTACAACCAGTGTCACTGATAAAGACCTCATTTTAAAAATATATAGAGAGAACTGAGCCAAATTTCTAAGGACCACAAGTTATTCCCCAATTGACAAATGGTCAAAGGATATGAGCAGGCAGTTTTTAGAGGAAGAAATTAAGGTTATCTATATGAAAAAAAATGCTATTTTTAGCATTAGTGCTAATCACTATTGATTAGAAAAATGCAAATCAAAACAACTGAGGTAACACACCATACCTATCAGATTTGTTAATATGACAAAACAAGAAAATCTGAACACTAATTCATTGCTAGTGGAGTTGTGAACTAATCCAATGACTCTGGAGAGCTATTTGGAACTATGCCCAAAGGTCTATAAAAATGTGCATACCCTTTGACCCAGCAATACCACTTCTAGGGTTGTATCCCAAAGAGATCATAAAGTAGGAAAAAGATCCACATGTACAAAAATATTTACAGCAGCTCTTTTTATGGTGGCCAAAAACTGGAGACGGAAGGGATACCCATATATGTTAGGAGGACTTTGTTATCCTTCTTAGAATAAGTTTCTCAGAATGCATAGCCATGGGAATGTCTGGTTCCCAGGTGTTAGATAATAACTCCCAGAATAGTCTCAAGGATCCAAGACAGTAATTCCTATAATCATAGTGACAGATAGTCCTACTGAGGCTGTGCCATAAGATATGGGAGTGCCATAATGTGATATTTACTATGCTTGTGCAGAATGATGATATTGTTAAAGTTAACCTATGATCTTAATGTTGGCAAGATGCCTTCTTTCTCTGATTGCCCTATAAAAGCAAGTGGGCATTGGTCAGTGACTGGGGAAAAACTCATATAGGGAAACTACATGGAAAATCCCATATGGGAGGAAAAAGCATAGGGAATCCGTGTGTGCCTCAACTGGCCCCCACTGAGACTTGAGGGGATTTAAGGGAATGCACAAGTATACCTGTCTCAATTGACACCATGAAGACATAGGGGTAGTTGCCTCCACTTCTCACCAGCCCTGAGCATGATTAGGGAATGCTGTAGGAGCTGGTGCTCCCAGCAACCTTTTGAGAAGATTAGACTGGAATAAAGATGATTATTAACCCCTCCAAAGCTGTCTGCCTGTCTGATCAGATCAAGAATGAACCTATTAGAGGCTGGAGACCAAAACCTCTAGTGCCCCCGGTGGTTCTGTGAAACAATCCAACAAGTTGTGTTATATGAATGCATTGGAATACTATTGTGCTATAAGAAATGATGAACAAGCAGGCTTCAGAAAATCCTGCGAAGACTTATATAAACTGATGTGGAGTGAAATGAGTAGAACCAGAAGACCATTGTACACAGTGTGCAGTGACTGACCTCAATAGACTTAGCTCTTCTCAGCAATGCAAGGAACTAAAATAATTTCAAAGGACTCATGATGGGAAATGCCCTCCACATCCAGAGAAAGAACTGTTGAGTTTGAATACAGAGTGAAGCAGACTATGTCCTTTGTTTTGTTTTGTTTTTTCTTTCTCATGGTTCCTCCTATTCGTTCTAATTCTTCTATACAACATGACTAATGTGAAAATATGTTTAATAGGAATGTATATACATATACATTTATTTCAGCCTCTTTCAGATTGCAAACTGTCTTGGGGGATGGAGGAAGAGGAAATTTAAAACTTATGGAGTAAATGTTGAAAACTAAAAATAAATAAACTTAAAAATACAAATTATAAACTTCTTGAGAGATGGATTTGAGCCAAATCTCTCTTTACTTCTTCCAATACATATCTTAGTATGCATGGTGAACTCCTAATGGGTTTTAAAATTTTTATTTGAAGCCCTACTACATGCAGCTAGGTGGCAGAGTAGATAGAGTGCCAAGTCTGAAATCAGGAAAATTCCTCTTCCTGAGTTCAATTCTAGCCTCAGCTACTTATTGGCCATATGACCTTGGGCAAGTCACTGTTTGTCTCAGTTTTCTCATCTGTAAAATGAGTTTGTTAAGGAAATGGCAAACCACTCGAGTATCTTTGCCAAGACAACTCCAAATGGGGTCAAATAAAGAGTCAGGCAAGACTGAAAACTGACTGAATAACAACAGTTACAAGCTTGGCATTGGGTTTACCTTTCCTAAACAATAGTAAATTGAGGTAATTGTTATGGATCCCAGATTTAAAACAATTAAGCAAAGAAAATAAAACTTATACTAATCAGAATACAAATGAAAAAGTGACTGTTATAGAAATTCAGAGGCAATAGAGACTGCAGCACCAATTGGGTAGGTCAGGGAAAATGGCAGAGTGCTGGTGGCATCTAATTTGCCAACTGTAAAGTATAAATATTATTTCAGTAGGTATATCCAGAGATTCTTGCATTTCAGACACAGCAAATACTATCAAAAATCAATGAACTGACAAATTTTAATTAGGATCCTGCTCTGTACCTTTCATACACCATGCTAAGCATATAGGACACAAAGGTAAAAATCAAATGGTCCCTACTCTTCCAGAATTTATATTAGCATCAGAAAATGAAACATGTACACCCACAGGTAGATGTTTAGCCACTCAGTCATGTCCTACTCTTCATGACCCCATGGACCCTACTGTGTTTTCTTGACAAAGACACTTAGCTAGAAGGTTTGCCATTTCTTCCTCCAGTAGATTAGGGCAAATAGAAGTTAAGTGACTTGCCCAGGGTCACATAGCTAGTGAATATCTGAGGCTGGATTTGAATTCAAGTCTTCTTGAATCCAGGTCCAACACTTTATTCACTGAGCTACCTGGCAGACTTTTAGCTACTCGTCTGCCTCCTACTTCTATAAGTAGAAACAAATGTATAATTACATGTATAATATGATTAATAAATAAAAAGTAGAGGAAGAGAAGAGAGTAATTAAGAGCTGTGGATATAATAGAAAGTGCCTTGTGTAGAAGTTGGTGTTTAAGCAGGAAAAAAAATGCTCTATAAAGTTTTGCAATGGCAATCAAATTAGGATCTTTTGTTGTTTTTGTTTTACTCAAAGTGCCTCTGATTGAATAATGTGATTGGGGAGGATCTTTCTCACCCATTAATGAACTTCCCCATTGTGGGATGCTTGATTAAGGGAGTTGTTTTGTAGGAGGGTCCCAAGTACCTTTTGTTTTTTTTTTATTGAGGCACTGGGTAAGAGGGTTATGGCTCTGAAAAGTGTATAAACACTGGGAGGGTGAGATTTTACTTGGGGCTTACTGACTGGAAGTTTGTTTGACCAGATGAGGACTCTGGGAACCCGCTTTAAGGAGCCCCCCTGCTTTGAGAACCCAGATGTGGTACTACCCTCTCTGGTAATTGTGGTCAGACAGTTGTACCTGTCTGTTGAATGATGGTCAAACATTTTGGAAGCATGTCTGTTGACTTTTAATTTCTCTGCATTTTCTCTGAAGTTCAGGGTGCTGACTCCCCTGTAATTGGTGAATGATATATGTGCTTGGTTAAAGGATTGATTCATATGCTTAATTAAAGTGATTGTTAACCCCTCAAAAATTGCCTTTCCTTTTAAGAATGCAAATCTAAGAACCTGTGATAGCAGGCCACCCCTGTGATTCTGGGGTGGTTACTGATACAAGTTTAAAGGAAGAGAACAGGAACTAGACTCACCGTCTTGTAGACAAAGGGAATTCCAATATAAGGAATATTCATCTACCAATGTAGGTCAAGACTTTTTCATTTATAGTCTCAGAGTTGCCTAGGAGACTGAGAAGATAAATGACTAGCCTAAGGCCATACTCCCTGTGCATGTCAGAAGCAGGATTAGAACCTAGGGTTTCCTGGTTCCAAGGTCAGATTTCTCTGCTCCACCCCACAATGTCTCAAAAATTAAAATGCTATATAAGCTTCAACATTTATTACTATCATTATTATTAATTAGAAGCAGTACATGGGATAAAAGGATTTTGAGCCGGAAGACAACCTTCGACACATTTTTTTCCAATCACTTCATTTTATAGAAGAGGAAATATAAGATCAAAGAGATGACATGGTCCCCATAAACTCACAGAGCCAAATGGGAGCAGAGCCAGACCTTCTGATGCCAAACTCTCTATATCACATCACGCTGTTGTACAAGATGAGTATGTGAAATAGAGAGTGCTACTGAGAGTTTGATTATAGCACATGATATGTGAAGGGGAATGATGGAAGACAAGTTACTTCTTACACTGAGCATAAATGGGTCTCCTTATAGGTTCCATTCATTGGAATCAAAGGAACTTACAGTACAGTGGGGTTGCTAAAACATGAAACAGTAATGAAGTAGAAAATAAAGTATATAATGAAGTGCTATGCTGTAGAACAGACTTTCTGTCTGGCTAAAGTGTAACTTAAAGTGGTGCTTATCTTAGAGGCTGACCAAAAGCATTAACATCTATTTGATCATCCCAAATGGAAACAACAGTGGCCAACAAACTGAGTTCTTTCTTTTGTTTAGAGCCAGTGTATGCGCTTTCTTTATATACTGATGAATATTTCAATAAAACCTTTTACTTGAACTCTTGTGGCCCATGCTTTATTCTTTTATTTACATTGGTAAAACATCACTTGACTAAATTTAGTTCTAAGTGTCCAGATTTAGTCAAATGTAACATTGTTATCAAATACACTGTATATTCATTTTCAGTCTGTATGTGGTCCCTCAAAATTATTTTTGTGAACAAATTGTTGAAATACACTTAATTTATCGAAAATGAAAGTTCCAGTGAATGTCTCCAATAGCTTCAGGACAAACACCTTGTATATATTCAAACTGGTGCTACTGCTCCAAATGATAATGAATTACAGATAAACAGTTCATCTGATTTGTCTCAAATTTAGCCATTATGCTCCCTTACTATAATTATCCCTCCCCTAGTGTGCTAGTCTAAATAACTTTTCTTTTTGGAGAGGTGAGGAAGAGGGGTGTTGCCTATACTTTCTTGCAGTGGGTTATCTCTGCTCTAGACGTGCTCCTTTACCTGCCTGTAACTATCCCATTTACGCAATCCTCCAGGTTATAATATTCTATGACCCATGGACTCTTTGACAAACCCTGGTTGTGACATCACACGTGAAGTCAGACTTATTGTCCTAAATAAGAAGCTACGCTTCCTATAAAAGCCCAAACCCACTCAGGTATTTTTTCGCAGTCTCAATGAATTGACTAACTAGAACCATGACTCCTTCTTATGAGAACAAGGAAAAGCCTAGTGTGGCAACGCCATAAATCCCAAGGTCAGTGGTAGGTCTGAGCCCCTATTTTGGAGGCAAATGTTACCCTTTTGTTGTTGGCTAGCTGTTTTCAGTCACATTAGACCCTTTGGGACCCCATGTGGGCTTGTCTTGGCAAAGACAGATAACTAAAATAAACAGGCTTAAGTCACTTGCCCAGGGTCACACAGGTGGTAAGTGTTTGAGGTGAAATTTGAACTCAAGATGAGTCTTTTTGACCCTAGACCTGGCATACTATCCACTATGCCACCTAGCTGCCCCTAAATATTGCCCTTGCCTCTTACTGCATGTTTCCACAGCTTCAGATAAACTACTTAGTCTTCTTTTTAACATGCCAAATAAAGACCTGCTGCTTTGCCTAGAATAGCTAGCTGGTCTAGTCCTTTTCTGAAGTCCCCTTCAAGTCTCTGGAGAATAGTCAAGGCATTGGATTGGAAAACCAAGTCATGATTATAGCCCTTTAATTGGAAAGCAAGTATATCTTTAAGAAGTGTTGACTCTCTCGGAACCATATGCATCTAAAAATTGTTCTTTGTCATTTTTATCTCAACATTTGGAAGATTCAATTAAATTAGGCTTTTAAAGATGACATTATTTTACACTGAAATAACACTGTTGATCCCATAATGTCTAAGGAGTATCCATACAATCCACACAAAGATGGTGGAGCCCACCGAGGCCAATCCGTACCTGAACAGAAAGTTTGAATGTCATGCCCAACAAGTGGTTGTCTTTCTATATAAAGACCCTGGAAGACAGGGAGCTCAATCTTTCCAGCAATAACACATTTCCCTTTGCAATGGTTTTAATTGTCAAGACTATTTTCCTCATGTTGAGACAAAATCTGGATCTCCTTAACTTTCAGCCTTTCTTTTTCTACTATATACCCAGCTCTATCTACCCTCTTCCTAGTCACAAAGGATGAAGAGATAGACTCCATAACTCGCACTACAAGAAAAATAAATAGCAAAGTTGCTGAACTTGTATTTATAGCTGTTCTTTAATAAACAGATCAACTGCAAGGTAAGACTGACTTTCCAGATACCAGTCTTTAAGACAATCATAAAATAATTTTACTAAAAAAGATTTATTTTTGGTTGAAACAATTATATGGACAGGGTATGAATCTAAAGAACACTCACTCAGCATTTGGGCAAGGAACAAAGCACTATGGTTTTGAATAGTATTCTATGAAGGTTCTAAATGGCAGCTAGTTGGTGTAGTGGATATAGTGCTGGTCTTAGAGTCAGGAAGATTCCTCTTCCTGAGTTCAAATGTGACCTCAGACACTAGCTGTGGGACCCAGGATAAGTCACTTAACCCTGTTTGCCTCAGTTTTTTCAATTGTAAAATGAGCTGGAGAAGGAAATGGCAAACCACTCCAGTATCTCTGCTAAGAAAACCCAAATGGGGTCACGATGAGTCAGACTCACCTGAACAACAAGGAACAAGGGTCTACATGTGTGACATATCACAAGATCATCGTAGGGCTGAACATGTCATTAAAGACCATCTTTTCCAAGGCCTTCATTTTACACATTTGGAACCTGTGACCCAGGGAGGTTACATGACTTGCCTAACATCATACAAGTAGTTAACAGAGGAAGAGTCTGATCACACAAATGCCTGGTTCCAGAGCCAGTACATCTCAAAATATTTTGCTCCAAATGGGCTATTTTGAAATTTTCAACTTTTTAGACACATGTCTGTATGGTAAGTTAGATTTCCACCTTCTCATAGGTTTAACAGCCACTCTACACCATAAGAAAAGAAAACAATACAAAGAGAAAAATGAAGCCTGATATAGTACAAAGGCCATTTGATTTGATGTAAGAGAATCTGTGTTTGAACCCTGACTTGGCTACTGCAATCTCAGAAAAAGTCACTTAATATCTCTGGGCATTAATTTTCTCAACTGTAAAATAAAGATCTGGGTGAAATAATCTCAAAAGTATTTTCCACCTCTGAATCTTACAATCATATGACTAAATATTTGATAATGCTTATCTATTGAAAGCTGCGAGGATTCAACAAAGATAAGTGGCCTGAAAGTTATTTCCTGTTTGTAATTATTCTTTCATCACTATACAGCTCTGAGCGCTAGCAAATAAAGCTTTTAAGTCGTTATTTGTTCTGTGCATTACTAGTCTTTTACCAATGGATATTCCTTGATCCATTTAAATGATTCTGGAAATGAAGAAATGAAGCCCTTTTAATAACATCATTACTAAAGAAAATACCCTTACTAGTAACATAGCTCACCACAGGCACAGAAAAATATACAATTAATAAAATCAGTGAAGGATGATATTGTGTCTGTGTCATGTTTATACATATGTATAGGTACAGATTATGCATATGTGTGAGAGACTGTGGTTTTATTCAAAACTATTCAACACTGGTTATTTAGTACATTCATTAAACCCTATTTTTCCATGGGTTTACCTCAGCTTGCAGCTCAAAAAATATTTTTTTGCATTAATAAAACATATATATGAAGAACTACATGGAGCATGGGAGTATAAATATCAAGAGGTTAGAGGGAGAAAGGATAATGTTATAATTATGCTAGCAAAGGCTATTAGAGATGGAGAAAAGAAAGCACCACCCAATTTCCTATATGACCACTTATCTATGATAGTATAAGGATTCCTTATTTGCTGTGATTTAATTTTTAAAGTCTACTTTATTATGGTCTAATAAATGTGATATTTATCAATAATTTTAAAGTTTGTACCTAACAGATTTAGAAAAAAGCTTTTTTTTTGTCATGGAGTCTGTCTTCTCAATGAATTAATTAAAGTCTCTATCACCTTTCTCCTCTGCATAAAAGATAATAAAACATGAAAGTCAGGGTTATTATATACAATGAAGGAAAAAAAGACAAAAATAGGGCGTGAGAAAGATGCAATTATAGGTGTTTACAAGAGAGCATATTAACACCTTCAAAAAGTTACTTTGAGTTGAAGAGTTTATATGTCTAAAAGCTGCTAATTTACTTTGTAATCATTAACTAGTTTTGTTTTTTTAACTATGGAGCAAGAAGGGATAGTGGATAGAAGCCAACCTCAAGTACTACATAACACCTATCAGATTGGCTAACATAATAAAATAGGAAAATGATAAATGTTGGAGAAGATCTGAGAAAAAGAAACGTGGGAGAGTTGGAACACTAAATCATTATTGGTAGAGCTGTGAGCTCTTCCAACCATTCTGGAGAGCAGTTGGGAACTATGCCCAAAGTGCTATAAAAATGTGCACACCCCTTTGACCCAGCAATACCACTTCTAGGGCTATATCTCAAAGAGATCATAAAAATAGGAAAAGGTCCCACATGGACACAAATATTTATAGCAGCTCTTTTTGTGGTGGCCAAGAACTCGAAATCAAAGTGATGCCTGTCAATCAGGGAATGGTTGGACAAGTTGTGGTATATGAATGCACTATTGTGCTGTAAGAAATGATGAAGAGGAGGACTTCAGAAAAACCTGGAAAAACTTATATGAACTGATGCTGAATGAAGTGAGCAAAGCCAGGAGAACATTATACACAGTAACAACCCATCACAGCAATGCATGGACCTAAAACATTTTCAAAGGACTCAAGATAAAAAATGTCATCCACATCCAGAGAAAGAACTATGGAGTCAGAATGCTGTATGAAGCAGACTATCTTCTCTTTTATTATGTATTGTTTTGTTTTGTTTTTCTCATGGTTTTGCCCATTTATTATAATTCTTCTATACAACATGACTAATAAAAAAATGTGTTTAATAGGAGCCCATATAAGATCACATGCCATCTTGGGGAAGGAGAGGAAGGAAATTTCAAACTTATGGAAGTGAATGTTGGAAACTGAAAACAAAGTAATAAATTTTTTGAGGGGGAAGGACATATTGGATTTAAGATGTCTAAGGAACATCTGGTTTGAGATGCCTAATAGACAGTTGGCAACTTGATTATGCCTTTCTAGGAATCCAGTAGATGCCAAATGTTTGTAACTTTCAGTGATACAAATTTTTTGCCATTTCATCATCTAACCTACATAGATCAATAAGTCTGGCCTCTTTATAATGAGTCTTTCACTTGAAAAAAAAAAGAAAGCCAACCTTAAAATCAGCTATATCTGGGTTGAAAACCCACCTCTGACATACACTGGCTGTGTAATCCTGGGCAAGTCAAGATGTTGCCTCTTCAGTGCTGTAGGCAACTCTCTAAGACTTTAAGATGTCAGAGCAGATGCCAACCTGCATTGGCTGAAGGAGTTTCCTCATTGGGAGTATCATCTACTAATTAAATTACAGATCTGAGTACCGAAATAAAATAATTTCTCTTTTAAAAAAGATTTAGGATTGAATACTATAAATTACCATCACTCTATGTTAAATAACTTAGTTTCTTTTCTAAAGAAATACCATGAAAATTCCCTTCCACAGGCAACAAGCACCATACTCAACACCCTGACAACTATGAAAAACATTATCTCCACATTCAAGAAACACAGGAAATGTTCACACAGAAGTGTGTGATAAGAATAAAGGCCTAAATGAAAAGCTCCAAGAGACTGATAGGCAAGAGAGTTCTTTTTTAACTTGTGTAGTTAAGTAACAAGTTAAGAAGCCAGAGACAGAAGAAAGAGCCATGGAGGGAAAAATCAAACTCTGCTACCAACTATCTTTGTGCCTTCAAGCAAGAATAGGAAATTGGTCTCTTTGGACCCTAGTTTCTTCATCTGTAAACGATATATGTTACAGACTTGATAACTCTGAAGATCTCTTCTAGCCCAATTCTATGATCCCATGACCCTGAATCACTTGTTCAAGAGAATGTGGGCAATCAGTGGGAATTCCTGGAACTAGAATCCACAAGGAGATCTAGGTCATCAGTGAATTATCTGATTTATCTTCTGTGACCATAGAAACTAAAGCTTTTGGAAGAAAGGATAATCAATTACTAGAATTTATAGCCACAGGACATTACTGAATTACTAAGTATTTTTGAGGTAAATGGTTCTGTAAAAATTATACGGTGAAAAACATTCATTGGAATATGTATGCATGCTTATATATGCCATATTAATTATTAGGTTGTAATTTTATTAATGCATGGCAAATTAATTATACAGACTCTTTTTTCCCACATCTTTTAACCCTGAATGACTGTTTTATTCTCCTTTTGTTATACTCTCAATGCACTCTTCTGGGTAAGAAGCAAACTATGTCTAAAGCCCTTCTCACTTCCCCCTTTTGGCTTGTGTTCCCCCTCCTCAAAGGGCCACTTCTGTGATCCCCCTCCTCAAAGGGCCACTTCCAGGAGAAGGATCCATTTAATTAGATTAAACCTTGCTTCTCTCATCATGAGTAGAATAATTTAGCTACATGGTATGACCCACGAAATGATGTAATTGGATCCTTATTGGCCACAGCCTATTTCAGCTCCACTCTGTGCTCCGAGTCAAGCCCCCTTCTTCTATGACTGTGGCTATTCATAGTCTATGTATAAAATTCAAATTGTTTAAAATATCTCTCAAACTCATGAACAGTAAAACACTTGTCATTCTTTTGAGTTTCCTTTGTGATTCACAACATTTGCTACTTTTCTTCAAAAGAGAATGGTGATCCATATCTGGGAAGCAGTGATACATTTTCAATACACAGCCCTAAGTACCACCTTAAATCATTAGATTAGTTTTCTTTTTTTTTTTATATAAATTTATTTATTTAACTTTTTACATTCATTTTCACAAAATTTTGGGTTCCAAACTTTCTCCCCTTTTATCCCCTCCCCCAACCCCAATACACAGAGCAATCTAATTTTCCCTATCACCAATCTGCCCTCTCTTCTATCATCCCTCCCTTCTCTTGTCCCCATCTTCTCTTTTGTCCTCTAGGGCCAGATGACTTTCTATTCCCCATTAACTGTATTTCTTATTTCCTAGTAGTAAGAACAATACTCAACAGTTGTTCCTAAAACTTTGAGTTCCAAATTCTCCCCATCCCTCCCTCCCCACCTATTCCCTTTGGGAAGGCAGGCAATTCAATATAGGCCCTATCTGTGTAGTTTTGCAAATGACTTTGATAATAGTCGTGTTGTGTAAGACTAACTGTATTTCCCTCCATCCTATCCTGACCCCCATTGTTTCTATTCTGTCTTTTGATCCTCTCCCTCCCCAAGTGTTGACTTCAAATTGCTCCCTCCTCCCATTGCCCTCCCTACCATCATCCCCCACTGTTGCTTATCTCCTTCTCCCCCACTTTCCTGTATTGTAAGAGAGGTTTTCATACCAAAATGAGTGTGCATTTTATTCCTTCCCTTAGTCGAATGTGATGAGGGTAAACTTCTTGGTTTTTCTCAGCTCTCCTCTTTTTCCCTCCACTAAAAAGTCTCCTGCTTGCCTCTTGAATGAGATATAATTTACCCCATTCCATTTCACCCTCTCTCCTCCCACTACATTTCTCTCTCACTGTTTACATGAATTTCTTTTAAGATATAGTCCCATCCTATTCAATTCACTCTGTGCTCTCTGTCTCTGTATGTGCGTGCATGTGTGTACATGTGTGTATGTATGTGTGTGTGAGGTCCCACCAACTACCCAGATACTGAAAAGTTTTAAGAGTTACAAATATTGTCTTTCCATGTAGAAATGTAAACAGTTCACTTTTGGTAAGTCCCTTATAACTTCTCTTTGCTGTTTACTTTTTCATGCTTCTTCTCATTCTTGTGTTTGAAGGTCAAATTTTCTTTTCAGCTCTGGTCTTTTCATCAAGAATGCTTGAAAGTCCTCTGTTTCATTGAAAGACCATATTTTCCCCTGAAGTATGATACTCAGTTTTGCTGGGTAGGTGATTCTTGGTTTGAGTCCTAGTTCCTTTGACTTCTGGAATATCCTATGCCATGCCCTTCAATCCCTTAATGTAGAAGCTGCTAGATCTTGAGTTATCCTGATTGCATTTCCACAATACTGGAATTGTTTCTTTCTAGCTACTTGCAAGATTCTCTCCTTGACCTAGGAGTTCTGCAATTTGGACACAATGTTCCTAGGAGTTTCTCTTTTTGGATCTCTTTCAGGTGGTGATCGATGCATTCTTTCAATACTTATTTTGCCCTCTGGTTGTAGAATGTCAGGGCAGTTTTCCTCGATAATTTCATGAAAGATGATATCTAGGCTCTTTTTTTGATCATGACTTTCAGGTAGTCCCATAATTTTTAAATTGTGTCTCCTGGATCTATTTTCCAGGTCAGTTGTTTTTCCAATGAGATATTTCATATTCTCTTCCATTTTTTCATTCTTTTGGTTTTGTTTGGTGATTTCTTGGTTTCTCAGAAAGTCATTAGACTCCATCTGTTCCATTCTAATTTTGAGAGAACTATTCTCTTCAGTGAGCTTTTGAACCTCTTTTTCCATTTGGCTAATTCTGCTTTTGAAAGCATTCTTCTCCTCATTGGCTTTTTGAACCTCTTTTGCCAATTGAGTGAGCCTATTTTTCAAGGTGTTATTTTCTTCAGCATTTTTTTGGGTCTCCTTTAGCAAGGTATTGACCCGTTTTTCATGCTTTTCTTGCATCTCTCTCATTTCTCTTCCCAGTTTTTCCTCCACCTGTCTAACTTGCTTTTCAAAATCCTTTTTGAGCTCTTCCATGGCCTGAGCCCACCAGACATCCACCTGGGATGTCTGGGATACAGAGGCCTCAACCTCCACATCTTTCCCTGATGGTAAGAATTGTTCCTCGTCATCAGAATTAAAAGGTGGGAACATCTGTACCCCCTCAAATTAGCTTTCTGTAGTCTTATTTTTCTTCCCTTTTCTGGGCATTTTCCCAGCCAGTTACTTGACTTCTGAGATTCCTGTCCATCCCTGCCTAGATCCGCCTAGCTAGTGCTTGGGGTCTGAGATTCAAATGGGCTTTCCTGCGGCAGGTGAGGCTGCTATTCAATGTGAGCTTAAGTTCTGGTGCTGGGGTGGGGGCAGGGCCACCTCCCAGGCTCAGGTCCCTCAGGGGGTTTATGCAGAGACTTTCGGTAATGGCCCTGAACTTCTGCCTGCTGCTCGGGAAGTCCTGGGCGGCTGCTGCTGCCTCTGCCGCTGCCTCTACTGCTGCCTCCTGAGGGGATTCGAGCCACGGAGACACCCTGCTCCCCTCTCGGCCAGCCCAGACGTCTCTCCCACTGACCTGTAGCATCTGTGGGTGGAGGGACCTTCCTGGTCACTGAAGGTTCCATCCCTGAAGTCTGCTCGGATCTGCTCCCTTGTGCCGTGTGGCCAGGGCAGCGCAGGGGTGGACTCTGCTGCCCGCAGTGTGACGGACCCCTGCGGATCGCTCTCCAGGGCTCTCTGGAATGGAAATCTTTTCCATTGTGTTTCTGGCACCTTGCAGTGCTCCAGAATTTGTGGGGAGTTCTTCTTGCAGGAAATTTATGGGCTGTGGGTTCGGAGCTAGCATACGTGAGTCTTTCTACTCCGCCATCTTGGCTCCACCCCCCCCATTAGTTTTCTTAACTATACAAAACACCTGTCAGTGTACTATAGAGTATAATGCCAAAACTTGACAAGCTGAGATTCAGCTCTTTTTAGCTGGGGCTTCCATATTTGGAATATTTTTTCATGCTTTTTATATCTAAACCCTGGTTTGTAAGATGCATCCACTTGTCAATGTATTAAGCATCACTAGGTCCAACTCTGTGCTGAGAACTGTTAGATTACAGTTCATCATTTGGATGAAATAAATAAAACTGTATATACATTATGGTTCATAATAAGTTCCTTAGAGGCTCATTTTATAATGAAACAATATTCTCCAAATTTTCATGTCATAAACCACCTAACTTTATACATGAGCTTCAATAGTTCATTAGACCTCTTATATTGGCAATGGCAAAATACAATAATATTGTATTTGTAATTATAATATTGTAACCTCATGATTGAAAATTTTAGGACCAAGTATTCCTGACTACAATATGACATAAACCTACAGTATTTTTTTAAAGTATTATATATCAACCATCTATAGATGGGATACATGTTCATTTAAATGACAAGTGCCCTTAAATTAAAAACAAAACAGCACTAATAAAGGGTCTTAATTTCCTGAAGCTGAATGCCTCTGGAATGTGCAAACTAACCACTGCCTTTATGAAAAAACGTTTTTTTTCTTATCAGAAAATATATAGCACCTGGAAAACTGCTCCAAGCGCTTGCATTATCATTACTTGAGCAGCCTGTTGAGTATTCTCTTAGATATATTAGGAACAATCATATTTATTCAAATCCTTCACTAAAAACATCTAAACACAATCACAAAAGTAAAAAGAGGCACACTATTTACCCAGACAGGAGATCTGAAGATGCAGAAATCAGAAAAATTCCAAACTCATTGAATTTCTACATCATGAGTTAAAAAAACTATTTAAAACATTAACATCCTCTGTCTCACTTCTAGTTGCATTCAAGGTACTCTGGCACGAAAGCCAAATGCTTAACAATATTATTTAAAAAACAAAAACACTCACTGTGGGGTCTTTGCCAGCCATTTTGCACTCTTCAACTTTGTTTGCAGATGCTGGCCAGAAAATCTGTTTGGAAAGAGAAAGGTCACATAAGTTCTTTTCGTTGTTGTTCGCTTGCCTTTTAGTTGTGTTCAACTGTTCGTGACCCCGTGTGGAGTTTTCTTGGCAAAAATACTGGAGTGGTTCGCCATTTCCTTCTCCAGCTCATTTTATGGATGAGAAAGCTAAGGCAAACAGGATTAAGGGACTTGCACAAGGTCACACAGGCAGTAAGTAGTAAGTGTCTGAGGTCAGTTTTGAACTTGCGTCTTCCTAATCTGGGGTCAGTGATCACCTAGTGGACCCATAATAAAAGTACCATATACGAATATAATCTTCATTTAACTGTTGTTAATAGGGGCCTTTCAAAACACATCTAAGATCACTCTTCTGTTCATTTATACTTTTTCCACTATAAGAGTGAATTTAAAGGATTTTTTTTTTACTATAAGTTCATTTTAATAAAATTCTACAGGGACTTTTAAGACTGACCATTTTTTTTCCTTTTTGTTTGATTCATAAGCTCTCTTGACAGTATCACTTAAACATATCAAAAGTATACATATCATCTATGAATTATATAATATCTATACCTAAATATATCAATATGATTTTTCATACTGTGATATGCAATGGATGTAGAATAATCCATACCCAAAAAGAATATCCCACTATAACATAAAATCACAATGTTTATATTGATTATGACTTTTTAAGATTCAAAACTCTACTAAGTTTCTAAGTCAGGATTTTATTTGAACTCAGGTCTTCTTGACTTGAATTCCAGTGCTCTATTTACCGTGCCACATAGCTGTTCTGTTTAAAATGTCAAAATATGTGTTTAGAGAACTTTCCATTAGAATTATTCTCCTTCTATTCTCCAAGAGTTCAATGTCTGATTGATGATCTCTCTGTCTACTCCTAACCCAACCTAATAGTCTCAATATATACATACATACGTACACACACACATATCTCACATATACTGATATTCCCTCAAACATCCTTACTTCCAAATTCTTCAATCTACTCCCCCTCTCCATGGTCTACTTCTTTATCAGGAGTAGGAACATAATAGGAACACATTTGACCATATTGCCATTGCTCATAATTATATAATTCCCATGATCAAGAACTCTGAAATTCCTTTATGTAACTCTATCACATACATATCTACATATATCTATAGGCATAGATATATAGTTACTTGTCTTGCCACTCTAATCCACCCTTTTCATACAAACAAAAGTGATTTTTTTTTTCAGATATGCAGATCTTGCCTTGTCCCTCCTGCTCTGACTCAATAAATTTGGTATCTCTCTATTAAGTCTAGGATAAATTCTTCTAATATTTAAAGTCCTTGCAGCCTGTTGTTTGTGATATGCTAAAAAGTGTAAAAAAAATGGAAAACTCATTTAAAAATACAGTGATCTCTAACTTTCCTCCCAAGTATCAAGTTCTCTTCAAATTTATGTGTGAAAATGTCTTTTTTTATACTATTTTATATGTCCATCCATTTTCTCAATTCCATTCAATCTGTGACAATGGTCCAAGAAAATTTCCCTTTTTCCATATTTTAGAGCACAAGGCGTTGCTACCTGTGACTAGATGGGAGAAACTGGAATAACTGTATTATTTAACTTATGCTCCCTATGAAATGAACACATATTTTTCACTGAGCGATGGGCCTGGACTCTTGCCTGCTGGTCTAATGAAATACACATTTCTTTCTCTTTTTCTCTCTGTACACAACAATAGAAAAACACATTATAAGGCAATTTTGAGTTCTAAAAACATTTTTGAACTTACGCTCAGAGGGTCCTGGCTTATGTTATTGATATTCAAAGACAGAATGTGATCTTTGCTGCCCACATATATCCGGTCCTGATCTTCATCCATTAATAATATCCTGTAGTCTAATGGATTGTGGGAAAGACTGTAATATTCAGAGGTCTTGGTTTCCCGCAACTCTGAAAAAGTGAATAGCAGAAATTAGTTTATAAAGTTTTTTGGTTTTATGATTTCATTATTTTAAATAATCTAAAAAGAATGCCTTTATTTTCTGCCTGTTAATGACACAGCAGTTTGGTACCTCAAGTAATTCTTTCATTCTCATTTATGTTGTTTCGTAAAGGTTGTCTTCCATAAAGCAAGAACATTTCTTTACCTGCTAAACTAGCAAATGTCTATTATTTTAATGGTTGTCATTGTTGACTGCCTCGATGTATAAGACCTAACAAGCATTAAACAAGGGTAATCTATAATTGTTTATGAAACGATGAGGCATCTGCAAAGAACTCTGGGAAACAGGTACAAAAAGCAGGCAGGAAGCAGTGCACCTGCTTTTGGGTGATGATGATGGATAGAGCACTTAAAGCATGGGGAATCAGGAGATCATGGACATTAAGTCACTATATGACCTGGGTAAATAATTTTCCTTTTCTGGGCCTGTTTCTTCATCTGTCAAGTGAGGGGAGTAGACAGGATAGTCTCCAGTTCCCCATCCTCCACTAGCATTCTATGGTTTATTTTTAACAGAATTATTTGAGCCACACAGGCATGTGAAATTCTTCATTCCATTATTATTTTGGGAACCAACAGTTAGGAATCAATTCCAGTGGAAAGCCTGATGATTACAAATGGATGAGTTGAGCAAAGGCAAGGGGAGTGTCAATTACTTTGGATCACTCTTACTAAGCTTCATTCTTGACCTTAACTGACCTTATCTATTCTCCAGAGGATCATTCATTCTCACTTCAATATTCATCTGATATTTAATCTCCACTACGGTGGTCACTATAGAGAACGCTTAACTAAGCTGATGCATTATTCAATGATTTTAACTGGGGTGCTGACGGTGGTCGAGAGGAATCAGACATTTAATCATTAAACTTTATTCTAAAATAAGTCAATCCACATATTTAAAATGATCTATTGTATCTAAAACAAACAAAAAAAAAGGCACAGGAACAAAGATCCATAGTTATAAATAAACCAGCAAGTGAACTGCTAAAACACATCTCATATGCAGAGACTCCTGGTCATCTAACAATTTTCACAATGAATAAGTGCCTTTGTAACTGACCTTTGGAGACAATGAATGTACTGTGACAATAAAAAGGTCGATATGCATTATAGCTGATATGATTTTTCCCTCCAGTTAAAAGGCTTCTTGAATACATTTAAGCCTCTTGTCAAAGGAATTCAATAGCTCTTTTGTTTTCTTATTATTTCCTTACCTGAGAGTCACAAATCCTAGGAAGATGTCTTGTTCTAGGATTAAAATTTCAAAGGAATACTTTTTTCTGATAGTTGAATTACAAATATTTCCCTTGACTTTTTCACCACTTTGGAATTTGAACCAAGGCAAAATTGAAAATTATGGGGTTGCCTATAAAGTGCTACAAATTATCTGATAGTGAATACCCGAATCTTAAAAATAAATCATCTGATTCCCATTTCAGAAATTTCGTAGGTGCCAGGCTCTGCACTAAGCACAGGGGATAAAATGAACCAGTAAAATCAGTCCCTGTCTTCAAGAACTTTATATTCTAATGAGTGATACAATATATACACAAATGCATATATTCCAGGAATTTGAGAAGGGAAAGTACTACCATCTGGGAGGTAAAGAGGGTCTCTTTTAAGAGGTGACATTTGAGTTTAGTTTTCAAGAAGACAGCTATTTTCAGAGATAGAAAAGAAGCTAGAGAACAGCCAGGTCAAAGGCAGATGGGAGATGGAGCATTGTGTGTGAGGAACAGGAAGACTT
Organism: Bettongia penicillata ogilbyi; assembly: GCA_023548195.1. Taxonomy (NCBI): domain Eukaryota; kingdom Metazoa; phylum Chordata; class Mammalia; order Diprotodontia; family Potoroidae; genus Bettongia; species Bettongia penicillata. Next base: position 5,961,882 of record JAJHZJ010000049.1, on the reverse strand, counting down.
TCAGAATAAATGGACCATAGATTCTGTGGATAAGAATAATGTATAAGAAACCTGGAAAAGTAGGAAGGCAGTGACTGTAAGGAGTTATAAAAGCCAAATAGAAATTTATACCAGAGATGAGATTGGTCACTAGAATTTATCAAGTGAAACATGGTCAAACCTATGCTTTAGAAAAAATCTCTGGAAACTAGGCAGAATATGGACTGAAGAGATTTGAGGCAAGGAGACTAACTCGGAGGTATATTTCTGTAATCTACATGAGAGGTCATGAGGGACTCCATTAATATGGCAGCTATACAGAGAGATTTTCTGTATGTGCATGTGTGTGGTGTATACACACAAATATATACATGTATATGTATACATATATCTGTATGTATATGTGGATGAGTATATATGTGTACATATTCACATACATACTTATAGGTTAGTAAGCATATTGTGTATATATATGTGTGTATGCACACCCATACCCACATATACTTGTATATGTATATGTGTGCATGTATGTATGTAGGTGACTCAATAGAGAGAGTGCTAGACCAAGAGTCAGGAAGACTCATTTTCTTGCATTCCAATCTGGTCTTAGACACTTACTAGCTATGTGACCTTGGACAAGTCACTTAACCTTTTTGCCTCAGTTCCCTCATCTGTAAAATGAGATTGGGAAGGAAACTGCAAACCACTCTAGTATCTTTGTCAGGAAAGCCCCGGATGGGATCATGAAGAATCAGACACAACAGAAAAAGAAAAAAATGTACACATATTATATATATATATATACACACACACACACACACGTATCTTTGACTACACAAAGTGTTAGATTTTTTTAACAGAAGATACCTCAAACATTTTAAACAAAGGATCACAAAATGACCTGAAAAAAACATACTGTTTCATTTCACATTACAAATGGTGCCTACAGTAACTCTAAGCCTACACAAGAGTAAATCTATGCATACGGCATTATCTGGTACTTTCTGTTATTGCTACTGTGGGTTTCTAACTCTAGTGCCTTTGTCTACATATTTATGAAACTATCACTCAAAAATATTTCCCTTTCCCCTCAGTACTGTTTGTCTCAGTTATAATTAATTTTGGAACAAAGATTCCTAACTTTTTTAAGTGAATCCCTTTGAGAGTTGAAGAAAAACTATTTGCCTCTTTTCAGAGTAATGTTTTAAAATGGACAGAATAAACTACCTTTGATTACAAAGGAAATCAATTTTACTAAAATGCAATTATAATTTTTATGAGAGCTCACATTTCTCAGATTAATAAGCCCTGGCCTATAAACAAATTATTTTAGGATAATAGGACCTTTAAAGTCCCTTCCAACTCTAAACCCTATTATCCTAATAAATGTTTTTGACATTTCACTAATAAAGAAGTAAGGGAGGCAAAAATAGTGGGTCAGACTGATTTGGGTATTAAAATATTCTCACCACATTCAAGTGGTATATTTTCTGTCAAAATAACTGTCCATTGCCTTGTTGATTCACTTAAGGAAACAGAGGAGCACAGCAGTATATCAACTTAACTCATTGTCCAATTACTGATATGCTATTTAATGCAACAATCCAATTACCGTTCAAACTTCAACAGTTAGGAAGTTTCATCTTTGGTTCTCCCTAGGAAAGGGCTTTGGACTGCTCTTGTAGGTTTAAAAACGCAAGAACTTTGAAGTTAGGGGTTATTCTATTTTTGTCTTTGTGTAAATGACACCTGTTAGAGTGCCTGCTATTGGCACTTAATTAATTATGACTGATTGATTGAGTAGAAAGATGAAGAGATGCCCAACACTACAGCTTTACTGAGCTAAGCCTAAGAAGTAATGTCCATGTTACATATGATAAAGAGGTCCACACAAAAGTAGAAATAAATGAGATGGTAAAAGGAGCTGCTTTGGTTAACACACGCCTACTTAAATTCTCTTAGGCCAAGGCTGAATTGAAGTTACTCAAGGACGAATCATTCGACTGCAAAGAAAATGAGTGAACAACAGAAAATGCTATCAGTATTACTATAAGTAGTCCATTATACATTTTGCTGAATTTTAACCGAGGGAAACCTTGTTGAATTTCATCAAATGTTGACATCTTATTTAGACTGTAGATGTAGGTAGTGAATACGGTTTTTGGGGAGAAAAATCTTCTATTCTGTCCTAATTATGGCTTCAGTTAAAATGATATAGCACTAGAAAGGTGAAGGGTCACACAAGGAACAAAAACAGCTCTGGGAACTTGGAAATTATCCTGGTAAATTAAATTATTGTAAAAAGCAAAAACTTAGTGCGTGCTTCTGCCCAGAAATCCAAATAACTATAGTGTCTCCATCATGGAAAATTACAGCAATACACCCCATGCCAAATTTCCCTAAGGGAAATCCTCAATTGAACAAGTGTCTCACCTGAAGTTCACATCCACATCTACTATTCTTATTACTGTTCTTTATAATGAAAAAGACTGTACCAGTTAAGCTTGTTAGAGTTACAGGCTTGCCCCCAAAGCATGACGAACCCCAACAAGTGAAGCACTTAGCACTCAGACTGTCTAATAATATACAGCAATCAAAACATAGCTTGTAATATATTCCATCTGCAAATGACTCTAAAACCATAACCACTGAAGAATAACTTTAGTTCTCTGTATTCAATCTGTCAGTGGGCTCTGTCTCAGATTTTCAGAAGTGGCTAAGTCAATATCAATCTGATTCATGCACTCAAAAATTTGATCTTTGGGCAATAATGAGAAAATCTTTTATTACCTATACAAAGTATCTGTAATACCAAACTTTAGGGTCACATTCTCTGCCTCAGAACCACTATATCTTTCAAAAAATCTTAAGATTTGGCAAGAAGTTGTAATGGGCATTATATTTTATTTATCTATCCAATTAAAAGTCAATTCCAGGAAAGTTTTTCTATTAGAAGCACATGCATTAGCAAAAACAGGAGGAAATTTGTAAAATCTGATTAAATACATTTTTTAAGGCTTATAAAGCTTACTGCTTATTCATTCAACCAACATTTATTGAGCCTTTACTGTGTGTAAAGCACAGTAACAGACACTTTACAAGATACAAAGCCAAACATGGAACAGTTCCTGAATGTATTAAAATATAAAATGATCTTTCATTCTATTATGAAATGGAAGAAAAAAGATCTTTAGGTACTTTCTAAAACATCCAACATGAATTTCCTACTGGCAAAACTACAGTTTTTAAATGGAATTCCTTATGAGACAAGAGTCAAGGTCACATAGCCTATAGATTCGGTAACAATGCTTCTGACAGCATCATTTTCTTTGCAGTATTTCATATCTTCTGAAGAATTAGGCACTATCCTCTCTCTTGGAATTGTTCCTCCTACACTCTTTCCTTCTCTTCTTTCCTCTCTTCTCTTTTTTCTTCTTCTCTTCCTTCTTGTGATTTATTGTCTTTTTTTTTTTTTTTGGCCTCTCTCAGACATGCAAAATATTAAGACTACCAAGTAAGGAATGAAGGCTGGCTTGTTCCTTTAGGAAAAGCAAGCTGATCAGGACAAGGGCTAACAAACTACAGCAGACTAACTGGCAGCCAGTATCACCTACCTATTTCCTAAGACAAACAAGGAAAGAAATATGGGAAGACAATGCACGCAGCATGGTGCCAAATCCCACACTTGGAAAATCAAAATCAATCAGTCCTAAAGCAGGGGGTAAAGGACTCCAGGCAGAGGAATAGTAATGACCAAGAATCTCTCATCTAGGCACTCTGCCAGTGAGAACAGTAGCTCATGGACAAGCAGCCACCAGGAACTTTACACAACACCTAGTGCCTGTGATTCCTCAAGGTACAGGAAATCTGAGACTTCCTCTTGTTTTCAGTGAGTACTGGAGGTGGAGGAGGAAGGGAATTAAGTATGCACTGAAGTGAACACCAGAACTTGGCACCCAAACAGATGTAATAATAGTTTCCATTTAGATAGTGCTTTATGGCTTAGAGAAAACACTTTCTAACAACCCTGTGGGATATTGTGATGCCAGCATTATTGTTTTCCTTTTATACATTGAGGCTAAGAGAAATTAAATAACTTGCTTTATGTAACAAAGAAAAAAAGAAAGAAAAAGAAAAAAGTAGAAAAAGAGGTAATGGGTAAAAGGAATCCAGCACTGGGATCTGTCAAGTCATGATCAATGAGAAAACAAAAAGGCAAGGGACGTGAGAGTAGAGAAAGACTGCAAGTTGAAGAGATTCAGAGTAATTAGTTTTCAGAAGCCAAGAAGTCCAAGCTGTGTGACAGTAAAGTCATTTCACTCTCAAAGCAAGCAAGAAGTAATAGCTGCTTGAGACTTCAGTCTCCTGAATCCATTAAGGCAAAAGAATGGTTTCATTACCTTTTAAGGAAAAGTTATCCTAACTTGCATGGGGACAAGGAGTTAGGGCATTGCCCTCACTACCATAATGCTTAAAGTTGGGTTATTTTTTTTAATTTTAATAAAAAGGAACATTTTTATGGACCATAGAGCATCATTTAAATTTAATTATTATCATTACAGGTCTTTGAGTGTCACCAAATATATATGGCAAGAATTAAAGGAAATAAAGTTAAATACGTCCTGAGTCACAATTTTAACGACAGAAACAAATCTAGACATCAGAGGAGAAAAGGATTCCAAATTGTATTTTTTCTATAACATATCTTTCCACCTAAAGAAAATTAATATTTGCAGTTACAAAATCTTGCTGTTTATAAACCACAAATAACTATACAATGATTTGTAATCAAAGATAGTGTTAGGCTTCAAAGCCAAAATCATTAACAAGTGTTCTGAGAAAAATTAACGGTCTTTAGAATATGGAGGAAAGAAACAACATTTACCCCCCAAAAATTGTCATTCAGTACTTCAATGTAATTTTGAAGAAAACAGGAAATATAAATTAGAAAGAATGGGAAAAAAAATTCTTAGGTAGCAGTGAAAATTTCATTCCTACCACCAGTTTATGACTCCAGTAATTCATCTGCTACTGCCCTCTTACAGCCAACAATATCTAAATTGTCGGATTAGATCGCTTTGTTTCGTTTTTCCAATTTTCATTCTTCTTGGCCTCTCTGCAGAATTGCACACTGTGTTTCATCTTTATTCCAAACCCCCAAATGTTACTTTCTACTCTCAAATTCTTTGCCCTTTGGTTTATCAAGGCAATGATCAAGTATCATGCCTTGATAAACCATCATCTTGGATTATTCCTACCTTTTGTTTTTCTCCACTTTCCATATGCTACTAGACAGAGCTAGGATAATTAGAATCACTAATTTTCTTTTCCAATCTCAATTATGTACGTATGTTCGTCCTTCATTGCCGAAGACCAAACCATCAGAGAAATGATGACATGACTTGCACTTGACTTTGTTTTGAGGAAGTTTAATAGCCCTAATCTCAATTGGACCCACACTGAAGGAAGGTGTTCATCCTACTCCTCCCTAATCCAATATCTTTACAACTTGGCTACCCTTCAAGTTTTTTTACACACTACTGCTGTCCTTGTACTCAGAACTCCCATTCATGCTAGTTTAACTTCAGTTGCACTAAAATCTCTATCACCTTCTTTGTTGTTCTTATAAGAGCCATCCCTCATGCCTTGAATGTACTCCCTCATCATCTCCGATTCTTGGCACCCATGGTTTCCTTCAAGTTTTATCTCTAGTGCTTTTTCCTAGGTCGAGTTTTCCCTATTCCTCCTAGCTTCTGGCACCTTCCTTTTCAAGATAGCCTTTGGGTATGCTTTAAAATAGGGAAGCTAGATGGGAAAGTGGATAGAGTACTGGGTCTGAATAATAATATAATATATATAATATATAACATAATATAATAATATAATCAGGAATAATCATATACTGTCTAGCTGTGTGACCCTGGGTTAAGTCAGGTAACCCTGCCTACCTCCATTTCCTCACCTATAAAATGAGCTAGAGAAGGAAAGGCTAAACTCTTCTAGTATCTCTGCCAAGAAAACCCCAAATAGGGTCATGAAAAGTTGTGCATGACTGAACAAAACTGCTTTAAATTTAAATATGTGTGTACTGTATATACATATATATGTGTTTACTATATACCTATTATATACACATTCACACACACACACATGCTACAACAAAGTAAATACTGTATAACTTTTATCTTTAGACTTCCAGCACCTACTTAGCATGGTACCTGGCACATAGTAAGTATTTAACAAATGATTAATTAACTGATTCAAGGTTAAGCCAAACTGTATTATCGAAGTCCCAAGGTCTGCAGTAAAAATAGCAACGTCTACAGCTAAGATGCTCAAATTCTGGGGTAGAGATGATTCCTGGCCAAAGGAAACAAAGCCAACTTCTGTGATATCCACACGCCTGTGTATTTGAAAGTGACACCTACTGACTTCTTGCTTTCTGGACAGTAACTTCTATTTTTAATGTTGCTACTGAAAAATTCAGCATAGCCAGCAGAAATAGGAATTCGGGGTGACTTATACTTTCTAAATTATAAGGAAGAAGAAGCCCCATATTTAACTGCTGGTTCTAGAAAGCTACTCAGAGAGGAGCATCTCTAGAACAGAGGATGTGCCTTTTGTATTAAAAATATACAAACAAAAGGACCTAAAAGCAACCTTCTCTCTCACACTTTACACTTCAGACTTCTTTACTCCTTTGAGAATTATTCTCTTATACAAGGTTCCCTTAGGATTCTGAATCAAGCTATATTTTAGCCAGCACAGTGAGTTAAAATCATTCTGTGAGATCTTAGAGATCTTCCATTTTAATCCACTTACCTTATCAAAAACTGACATCCAAAAAGATCACAAGGAAGAAATTCTAAGCATTTGACAAATATTTATTAAGCAGTTTAAATGTTCAAGGAAGCATAGTTCCATGGAAAGCAACTGGAGGATCTGGTTTTGAATTTTGTCCATTTACCTCTCCTTTGATCTCAAGAAAGTGACTTAATTTTTTCCATCTCAGTTTTTTTTTCCAACTGCAAAATAAAGGTGACCCTAAAGATCCGCTGCTTTTTAAATCTATGTTCCTATGAAGAAAATGGAATCTTTTTAACCAAAAATATAATACATTTTTGAAATAAAGCGTTAGTCCACTCTTGACACTGAAAATAATATGCAAAATTTCTTTATGGTCTGTTATAATCTTGAGTTTGATAAATTCAACATTCTATTAAGTGGCTTTAATTGCTCTCTAGTAATATACAAAAGGGTAGCTATAAAAATTCTCAGCCAAATGCTTTATTTACAAGTACCTATTCATTGAGAAATAATGTCGCAGTGTGCTTAGTGAACTGAAGTAGAGAGAAATGACCAATTACCACTGAGCTGGGAAGCAAAGGTATTCCAAAGTCTTGCCAAAAAAATTCTCTGTCTAAATTTTTCCCTGCAGAATTATATAAGACCACCCACAACTTTCAGCCAGACAATCTGGAATTTAGCAATCCCTAGCTCAAATAATTGAAACTTCTCTTTCAACTTATGCATTCTTTAAGCTATTTTTACTTGAGCACAAGAAGAAACATAGTAAATTGTATATTCTAATACCTCAAAACTATTTCAAAAATCAAAATTATATGGTGACTAGATAAATATATGAATCGTTTTTGGAAAAAGCACCTAATTTTTCTAATCATTATTTGGGTCAATCTGACTTGTTTTGGGCATACAACTGTCTTTGGCTCTAAATAAAGAAACAGCTCTGAAAAACTGGAAATAATGGTTGATGCATGTCATTAAAAAATGAAATGCATCTTTCCTTTTTCTCTTCCCCCATTCTTTTATCTCTTGTTTCCAGCATGGGCTCTGCACTGCTTAGGAGGCTATACAGCAGATTTAAATCAAGCAGGCTGGAATATACCTGTATGTAGGCTCACAACACACCTCTTACTCTTTTCAAAAGAGATAAAAGGATATGGGTATGTTTTCTGGATTATAATAAACCAAGGGAGCTTTATGTGTACTAAAACTTTTCAATCAAAATTTAGGGCATTTCTTTTTTCGCCATGCTGGAATAGGAAACTCATTCAAATATATAATATTAATATTTCTGAGAGAAAGCAAAACAACACCAAAGAAACTGTTTGACATGACATTTCCCTTCTTTATGTTACAAATGAGAAATGTGTGTGTATATTAAATAGATAGATAGATGATAGAACGATGACATTAACATATTATGTTCTTTTCACTTAAGTGGGTTTTAATTGTTCCTAGTAGCAAAGGTCAGTATAAAAAAAGCCTAGTTAAATGCTTCATTTACATGTACTTCCTTCATTTGGAGTAATATTGTAGCACAACCCTTTGGGAAATACTGCCTCCACTTGAGATAGAAATGGACAATTATTACTAACTGGGAGGCCAGGCTATTTCAAATTCTTTCCAAAATACCTCCCCCTCCCCCAAATCACCCTTTCAGATTTACACACAAACCTGCACACACATACATGAATACATATAGTGTTGGAAAGCATTAGAGTATGACTTCCAAGGAGTATATTTACATATTTACTTTACAAAATACTGCATTCTTTATCAAGCAAACATGAAGGTAAAGGACTGTTTTGCTTTTCCTAGGAAAAAATATAAAAAATCTTTGGAGGGAACTAAAAGGTGGAGTGGTTCCCAAAAAATCAAGCTTTGCCCTGTAGAGAGATGACTGTACCTTCTTCAAAGTAGAGGGAGGGGAAATTTGCATTCAAAATAGGTAGACAGATAGACAGACAGACAGATGGATCATGACAAAATTTTTATAGAGAACAGCTTAGAGGACTCCCTTTATGGGAAGACATGCCACCAAAGTGGATTGCAAAGCCTCCATGATTTAAATGATAAAACCTAGAGAGAACTGTCCAGATGCAAGTGACTTTCCTAGGATCCTATATTAGTGTCAGAGGGAAGGTTTTTGAGTGCACATCTCCCTGATGCCACATCCACTGCCTACCATGCTATATACTATTTCCAACCTTTATGGGTATCATCATAGAATTGCAGATCTAGAAATAAAAAGGACAGTAAGGAGCAAGTGAGACCAAGAGAACTTAAGTGATGGACCTCATCATACAGCTAGTATCCGAGCAGATACTTAGACTCAGGTCACAACTTTGTTTAGATACCAATCATTCCTAAAAAATATTATCTTAGACTTATGATTCAGTTTTTTGCACTGCAATATTTAAGCAAGAAATATCATAGTCCTACCAGCAACTAACAAACTTTAGAAGAGCAAGACATGTACACAAACTATAACTGTTTCCATAGTCCACTATGCAGAGCATTATGAGAAACCAAGAAGATGAAGATGTAGTCTCTATTATTTACAATCAATTTACAATCCTAGATGAAGTATGCCCAAAAAAGATAATAATATAAGCAGCGATATAATTATATCTATGTCTGTAAGGTCAACATATGACTATAATGGTAATAAATCTGATTTCAGTGGATAGGGAATACTTAGTGGAGAAAACTGTCTCTATCAGTGCAGGATGACACTTACTTTGCAACTTTTCTTAAGGAGCTACCTAGAACACTGAAAGGTTAAATGAGTTGGCCCAGATCACACTGCTAGTATATGTGCAAGGCAAGATTTGAATGCAGATCTTGTCTTTGAGATCATCTCTCTATCCACTAAGCCAGGACCACCAAATAGTACTAGATTAAAATCTAACTAGACAATATTTAACCAAATTAATAAAAATACAACATAAATAATGTTAATTTCTGGTTTTCCAAGTCAAAAAATAGCTCCTAGGGATCTGTTTCTATTTGATACTGTTTTATGGAGACATGCTGTTCTCTATAAAGGCTTGATTTGGAGTTAAAAGACTGAGGTCAAGTCCTGTCTCTAAGACTACTAGTTTTAAATCCTAAGAAGGACCGTTTGGTTGACCTTTGAAAGATGGATAGAATTTGCACAGGCAATCAGCACTGGAGAAGCAAACCAAGGAAGAAAAATAGCACTAGAAAAGTGTCAGAGGACAAAAAAGTACAGTTGTGTTACACAAGTAGGTCAATCTGGCTGGATTGAAGTTTCATTTAAGAAAGTAGGAGGAATTTAGCCAAGGTCATGGGTAGATTAGATCCCCATACAGTCCAACAGCTTAATAAAAAGAAATCTATGGCCACAGGCCATGAATGTGGCCAGCTCTTTCAGAAATGCATGTTCCTGGCTCAAGGGGTACCAGTTGAGAAAGTTTAATTAGTTCAGGACAATCCATCATCATTACTGGCAAAGTTACTTTAAGTATATTTACTACTGACATAGGTTCCCTTTTATGTAAAAGGAGAGCATCCCCCCTCTCCCACACACACATCTATGCCTATTAGCAGGACAATATAAAAACTGTAAAAAATTCTCAATGTAATTAATAAAAACAGTGATCTGAGAAGAAAAGTATTCAGGTGATTTTAGTTCTTCCCAGAAATTCTCCCACCTTCCTTTCTTTTTATCCTTTCTGAATGTAAGTGTGCACCTTTATGCAGAGTTACTGCTGGTGTTAATGATGGTACAAATACATTTTATCACAATTGCAGTAACAAAATAAGATTTTGTGTAAGAGGCAGAAGAACTCCATTATATGTATCCCCTTTGTTCTCTGAGAGCAATCTCGGTGGAGACTCCCAAGAAATCTTTTTATGTATGTACAATTGATACTACTTTTTTTTTGGTAGCAGCTTAATCCTTAACTTAATTGATGTTATTGGTTTAAACTACATTTTATTCTCTTGGTACAGTAGCTCTTGTCACTTGTATCTTACAATTTTTTAAATTTAATTTAATAAATTCCTTTATTAAATCCTTTAAGAGAAAATGTAATTACTTAAATCCTAATGCTGAAAATAAAGTTCACTATGTAATCAAAGACTTCATTTTAGCTTAAAACAATTCTTATGGCAGTCATTGACACCCACATATTTTAAATAATTGTGACAATACCAACTGCTTCTATAAGATAATCATTGGTGAAATTTTTTTACATAATTAAATTATAAAAAAAATCTCTCAAAGAGAAACACATAGAATTCATCCAAGTATTTCCAATAAATTTCCATCAATCTCCATTATCCCTTTATTTGTTGCTAGATTAATCAACTTAGGTTACATTGTATTGGTAGAAAGAACAATAACCTAATGATAACAGCTAACATTTATATAGCACTTACTCTATGCCAAGAGTGGTGTCAGGAAGACTCAGGTTAAAATTTGGTCTCTGACACTGACTAGCTGGAAAACCTTGGCAAGTCACATCCCTCCTGTTAGACTCATTCCCATCATCTGTAAAGTTGCCTGCCTTCAAAGGTTGTAGTAAATATCAAGTGGAACATAGACACATGAAAGTAAATACAAAGTTTGTAAAAAGTAAATGATGGGTAATTTTGGAAAGGAGTACTGGCAGACAGGGGACAGAGAATCAATAGGTATTTGGAGCTGGGGTTTAAGGGAGGTAGGGATTCCAAAAGAGAGAGGTAAGGAAGTAATATGTTTGGGGACTGGAGAACAGACTGTACAGTCACAAAACTGGGAGATAAAATTGGACCACACATACTCAAATAAAGTAGCAGTGAAAGTGGGATGAGAAACACCTGCCCCACAATTGAACCTCACTCCAATACAAATGACTTACTACTCCCATCGTTATTAGATTGATAGAATTATAAGACAATGAGATCACACCAACAGGTATTTAGTATCTCCTCTAGCTTTAACAGTTAATAAGTATATGACCTTAAGTGATCCTGGATATTTCCATAGGAACTATATGGAATCACCTCTCCAAATTTCCTGTAGATCTCTTGAAATTCTTAATAATGCAAATAATACCCTCAAATATGAAAACCTTTATTTGTGGACATATTGTAAAATTTTATCATATATTTCTTTGGAAATTTTTCTAATGTATGAGGGTATTTTCTGTTTACAATGTTTGTTCCTAAAGGCATTCTTTCCGATGGTTTGAGGCTTTGGAATGTGGCTCTCCTACCCTGTCAATACCATTTCTTTATTTAGACAGACATTATGACATAATTAGATAATGGGATAGAGAACTAGGAAAAAATCTTTAAATATCATTTAATTCCATCCCTTCATTTTAAAGGTGAAGAAACAAAGGTCCAAAGTAATTATTTAACTTTCTCAAGATCAGAGACACAAACTCTGACAGGCCCTATGAAAATGGAAAGGCTTTGTGTATACCTTGGATAACTAACTCCATCTATGTCACCTGAGGACCACCCTAAATTTAGAAAAGCTCACCACCTAAAGGTTGCACACTAGGTAATGAACTTTTGCCCAACAAAGCTCATGAAATATGGAAGGGTTAAGATTCCACATTAGAGAAGGGAATGCACATACTGATAAAATCATGATCTTTCATAAAGTAAAAATGCTACCTAAACATCATTATCATCATCCTTTTAAAAAGACAAAGTCTTAGCAATGCTATTGTTAAAAATGCATATGACAATTCTAGTCTCAGCATATCTAAACATGATATAAATGCTTAAGCAGGTCTCATTATTTTGAAAGCTCATTCTTTAACCAGGACACTAAAGAAAAACTACAAAAGTTACATACCCAATTCAAAGCAGTAATAACCCAACATTTCAGAATTAGACATTTGGAGTATGAGAAAACTGATTTATAAACCCCAGGAATGTTATGGAAATGTGGATTGTCATTGGAATTAGTTACAACCATATGGGCTGTGTTTGAAACAAAACCCAACATAGCCATCTCTCATAACTCCACTCCTCCCCACCATTACCTGTTATTTCATTCAAATCTCAAATCCACACAAGTCACTGGATAAGAATGAGAAGGAAAATGATTGAGGATAACACATCATAAACTCCAATATCATTTTGAAAGTCCACACCAATTGATACTGGGTACAAATTATTTTATTACATGTGTTGTGATGAATAGGTGAGTAATAAGTTATCTTTCATTGAAATATAACACAAAGTGAGTACTTAAAATATAGAGACTCTTGCCTTTAAACATTACTACCAAAATAAAAATTTGTATTTTGTTTTGGGACAGGATCTATCAATTTATTGGTATAGGGCAGGGGTGGGGAACCTGTGACCTTCTAGGTCCTTGGGTATGGCCTTTTAATTGAGTCCAAGTTCTACAGAACAAATGCTTTTGTTAAAGGGATTTGGTCTGTGAAATTTAGATTCAGTCAAAGGGTCGCACTTGAGGACTTAGAGGGCCACATGTGGCCTCAAGGTTGCAGGTTCCCCAGCCCTGAAGGGTAATTCCTAGGGTGGGAAACCTCCTAATAATAATAGGTAGCATTTATGTGGAACTCTATGATTTTCAAAGCACATTACACATTATCTCATTTGAGTCTCACAGTCACCCTAGGGGGAGATGCTATTATCATCTTCATCTTATAAACAAGGAAAATTAGGCCCAAATTGGTTTTGAAACTCTCTTAAAGTCACACAAATAATAAGGGATCAAAATAGGATTAGAACCCAGATCTTCTGATTCCAAGGCCACTGTTCTTTCCCTCACACCACACTTCTTCTAAAACAAGTCCATTATTACTCTGTAACTTAGTGTCACCAAAAGTAGTTGGAAGCACAAAGAGTTGAAGGATTCATGCCAATTTGTATCACATTCAGGATATGAACTCAATCTTTCCTGACTCGAGCCTCTTAAATCTATAACTACTCCAAATAATGAAAGCTAGAGTGTTATTGAAACAGAATCACTGAAAAAGTTTTCATGTTGGGAGTTTTAATTCATAATAAATGCCATAATAATCATAAAACTTAAATATCTTTATGGATATTTTTTTTCGAAGCTGCTTTTTCTCATTAGATGAAGAACACATAGTACCTGGCACATGGTTGGTACTAAATAATGCTTGTTGATGGATTATAATTTAACTCATGTTTTATTTCATAGCCATTAAAACAAGGCCATAAATTTCATAGGAATAAAAAAAATACATGTATTTGGATTCCTGGTTGAATGGAACAAGATAGAAAAAAACCTTTTTTATCAGTGAAAAAAATTTGATAAAGTTGTAGTCATTCTGAATGCTATTGTTTACCAGGACTAAAAAGCAAAATAGAATGCAAAGATCTTCCTATTGATTAGTGATAATTTTTTTTCCTAGACTCCTACTGTTTTAGTGCATTCTTAAGATGCTTAAGACATCCTATACAATATATTGGATTTTATCTAAGAGCAAAGTTCATACACTGGGCCAGGTTTTCAGCTTTTTTTTTTTTTTTTTTTAATGCCCCCGAGACATCCATTTGAAAACTATGTGAGAAGTATGTTTGGATCAGATTCACTAGAACTCAGAGTCAAGTGTTGTTTTTTTTTTTTTTAATGCCTTTCCAAAGCAGAAATTCCTAACTCACTGGCCAGTTTAGTAAATAGGGCTCGTAGAACCTACTATTATTACTTGATACATTTTCTTTTTAAAACCTATATTGCTATCATTTGCTTTTAAATCATCTACATTCCCCAAAACATCCTTCCCCTTTCTGACTCGCAGGGAGACATGCCTTAAAAGAAAGAGTAAAAAAGAATAAAAAATAACAACAGTAAATTAACCACAAGAAAGGAAAAGTATGACATAGTGATCCATAGTCATGGTCCCCTACTTTGGCAAAGAGGAAGGGAGAGAAGTGCCTTCTCAAATCTCTTCTTTGGGGCCAAGTTTGGCATCTGATACATTTTCTAAGCTATTTTTACTTGTGTGTGCTTTAGGCCGGGTCTGATTCAAACAAGTTTGGTGCCTCAGGGTCTGGGTTAGAACAAAGTAATATAACAACATAGAACACCTAACAACAAAAGGGGATCTACTTGGTTATAGTATAGAAAGGATACTCAAAAACTACACAGCCAGCACAGGCTCCCCTTCCTCTGCTTTACCTCAATTCTGCATACAGAAACACGTTGGGTCAGCAGAACCTCATGAGTCATCTCTGTTAAGTCTAAAGACCCCAAATCAGGTCCTCTTTCATGACTTTAGGGACAAGAAACCATAATTCCCTTAGTGAAGCCTATGTAAAGTTTTCTTCAACATGGTCCTAAGACAAATTATGTAGATTTATCTATTTATATTTTTTCTTTGTCATTTAGGATAAACAAATCTTCCTACTGTTCATAGCTTAATAGAATTTTGGAATTCATGGTTGACCAAGACATACATGAAGAACCTGAGACTCAGGGAAGCAATTGGTTTCTCTTGTTTGTACCATAATAGTCTTTCATTTTAATGCGTTGGGTTTTGTTTTTTTTTTTTTTTTTGTAATATAAATTTATTTATTTAACTTTTTACATTCATTTCCACAAAATTTTGGGTTCCAAATTTTCTCCCCTTTTATCCCCTACCCCCATCCCAATACACCGAGCATTCTAATTTTCCCTATCACCAATCTGCCCTCTCTTCTTTCATCCCTCCCTTCTCTTGTCCCCATCTTCTCTTTTGTCCTCTAGGGCCAGATGACTTTCTATTCCCCATTAACTGTATTTCTTATTTCCTAGTAGCAACAACAATACTAAACAGTTGTTCCTAAAACTTTGAGTTCCAAATTCTCCCCATCCCTCGCTCCCCACCCATTCCCTTTGGGAAGGCAGACAATTCAATATAGGCCCTATCTGTGTAGTTTTGCAAATGACTTTGATAATAGTCATGTTGTGTAAGACTAACTGTATTTCCCTCCATCCTATCCTACCCCCCATTTTTTCTATTCTGTGTTTTCTATTCTGTCTTTCTATTCTGTCTATAGTTCCTTTGACTTCTGGAATATCCTATGCCATGCCCTTCAAACCCTTAATGTAGAAGCTGCTAGATCTTGAGTTGTCCTGATTGTATTTCCACAATACTGGAATTGTTTCTTTCTAGCTGCTTGCAATATTTTCTCCTTGACCTGGGAATTCTGGAATTTGGCCACAATGTTCCTAGGAGTTTCTCTTTTTGGATCTCTTTCAGGTGGTGATTGATGGATTCCTTCAATACTTATTTTGCCCTCTGGTTCTAGAATCTCAGGGCAGTTTTCCTTGATCATTTCATAAAGATGATGTCTAGGCTCTTTTTTTGATCATGGCTTTCAGGCAGTCCCATAATTTTTAAATTGTCTCTCCTGGATCTATTTTCCAGGTCAGTTGTTTTTCCAATGAGATATTTCACATTCTCTTCCATTGTTTCATTCTTTTGGTTTTGTTTTATGATTTCTTGGTTTCTCATAAAGTCATTAGACTCCATCTGTTCCATTCTAATCTTGAGAGAACTATTTTCTTCAGTGAGCTTTTGAATCTCTTTTTCCATTTGGCTAATTTTGCTTTTGAAAGCATTCTTCTCCTCATTGCCTTTCTGAACCTCTTTTGCCAATTGAGTGAGCCTATTTTTCAAGGTGTTATTTTCTTCAGCATTTTTTTGGGTCTCCTTTACCAAGGTATTGACCTGTTTTTCATGCTTTTCTTGCATCTCTCTCATTTTTCTTCCCAGTTTTTCCTCCACCTGTCTAACTTGCTTTTCAAAATCCTTTTTGAGCTCTTCCAAGGCCTGAGCCCACCGGACATCCACCTGGGATGTCTGGGATACAGAGGCCTGACCTCCACATCTTTCCCTGATGGTAAGAATTGTTCCTCGTCATCAGAATTGAAAGGCAGGAACATCTGGACCCCCTCAAAGTAGCTTTCTATAGTCTTATTTTTCTTCCCTTTTCTGGGCATTTTCCCAACCAGTTTCTTGACTTCTGTGATTCCAGTCCACCCCTGCCTAGATCCCCCTAGCTAGTGCTTGGGGTCTGAGATTCAAATGGGCTTTCTGTGGCAGGCATGGCTGCTATTCCATGTGAGCTTAAGTTCTGGTGCTGGGGTGGGGGCAGGGCCGCCTCCCAGGCTCAGTTCCCTCAGGGGGTTTATGCAGAGACCTTTTGGTAATGGAGCACCTGCCTGCCTGATCGGGGAGTCCTGGGCCACCGCTGCTGCCTCTGCCGCCGCCTCTGCCACCGCTGCCTCAGCCGCTCCCTCTGCAGCTGCCTCCCAAGGGGGCCCGAGTCATAGAGACACCCCGCTCCACTCTCAGCCAGCCCAGAAGTCTCTCTGACTGACCTGGAACACCTGTGGTTGGAGGGACTTTCACAGCTGCTGGAGATTCCGTCCCCGAAGCCTGCTCGGATCTGCTCCTCTGGGGCTGCGTGGCCAGGGCAGCACAGGGGTGGACTTTGCTGTCCAGAGCGTGACGGACCCCTGGGGACAGCTCTCCAGGGCTCTCTGGAACGGAAATCTTTTCCACTGTGTTTCTGCGTGCCTTGCAGTGCTCCAGAATTTGTGGAGAGTTCTTTTTGCAGGAAATATATGGGCTGTGAGTTCTGAGCTAGCATACGTGAGTCTTTCTGCTCAGCCATCTTGGCTCCTCTCCCTTTTTTTGTTTTTTTTACATAGAGAGTGAGAATCAGACAATTTTGAAGATGGAAACCACATTCACAAGAAAAACAGGTTGTATCTATAGGAAAAAACTCACTCTAAAATAAACCCAAGCTTTGTTTGAAAAGACAGAGCCCTTATTACCTAAGGAGGCAGACCATTACCCTTTTGGAACTCCCTAATTATTGATACGTTCATGTCACTGAGCCAAAATCTCCCTCTATACAACTTTCTCCTGTTGCTCCTAACTTTGGCCTCTAAGAATAAACAGAATAAATCTAATTCATCTCTCCATCCCAGACCTTCAAGCATTTGCAAACAATCACTATACCCTTCTTCCTTCTTCTCTTCTGAATGCTAACTTGCCCAGTTCGTTTGACTCATGTTTCATTATCTCCTAGTAGACCACTTCTGGACATATTTTTCCAACCTTATATTACCCTTTCTTAAATGTAGCACCAGGAACTGACTATAGTACTCCAGATTCAGTCTAACCAGGGCAGACTATTATGGGACTGTCACCTCCACTGTCCTGCTTGACACAGACCAGGTCTATATTACCTTTTAGGATACAATATCACACTGATGATTCAGTTCCTGTTGGTTCTTCTATCACTACGGCCACTGACATTGTTGGTTACACAACTCTTACTGTGGACTCAGAAATTTCATGACTGCCTAACAGATTTGCTCTTTAAGATGGGGGCAGTTCCAAGGCCAGAGAGCCATAGTTATACAGCTGTATGCCCTGATGGGCATTGTTTTGACTCAAAACAAAAAGAAGCTTCTGATTTCAAAAGAAATGGTTTCTTTTTCTTTTTCCTTTCTTTTCTTCCTTTTTCTTTTCTTTTAAGAAATAATAGTCATGTCAATATTGTTTTTTGTAACTGAAAAAGACAACAACCACCAATAGCTTTCCCTATTTCTGATTACAAGATGTTAAGTGAAAATATAATTATTAAAAAATCAGTATGCCAAGAAGTCTCATTTATTCAAATATATTATTAAAGGAGATACCAGTTAACTTTAGAAATGTCATACATTAAATATCAGATATAAAATACACAAGAATATTTATTTAATATTAATTATTCTAATTCAATTTTTTATTAATTACCTTTAATCTGGAGTATATAAAATAAAGCATGTGATATATTTGTTCCTCAGGAAAAAAATTTGATCATGAGTGATCACAACACAGTGGATAGAGGGCTAGCTTCTAGTCAGAAATATCTCAGTTCAAATTTCACCTCTGAAACATGCTGACTTTGAGTCTTTAAAAGTCACTTAAGTGAGAGCTTAAGCTCTCAAAACCCACAGAAAAGTCTCTAAGGGTATAAATTGCAAAGCAGTTGTAGATCAGCACTGGTTGAATAAGTTATTCACTGGGAATTCCCTACATCAATAAAATCATAGGTCTGCCCTCATCACTCCTCTCTAACAACGTGTTGTACAGGAGCAATACTTAACAATTGCTTGACTGACTTTAAACAAAACAAAAGCAATTCTGTTGACACTGGGGAATAAAGATTTGAAATATACATTTAATTTTTTTTTAAGATTGGCTATAAGAAGAAGATTTAAATGTTATTTGCTGGCATATATGTGATACTTTTAAATACAACTATCACTTTCCTAAAGCATATCAACTACCTCCACTGTATCTGGAATAAACTAGAACACTATTATAGCTTTACTATGGGTTTCATTATACTACAGTTCTCCTTGTGGTCACTGAACTGTTCACAATAAAAAGTCTGATATATTATGGCTACCTATAAGAAAGATTGCTAGGTTTGACCCCTTAGAACCAATGTAATAAAGGGGTTATGCTATTTATTTGATTATACTAGACCTCATTTGAAAGATAATTCTCAATTTAAGGGGTGGGATCTCAAGATAGTCGTGTGAGGTCTAAAGGTTATATTGAGGTCAAGACCTTACAGCTCATTACTCTTATGGGGGTAGCAGTTGTAAGGCTGGCATGCATGTTTTAGCAAACTGTTTGAACACTAAAGACAAAGCCATCATTGTGTGCTTCTTCAACAACTACCACGATGACAAGTGGCGTGGAGCATTAAAAAAATTGTTTCGGGTTTAAGGACTGGTCAATATTTTCATTGTTTACGTACCACATTAGCTTACTTTGGGTATTTGAAAAAATTGTTTAGAACAAAGAATGCCAAGATATTCTTATTACTTTAATGCAAATGTATTAGTGCCAAAACCATATGACAACATTAAATGAAATATGAATTCAATACGAATTTTTTGCTCATGTAATAAATTATATAGTTGAATGAGTCCAAAATTCATACTGGTTGGGAAAAAGTTATCTTTTTCCTACTTAACAAGGTAAAACAGATTGGACCTGCTTCAGACTTTCACCCATTTTGCCCTAACACTGTATGAAGTAGAAAGAGAATCCAAGACTGAAAAGAAACTGTGGAAATCATCATGTCTGGTACTTAGCTGAAAAAGGAGACTCCATCTACCAAAAGTTCCTTGGGCAGTTCCTTAAGCTAGTCAAGCCTATGCTTGAGTCACTGAAGGCAGAGAGTTCCCTTAGAACCAAGTCTACTGCATTTTCAGATAGTTCCAATTGTAAATAAAGGATATCTACATATTGAGATGAAATCTGTCAGAATGTAACTTTCATTGGTCCTAATTCTGCGCCCTAGAATCTTATAAAATATATCCAATCCCTTTTCAAATGACAGACTTTCAAACTATTTGAAGACAATTATGCAGTGCTTTTGAAAAAAAAATATCCTGAATCTGTAATGCAATCAAATTTTAAAATCCAAACACACACTGATTTGATTCTCTCTTCCCCTTACAATACATCTGACCTAGGGAAATCACATAACCACTCAAAAAATGGGCTTCTTCATTAAAAATGCAGAGAATATTAATTAAAGCCATATACTCTATAGGGTTACTGTGATGATCAAATGAGATAAAATGTGTGTCTTTTATAACATGATAAATGAATGACATTTATAGAATATTATAAAGTTCCAAGTGTATCACTTTTCAAACCTCATTTGAATCTCTCAACAACTTTAGAAAGTATCTCTACACATTGTTATACCCATTTTACAGGAGAGGAAACCAAGGCTTGGAATGGTTAAGTGACAGTTAACATTCATAATGAGAGGGCCTATAGACTAACAAATATGTAATATCTACTGAAATATCAATAACTAGCTAGTAATTAGTAGGAACATAGTACTGCTTTAGTACTTTCTGAATATTATATTAGCAGAGGTGGAAATGTATCATTCTTTTAGAAGATAGAGTCTATCCTCTATGAGGATATATGACGATAAATCCTCATTTTGAGAGAAACTGAAATGATTTTATAGATTTAAACCCAGCACTGACACACCATCAGGAAGGGTGAGAGAAATAAATGACTCCCAAATTTGCACATTTAGGCCCAACCTTCCTTCTCAGCTCGAGTCACATATTTCCACCTATCTGCTAGATGTAGGTATCTATATAACCTGTCAGCACCTCAAGTACAATTTATTCCCCAATGAACTGATATTCCCTACCTAAAACTAGCTCTATTCTCAATGGCACTGCCATCATCTATACTACTTGAGATTCAAAATGTCAGTCACAAAACCAATTCATTATAACTTAAAAATACATATTAAGCACCTTGTATGTGAAAGTCACTGTTTTAGGCACTAGACATTCAAGAAAAACAAACCAAAAGAAAAACAATAAAACATTCCTCTTCTCATTAACCCTACAGTCTACTTGCCAATTACCAGATCTTTTTGATTCTGTTTCATGATACCTTTCACATCCATTCTCTTCATCCCTATTTATGCACAAAATGCTTTAAACCTTCATTATCTCCCAATTGTGCTATTATAATACTCTCATATTCACAATCTTTTCCTTCTCCAAGAATAATTTGCACAGGTATGTGATTTCAGTCAATTCAGGCAAGATAGACACAAACACATAGAACATCTAGACCAGGGACTGCTTAACTCTATATTTGTGTGTGTGTGTGTGTGTGTGTGTGTGTGTGTGTGTGTGTGTGTGTGTGTGTGAGAGAGAGAGAGAGAGAGAGAGAGAGAGAGAGAGAGAGAGGGAGGGAGAGGGAGAGAGAGAGAGGGAGGGAGAGAGAGGGGAGAGAGAGAGAGAGAGAGAGAGAGAGAGAGAGAGGGAGAGAGAGAGAGAGAGAGAGAGAGAGAGAGGGAGGAAGGGAGAGAGAGAGAGATACAGAGAGACAGACACAGCGACAGATACAAAAAGAGACAGGCACAGAGGCAAAGAGAGAAACAGAGAAAGAAGGCAGAGAGATTGATGGATCCCAATGGCAATTTGGTGAAGCTTATGGACTACTTCTCAGAATAATGTTTTGTTGCCTACATTCCTAGTGCTAAGCTGCAGTCAGAGGTTAATGAAAGTAAAGGTGCCTTTTTTCTTCTGTCATCCAATCTATCCATGGAACCCTTGAGGTTTCTAAAGCTGGACTGTAGGTTAAGAACCTCTGATCTAGATATAGGCAGGGAAAAATCATTTCTTTTGTTTGAATTTTACATCTTTGTTCCTCAATATTTCAGTATGGGAATTAATTTTATATATTAGTTATTCATTTTGTAAATATTTTTAGCTCTGTTCAATTAAATGTGGGGATTTAATTCAATGAATTCTAAGGGTCTTCTAGTTTTAAGAATTCTATGGCTGGTTGTAGGTCCTCAGTCATTTTACTCATGTCCAACTCTTTGCCACCCCATTCGTGGTTTTCTCGGCAAAGATAATGGAGTGGTTTGTCATTTCCTTCTCCAAGAATTCTATAGCCTATAACATTTTATTTATTACCTGTTAAACCAAAATACATCAGGTATATGTGTATATTCAAAAACAGACTGTGCATCACATAATAGTCCCTAGTTCAATTAATGGAATAATAACTACATGGCTATCATGATATATTATAACTGAATTAAATAATGTGTCACTATGAAAACATAAACCACTAATAAAGATCCTCAGGGAAGTTCTCCAAAAGTACTGTTTTTATACAAAATATTGGCTTTACAAGCCAACATAGTTGTCGCTTTTTATTTTGGTATCATTTTGAATGAACAAAGTAGAATGACTTGGCAGCTAGTTCACTGAAATTTGGCAACATTTAAAGCAATCACATGAAAGATTAGTGTTCATAATTAAATGTAATTAGCTGGCATAATCAAATGAAAATGTGCATGTTAGTATCTAGGAAAAGGAATGGCTGATTATAAGACAGGCTGTAATTGTTCTCTGTGTCTTATTTGTCTGTAGACCAGTTCTGAAATGTAGAACATATTTCTTTATATGATTTCTTCTCGACTCTTAGTGTTTAACCAAAGTTCAGCTCTAGGTAAAAACAAAAAATAGGCAAATTTCTTCAGTTACCTTCTTCAGTCCCTTCTCCTAACTCTATATATCTTTTCTGTCTTTCTAGAAACAAGTCCTGCCAGTCAATTGGATGAGTCATGAACTCCTTAGTAAGAATTAGTTAAATGCAGGGGATGGCAAGCTAAGAATGATTTTAGCTTACAATGCCTTACCAAAACAGGCTCATGTGCCATAAACTACCAACTTCTGATAATGCAAGTCCCTCAAAAGTATTTAAGGTAATAGAATTTTAGGTCTAGTGAATACATTAGAGATCAAAAAGACAGATGCTCTGTCCACAGAGGAGGAGACATTCATTTATCAAGCAAGTTCTAGAATTGGAAATGAGCTCATGTTGCCTGCTCTCTTATTGAATATCTAATAAAGAAAAGTTGTAACTCTTAAGAGGGACAAATTAGTTTTATAAGAAACTCACCACCTTACTTGAGTTTTTTAAAAGTCACAACCAAAAGATGGAATCATAAACAAGTAAATGAGGTTGAATATGAAACAGAGCCTTTTCAAATGTCAAAGATGATAAAGCCCAGAAAACATCTGGGGATTTCAATGAGTTCTGAAGGAAAATGGTAGGGGGGACAATGGATTTTTGTAAAAAGCTACAATTAAAATAATTTGCAAGCTTGAAGCCATGAAACATGAACATAAGTAGAAAGAACTAGGAGAATTTAACCTAGAGATGAAAAAACTTGAAGTGACAAATAGAGGAGGTGGGCAGAAAATGGGGAGAAAGAGCGATAGCTTTGTTTGTAAAGTTCTCCTGTAAAAATGGTGATTAGGTATAGTTTACTTTGCCCCCCAAAAGCAGAAGAAACAGAAGCAATATAAAAGAAGACTTCCTAAGACATGGAGCTGTTCAAAGATGGAATGGGCTCCATCAGAACATCCTACATTCCCGATCCTTGCAGTTGTTCAAGTAGTTTTTCAAGTAAGCACCAAATGAACAAGTGTTGGGAATACAGTAGATAACAAACCCAAGTCCATTACTAGTTGACCTAAATGATAGTTATGCACCCTTCTACCTCTGAGTTTCTGTTTCTTCAAACAATTTCTAAAATTTCTTTCAATGAAAATGGAAGAACAGAATAGCATGTGAGAACCTAGACAGGTAAACCTGTTGACTTTATATTCAATTTAGCAAATATTTTAACATCATCTTTACATGCCTCCTACCCCCTCCAGTTTTGTGCTTTAGAATCATCAGCCATTGACCAGTGTTGGGACTAACGGTCTTGTCAATCACCTTTGCATTCTAAGCCATGGCTTAGGGAACATGGAACAAAGGGGCTGGATCAAACTCTCATCCTTGTCCCCAATACGTTCCCATTTCTCCTAAAAACCAGGATTGCGACTCAATTCTTGACCTGACCTATGCTTAGGTGCTCCTCAGACCCTTCCCCCTTTCTAGAAAAAAAAGCACATACTTCCCCCTACATCCACCCCATACTCTAAAGTCCTGAACGTCACTCAAAATACATTAAGACAGATAGAACACCAACGACTGAGAGGAAGAGGGAACGAGCAAAGAAGGAAAGAAACTTGAGCTGTTTTAGAAGGGATTGTATAGAAAGAGAGGAGGGACGACCTGTGTAAAAGATGGGAGATGAAGTGGCATGTACAGGGAAGAGTTACCAGGTCAGTTTGTGTGACATAGAGAGAATATGAAAGGGAATAATAAGGTTAGAAAAGTAGATGGGATCAGATTATAGAGGCCTTTACATTCCCAGGTGAAAAAGAATGAAGAAGCCACAGGAGGATTAGGCAGGATGCTGAAGAAGGGTTACCGTTAGGTGCTAGGTGGATTACATGATCTTTATGTCTTTTGTTCAGAATCAGAAATTGTGATTTTTTTTCATTATATCTAGAGTATCTATGCTTTTGAAATGTAGACATCAGCAGGTAAAGCCAAAGGAATGAAATACTGATGATGAAATTTCAGGCACAGTTGTACATTGATGGGGAATTTTTTTTGGAAAGAAAGAGCCTTTCTAGGAGTGGCTCAAATAACATTACTTAGATGCTCACCTACAAGTGTGTACCTAAGGCCTGGCTTGAAGTCATATGGGTATTATTTTTGGCTGAATGGCCTCTTTCATACATACTTCACTGAACCTCTAAATGTAATCTGGGTACATTTTAATTTATGTTCACACATGAATGTGGGCATGGGTTTCTGAGTGTAATTCGATATTTGTTTCTAATGAACTAGTCTGTTTTCTGTTTGTCTTCCTTCTAAATTAATATTACCTCACTCGTTAATTCACATAGACAGTATTAATAGCTCAAGAAGGCAAAAATCTAGAAACTCCTATAAAAAAGACTAGTCACAAAGACGAATGTGTGTAGGAGGAAGGTGAAAGAAATAAAAGAATTTTGGTTCATTGCAATAGTGGCCCCTCTGCTTAGGAATCTTCGATGACTGCCCACTGTCTTTATAAGGTCCCAACTGACTAGCCTGGCATTCAAGACCCTTCACAATTTGATCCAAACTGACCTGGCCTGCTTTCTCCTCTATCTTTAACTGCTCTATAACATCACTGAATGATTCTCTCTCATGTGCATACTCATTCTCATTTTTTCTCTCATTTTCACTCTCTATGTTTCTTTCATCTTTTTATTCTTTATGGTTTTGTTAACCTCCTAACCTGATGTGTCCTCTCCATCCTCTTTATATTTCTGATCTCCTGATTCTATTTATGATTCAGCACCCAACTTGACTTGCACCTCATGGGAGAAAACTATAAGCTCGTAGAAGGCAAAGTAATAGCTGACATTTCTTTGCAACCCTTAAATAAGTAAATAAATATCTTAGTTACTTAGTACACAATCAATCAGCATGTGGTTGCCTAGAGAAGCTGCATTTTTACAAAATTCACGGAATTTTATCTTTATTTTCATGACAAAATGGGATACCAGGCATTTGACTTCAATTTGAAGATTGAGTAGTTTTATAATAAGAAAAAATTTGGAGAGAAACAAAAGATTATGAAGAATAAAACATCACAGGAGAGATTTACAATGGTTCAGTAAGTTCTCTTTGGAGGATGAAACACAAAAAAAGTGTAAGTGTATCTCATTTTGTGAAAAGTAGTGGGGATGTCGAATTGCTTTATAAACCAAATAATATTTTGAAAGGACTTATGTCACACACACACACACACACACTCCAATAGATGGTTTTGTAACATTTTACCATAAGGTTATCTCTATCATCACCACTTATTTATCAAAGTTTAGATTTTCAAATTGAGAATTTTCTTAAATCAGCTAATACCTACACTGAACTTCAAATTGGGTTGATTTTGAGCAGAGTTGGAAAGAAAATTTTAAATGAGATATAAAATTGGGATAAAACATAATCACATAGACAAAACCAAGATTATGACATAAAAATGAACTGCAAACTAAGTCACAAATTCTATATTATACAAATAAAAGTCAGAGTATTTGTATCCAGATATCAAGTAATCTACAAGGTTGAACATAAGGCAATATAGAAAAAAATTTCAAAAATAGGTCTTGGAATTTACTATAAATGCCATTATCAATATGGTCAAAAATATCATCTATATTCATTTAAAATCAATTACAAAAGATGTGAGTATTGTTACTGTATTAAGATTCAAGAAAAATTAAAATCCATTTTAAAGCTTAGTTTTTTGGGGATTTGTGATAATTTATAATATCAAAATACAAAACAATATAATTGTTAAATTACTTACCATAATGAAAAATCTATTAAAATGTCATTGACCCTACTAAAATATATTCCATTTCCCTATACATTTTAGATTTCTATCCTGGGCTAAAGCATACAACATAGGAACAATTTATAATCTCTATCTAGCCTAGTTTTAAAAGTCTTAAATGTGTCTTAAAAAATAATCACACCTTGATCTGGCCAAGGCTAAACATTTATTCTTACACAGTGTGAATACAATTGTCAATAACCACAGAAATATTCAGTGAAGAGACATATGCTTCAGATCTCAAAAATCTCCCCTTTCTTCACCCTTTCCTGAATTACATGTTCTAGTAGTCTGATAGGAATTGCCTTTAGGGTCCCACCAGACTGGACTCAAGAGAATGTGCTAATTACATCACAATGGTGTTGATATTCAGCCATGTACCAACAGCTGCTATAGAAATGACAGGATGCCATCTGTCACCTTTAATGTCCAGCTGCTATCAGTCATTGGGATTACTTTACTGACATGCTACAGTTTACATCAGTGCCAACATAGTAAAACTTAAAGTGCTTTAGGAAAAAGATCATGCCAGGATGCTCTGTATATGATTATGATTAATACTGATTATATCCAAAGCATACCATGAGAAACATGAAACATATATAACAAAATCATCAACACTAAACTTTCTTGATTTCTTTTAATAGATATTTGGGTTTCTCACTTATGCTTACAGGAGAAATCAGATTTGCCAGTCATCCTTTCTGGTATTCTGCCTCATGCTTTGGTCTGTTCTACAGTTATTGAGTGGGAGAACTAAAGTCTCCATCTCATTTGCCAAAAGTAATATTTTTTTCTAATCCACTGATAAGAAAGGTTTTCTTATCTACTCAACAAAGGTTTTCTTATCTACTCAATATCCAAATCAGATGGAAGTTTTCTTCTAATTTTCAAAATGTTTCATATAGTCTCTCCACCAATCTTGCCTCCATTTTACATCTCATACCACAATCATGACCCCAATGCAGCCTCTCATGTTTGAAAGAGCATTGATAAGAAAACTGAATCTAACAGAGGAGGTGTTTTGCATACTTAATGTTTCCAAAATTAACTCTTTCACAACTTTTAAAATATAACAGCAGATAATTTATTAGGTGTGAGACAAGAGGCATTATAGTTGGACATTATGTTAGAGAGAGGATAAAAATATCTCTCGATAGTGATGCATTGAATACAAATTAACTTGAATATGCCTCAAGTTAAAGGTTAAACTGTTTGTTTCAATTGGAAATTCAACATTGTTAAAGTGTTTTAATGTAACTGAACTATACAGTATTCATCTAAACTAAATTATCATTTATGTTTCATGTCTTGTTGCAATAATGCCTATTGTATTTTTCATCAAGATGTTTATTGTATTTGTGTCAAGTCTTGAAGAACCAAAAAATGAATTTGACATAACCGATTATAATGGGGAAGATGAGCCAATTTAGAAGATTTTATACTACAAGAATTTTAACATTTTAAAGTTACTGACAGCCTTATAAGGTAAAAAAAGTTCCATTAAACTTTCCTCCAGTGCTACGTATTTGTGCTACATCAGATTAAATATGGCTGATTTATATTTTTAAACCAATTATGGATGGATAAAACCACCAAAGCTCCACACAAATCATGTAAGCAGAAATTAAAAATAGACACCAAAATAAAAAGTCATTCATTTAAATACTAGGATAATAAGATCATAGGATCTTAAATTTAGAGTTCTAAGGGATCTGAGAAATTATTCAGACTGGCTAAAGCATAGTGTTCATGGAGTATTAGGAAACAGGAAAGAGGTTGGGATCTGCTTGTTGTAGGCTTTAATTGCCAGGATAACGGAATTTTTTATTTAAAAAAATTCTTTAGGTAATTGAAGAAAACAGTGAAGTACAAATTCAAATCCTGATTTAGTCTTTATCTTGTACAAGGTCCTCTCTCCTCCAGGCATATTTTGTCAAGTGAAGAGGAAAGTCTAGTTTTATGATCCTTTGACATTCTAGATCTATAAGGCTATAATATTCCTGAGTCGGGAAATACATAAAGAGACCTGGGCTTCAGGGATGCTATTTTGGTAGCTGTGTCCAAGCATCAATTAGAAAGAATGAATGGAAGTAGTACGAAAACCAACAAGAAGGCTGGCCTCATAGTCCAGCAAAGAGAAGGAAGAGGGTGAGAATTAGATTTTGTTAAATGTTAAGAAAGAGATAAAAGACAGAAGTAACAAGATTTTGCAACCGTATAGGGTAATTTGAAGAAAAGGGAGAAAAAAAGCAAGATTTCAAATCCGGGTGACTAGAGAACGATCGAACCTTGAACAGAAACTGGAAAGTTTAAAGGTTTAGGTGATTAGGTCTGTTGTAGACACAGTAAGTTTGAGATACCTAAGAGACTTACCTGAATTGATGCAAATGAAGATGTAATATTACAGAAAAAAGATATTTTGTAATTAGAGAGCCTGGATTTTTAGAAACATATAAGTATAGAATCTTAAATAATAATTAATTCATACATTGACCTCTTGCTGAATGTAGTTAACAATCACTAGGGCAAATATAATAAACCCTCTTTTTATAAGCTCTTCTGCAAGAAAAGGCTGTATACCGCCAAGTGTGGAACATCAATTGAAAAAAAAATGTGACCTCACAGCCAGTCTCCAGCAGGTCTGGTCTTCAAGGTGTGTGTGGATTTGTGGTCAAAACTTATGAGTATTCAGGGATGCCTCATGATATTCTTTGAAAAATGTGAAGAATTTTCAATTCAACAGTGTCCTATCCATAGTAAGAACTCAATTAGTAACTCATAGATACAGCTACATTTGCTTACAGAGACTTTTTCAGAACATTAAATTATTTTTAAGTCTGTTGACAGGTGTGGATGAAGTTATTTGCAGGGGTCAAAGTTCACTACTTTTACTCAATATCTGAGAAAATAAATGAGGTAAAACATCCTGAGCTAGATTTTGAAATTTAAAGCCTTATAGAAATTACATTGGTTGAGTTCTGTTCCTCCAAATTATAAAACACCATATATAAAGGCTTATTCAGAGCATTCCTTTAAGGAAAGTTAGTTATTTTTCCTATGGGAGAATAAGTAAGTTGTAAACAAAAAAATTAAAATAACCAATTTAAATTCTACAAACCAAAGTTAGGTTTTGTTTGTTTTGGCTTTTTGCATTCTTGAAAAAGAGCTAGATCTTCAAAATCAATTCTTTGCCTAGGTGTTCTCTGTTTGCTATAGAAACGTCTGATTTTATTCAAAAGTAACATAGAAAAAAGAAAACCACTGTGAAGTGTCTAGTTAACAGGCATCCTCCAAAATATCACCTTGTGAAAGCTATTACATTACTCCAAAGGAACCCCAAATACTGAAATGCCTGCAGTTACTTAGCTAATCTTACTCGATGGCATTGTTTCCAAAGAATGAGAGAGAACTTTTAGAGATTCCCTTCCTAATATAAATAACTTGTGTCTCCAAATGTAGCTTTAGCATCTATGAGAGCAAATCTGATACTTCCTTTGATCACACTTCCTCCAAAGTCATATGTTGCATAGAAGAAATAAGCTTTGGTGAAATTTTTGGCAACACAGGAGAAAATATGCACATGCAACTGATTAAGAAATTTAATGTCATGATTGCTATACACAATGCAGGGTTTTTGTCTAGCAGTTAGGGCAAATCAAACATCAGCGCCATGTGGCTTTAATCTTGGTAATCATGGGAAATGATTATCTACATTCACAGTTTCACAGCAGACACAGCAACTGGATTGAAATAAAACTGACGGATTAGACTCATACTATTCATTGTAGAAATAACAGATTAGTAGGACTAAAAGGCAGTAATCAGCAGGTGAATTTAAATGGAGAAAGTGTAAGGGGAAAAAAATCCCACTAAACCACATGAAATTAATAGTGGTAGTGGCAGCCTGCTGAGTTTCACTAAAGACTGAAGCCTTTCTATCTCAATGAGGAGAAGAAAGCATTTAATCAAAACATCATGAAATAAAGTACTTATGCAATTTGGCAGCTATTCAATTTGATAATTGATATCTTGAGAAATTTCATTTACATTTTAAAGAGGTATGTGTGCCACAATGAAGAGAACAAGTTATGGCATGTAGCAATATTCCAGCCAATAATTGCCTGTTTTAAAGATTATATATGAAATTCAATATTTCCTGTGGTCATTTGTAAATAACTGCCAAAAAAAAACTTGACTACAAAAGGGTTAATATTAATTGTTATTTTAGTAATCAGCAATGGTACAGTAAAAATAGGGAGAGAAGAGAAATCAAGAAGATGAGTTCATGTCACAGGTCCTACACTAATGGATGGGTGTCAATTGCCTGCTCTGCCTTAGTACTCTCACCTGCAAAATAAAGCAGTTGGACCAGGCAAACATAAAGGTGCCTTCCAGGTTTAAAATCCTAATATTCTATTTTGAAATGTATTTAATCCAGTAGATTGTATGGCATGAGATTACAAAAATGACTCTCCCCAATAAATACAACTAATAAATCATGACAGATGATTTCATAAGCTATATTTACAGTCTGAATATTCTGTACATAGTAATCAGCTTAGACCACTTCTCTTTAATAGAAGGATTTGAAAATATTTATATAAATGCTGCTTTTTTGCTGATCTCAAACGATAGCGTCAATTCTGAATTATCTCTCCAAATGCAACAGAACAAATCTATGGAGGGCATCAAAGAGTGAATGATGGATCTTATTTTTCCTAGCTATTGTGTCCTTCTAACTAGCTTTCATTCAGTTTAAATTATTTTTATTTCTGAAGCACATGGCACAATTACCAAGAACATCACCTAATTTCCTTGTCTGTAAAATTTTAATAATGGCATATTAGTTTATATTCCAATATGGCTGTTTGAGGACTGAATCAAAATACAGTAAGTTACATATGACAGCCATCAATTATCAAGTAAAGATGAATATATTTGTACAGTGAGATTGTCTAGTAGATTAACATCTTTTGTTTTTCCTCTCTGGCAATACCAATGGCTTTATCCCTCAAACTAAGGGATAAGAAGTATGTTTTTAGAGTCATGGAATTAGTCTCATGAGGTGTGAATTGCCCCCAGTGTTTTACAAAAGGTTGTCATATGCTCTCAGGACCAAGGCATGCTTTCAACCTTCCTTCTTAGTTCCACTGCCAAAATAAAAAGGTCAACCCCAGGCTGGTAAGGATGTGTGTATAACTAATCCATTTGTGGGCCCAGCCTGCTCACCCTGGAATTTGTATTTATATACAACCCTGAGAAATCCTAATTCTAAAACAAGAGGCCTTTATAACTCCACTCAAAAGCCTAACAACTTGAACACATGCTAGACTGGAAATATGCCCTGTTTCCTGCTCTGGCATGGGCTGACTTTTAAGTAGAAAAGCTCCATGGTGAAGGCAGCTATAAATTTTCCTTCCAAGTCTAGATAGCTCCTCCTTAACTTATCAAGACCTTTCTTTGCTTCTCTGAAGTAGTTGTTTGTCCTTCCATTGCCACTCTGGAGTAGATAACTTGGGTGATATGAAGAAGAGAATAGGGTAGTTTCCAAAACAATTAATTGGCTGAGTAACTAACCAAAGATTAGTGATTAATAAATTTACGTCAACTGGAAGGTAGTAGCTAGAAAAATGGCTCTTGATATCTATTCTTGGCACTTCAGTATTTCTATTGACCATGTAGATGAAGAAACAGAAAGTCAACTTATCTAATTTGTATATTGACTTGGCACAGGATCAATGGTTAAAATATATAATGAAAGGATCCAAAACGATATCAGAGCCTGAAATGACAGATGAAATAGCATACCATGAAACTGAACATGGAAAAGTGCAATTCTACACTTGGATTGAAAAAATAATCCCATAAATAAAGGATGAGATAAGCCTGGCTAGGATGGGATAAGGCTGTCTAGATAACGCTTACCATGAAAGAAAAATGAAATTTTTAAGGGAAAGAGAACTCAAATATGCAGAACACAGAGCTAACATACTAGATGACAGAGTCAGAATCTAAGGCATAGGTGGGGAACCTTGACAGGTTGCATCATTAAGCTGCATTAATGAAGATGAAATCAGTTAAGAATAAAACTTAGCCTTGGGTACAAAAATATCAAGTATAAAATAGGTGGAATGACTTCCCTCATACAAATTTATGTGGAGTACTATATTGAGTTCTGGGTGCCATGAATCAAGACAGGTACTATTAAGCTAAAGAATGTCCAGAATAAATCAACCCAGATGGTGAAAGTCCTTGAGTCCAAGTCATATGAAAATTCATTGAAGAAACTAGGTATTTTCACTCCTGGAAATAAAATACCTGGTGGAGAAGGGACCCATGAAAGCTGTGTTCAAGAATTTGAAAGTCTGACAAATGAAGTAGGCTTCTTTTATTTGACTTATGAGGGCAGAGGAAGATAATCATATATGTATATGTATGTATGTGTATATATATGGATGTATACATATATAGGTGTATACATACATATAGTCACACAAAAGACTTATTCAACTTTGATGTCAGGAAAAGTTTCATAACAGAGCTGCCTCAAAGTATAATGACTGCTTCAGGAGGCAGTGGATTCTCCCTTGGAAGATTTCAAGCAGAGGATAGACAATGAGTTGTCAATTATAATGTAGTGAGCATTCCACTGGTGTATGAATTGCAGCAGGTCACTTACAACTCTTAATGTCTATAATATTGTGATTCAGTATGTCAACAGTGTTATCTCACACATATAAAAATATATATCTTTTAGGGTGTATCAATAGAAGCATAATGTTCAGAACAAGGAGATTTGGAGTCCTAATGTACTTTCCTCTGATTAGAACACATATTAGAAAACTCATATGTTTCTGGGGAGAATATTTTAGGAAGGACATTGACAACCTGGGAGGCAGTGCTGTAAAATAGAAAAAGTCTTAGCTTTGGAGTCAAATGATCTTAGTTTAAAACTCATCCAAGCCATTTACTACCTACATAGGCAAGGTATTTAATCTCTCTGCCTCATGAGTAAAAATGAGGGGGGTGTCTCTATGAGTTTTTGAAAAGGCATATCTTGAAAAAGTTAATATGTTGATGAAGACCCTGGAATGTATGCCAAAATAAGATAGTTTTAAGGAAATGAAGCTGTCCAGTTTGAAGTAGAATTAACAGGGATATAATAAATGCCTTCAAGTTTCTGAAAGGCATGAAGAATGGCTTGGTCCCAGGATGACACAAAGAGGAGCAGTGGGTGGGAGTAACAGACTTCTCATCTTGAGACATTTTAGCCCAATGTAAACAGTAGCCAAAATAGAATGTTCTGCTTTTTAAGTAGTGAGTTCTCTATTCCTAGAGTTGGATCATTATTTATGCTATCTGTAACATCCAAACACCCTGCAAAGTAGAAGCAAGGTAAGTAAAAGCATTATGAAGTGAGACTTTGACAGACTTTATGAGGCCATCTGCTCCAATGCCTTCATTTTAGGTCCAGGGAAGTTAAGTGAATTGCCCAGTCATGAAGATTAGGAGAACCAGAGGCAAGATATGAATCTAAAGTCTTTGAAGTCTGAGCCAGAGCTCCTTCCATTGTACCTAAATAAAAGTGGGCTGTGATCTGGGAAGACTACTCTGCCCTGTGTCAATTGTAATGATCTGAGGGAAGCAGCAATGGTTCTGTAACTTGAGCCCCCATATAGGGCCTGCAGCAGACACAGAAACTCCTGTTCTTCTCTCTCCATCACGGAAGGGTCAGATTCTAACCTTGGTTCCTCTTAGGAAAGGGTTTTTTTTGATCTGAAACAAACTAAGAAGATACTTCTTTGTCTTGCTTTATTAAAACATTTTAAAATCAAGAACATCAGGGCAGAGCCAAGATGGAGGAGTAGAAGGACAGACCTGTAGAAGCTCTTTCCTCACAGCCCATAAAAAATACTTATAAGAAATGACTCTAAACACATTCTAGAGCAGCAGAAGCCACACAATGACAGAGTGAGAGAGATTTCCAGCCCAAGAGAGTCTGGAAGGCCTACAGAAAAGATCTATCGCACTGCACTCAGAGCCGAGCACAGCCCAGCCTTGGCCACACAGTGTGACAGGCACAAGACTGGAGCAGCCTTCAGGGCACAGGATCATGGGCAGCAGCTGCTGTTCCCAGATTTATCAACCCACAAATGCCAAAGGCTGCTTCAAAGGTCAGTAAGAAAGCTCCTTCACCTGGGAGAGCAGGAAGTGTGGTCTGGCCTCAGGCAGCAGCAGCATCCACTTTTGGAGCTCTCCACTTAAAGATCCTGGGGGAATCAAGCAGCTGATTTGGGTCTGAGTCTTGAGTGGTAGTCATGGGGTGAGGAGGAGCGCTGGCATGGTGGAGCTGATGGAGGCTCTGGAGAGGGAATCCTGCTCACAGATCAGAGTGCAGGTCAGGAGAGGAGTTTATTCCTCTCCCCTGATTGTGCCACCCTGGAGGAACTGAGAACTTACAGGTCCCTAAAGTATACCCTCCACTTGACAAAGGACTCAAAAGTCAAGTAAGTGGCTGGGAAAATGCCCAAAAAGGGGAAAAAAACACTATAGAAGCTTACTTTCTTGGTGACCTTTTATTCCATCCTTTCAGGTGAAGAAGAAAAAGCATGCCATCAGAGGAAGACATAAAAGTCAAAACATCCAAAACCTCCTAAATAAATATGCGATGGTCTTAGGCCATGGGAGAGCTCAAAAAAGGACTTTGAAAATCAAGTGAGAGGTGGAGGAAAAATTGGGAAGAGAAATGAGAGCAATGCAAGAAAATCATCAAAAGTGAGCCAATAGCTTGCTAAAGCAGACCCCTCCCCCCAAAAAATGCTGAGGAAAACAGCACCTCTAAAAATAGAGTAACCCAAATGATAAAAGAAGTCCAAAAAGTCAATGAGGAGAAGAATGCTTTAAAAATCAGAATGGGCCAAGAAGAGGAGATTCAAAAACTCAAAGAAGAAAATAGTTCTTTAAAAATTAGAATGGAGCAGATGGAAGCTAATGATTTTATGAGAAACCAAGAAATTACAAAACAAAAAAAATAGAAGACAATGTGAAATACCTCATTGGAAAAACAGCTGACTTGGAAAATAGATCCAGAAGAAATGATATAGAAATTATTGGTCTATTTGAAAACCATTAACAAAAAAGAGCCTAGATATCATCTTCCAAGACATTATCAATGAAAATTTCCCTAATATTCTATAACCAGAGGGTAAAATAGATATGGAAAGAATTCACTGATCACCTCTTGAAAGAGATTCCCAAAGGAAAACTCCTAGGAATATTGTAGCCAAATTCCAGAGTTCCCACATCAAGGAGAAAATATTACAAGCATCCAGAAAGAAACAAAAAATTGAAGTAATGTGGAAATATAATCAGTATAACACAGGATTTAGCACCTTCTACACTAAGGGATATAGAGCTAGGGATATCATATTTCAGAGGTCAAAGGAGAGAGGATTAAATCTAAGAATCACCTACCCAGCAAAACTAAATATAATACTTCAGGGGAAAAAATGGAATTTAAATGAAATAGAGGACTTCAAAGCATCCTTGTTGAAAAGACAAGAGCTGAATAGAAAATTTGACTTTTAAAATATAAGAATCAAGAGAAACATGAAAAGGTAAACAGGAAAGAGAAGCCTTAAGGAACTCATTAAAGTTGAACTGTTTACATTCCTACATGAAAAGATGTTATTTGTAACTCATGAGACCTTTTTCAGTATTAGGGTAGTTAGACAGAATATATGTATGTATGTGTATATAAAATATGTGTAGGCATGTATATGTACATGGGTATGTGTATGTATACATATATGCACAAAGAGGGTACAGGGTGAGCTGAATATGAAGACAGAATACCTATAAAAAATAAAATTTACTGTTGAATGGAACGTACTTGGAGTAAGAGAAAGGGAGAGGTACAATATAGCAAATTATCTCACATAAAAGAGGGAAGAAAGAACTTTTTTTTTACAGTGGAGGGGAAGAAGTGGGAGATGAAAGGAAATAATTGAGCCTTACGTTCATGGAATTTGGCTTAAGGAGTGAATAACACACATTCACTTGGATATGGAAATCTGTTTTATCTTGCGGGAAGGCAATGGGGAAGGGGATAAAGAGGGAAGAAAACAGAACAGATAGCAAATTGGGGAAAGGGATAATCAGAAGCAAACACTATTGTGGGAGGACAGGTCAAGGGAGAGAATGGAATAAATGAAGCATAGAACAGGACAGAGGGAAATGTGGTCAGTCTTTTACAACGTAACTATTATGGAAGTGCTTTGCATTGTTACACATGTATGACTCTATATCGAATTACTTATTTTCTCAATGAGGGTGAGTAGAGAGGGAGGGAGAGAACATGGAACTCAAAGTTTTAAGAATGAATGTTAAAAATTGTTTTAGCATGCAACTGGAAATTAAGCTATACAGGCAATGTAATATAGAAATCTATTCTGCCCTACAGGAAAATAGAGGGGAAAGGGGATGGAAAAGGGGTAGGTAATAAAAGGAAGGACAAACTGGAGGGAGGGGTGGATGGGATGCATGCTGTCCTGGGATGGGGAGTGGGGAGAGATGAGGAGAAAATTTTGAATTCAAATTCTTGTAGAAGTGAATGTTAAGAACTGAAAATAAATAAGTTATATTTTTAAAAAAATCAAGAAGATCTTATCCCTCCATAACAAACAAGAACCCAAATAACAGGCTTCTTGCCTTCAAGAATCACTCTAGGATAAGCATCTTAGACACTGGGTGAACCAGGATTCTAATGCACACTCAATATGAAAAGTATATTTTAGGAAGGCATCATTCATGTATGAGCTTTGTCAGGTACCTGTAGAGAAAGACTAAGTATTAATGAATCTAGATGACTGGCCTGATCTCTCTTTTTGATCAATCCCTTCTTCCTTGTTTTTCTGAAAGAGAAACATTGATATTATCATCTATTATCACAGCCCTCTAGTAGTTAGAAGACAAGTGAACTGGTACTTTCTTTGTCCTATGCTTAGGAAACTTACTTCCTTCTCCTCCCCTTTCCTTGCTACCATTTCTTGCTCTCTCATTTCCAAGTCCCTATCCTCTTATACATTCCCCACTGTACTTGCTGGAATCCCTGTTCTACTATAAACAAAAATCCCTTAATCTTAGGATTCATTCTCTTATACTTTTTCCTTGAGCTCAGAGAAATCTCATAGGTTGTTGCTGTGTTTGTCCTTTGTTTTCAAAGAGGACCATGAAATCAAGGAAATGATGACATGACTTGCAGTTGACTTTGATCTGAGTGAAGGAGGGCTGTGCAAGGTGACCAGCCTCACTTTCTCCTCCTGAGCCATCTGGATCCAGTGACCAGATATTTATCAGGATGACTAGAGATAGCCCAGGATGCAATGGGAGATCCTTGTCCTTTTAGGTTAAGGCCTTTTCAGGTTCTCATTTAAAGTGAGGTAATGCCCATTCAGTGAACAGGCTGCACCTCTTTAAGAAGTGAGTTAAGGATTGGTCTCTTTAATTAAAAAGGAAGCAGAAGTCTAGCTCCCTCCAGAAAGCACTGTACATACATGTACATGTATATTCCATCTTAGACAACTACAAGAATGAGAATATACTGAATCTAGTCAT
Organism: Bettongia penicillata ogilbyi; assembly: GCA_023548195.1. NCBI lineage: Eukaryota > Metazoa > Chordata > Mammalia > Diprotodontia > Potoroidae > Bettongia > Bettongia penicillata. Next base: position 5,923,662 of record JAJHZJ010000049.1, on the reverse strand, counting down.
TGCCTTAAACATCCCTCCAGGATCCTGAACTCTGAAAATCCTTATTCTTTAGTCTCTCCATCTGACTCCTTTAAAGCCTAGCTTTCATATTCATTGTGACCTCTCTAACCTTTCTCCAATATCCCTGCTGTAGCCTTACTTTTCTCCCTTCATTGTCTTGACCATTGAAACTCTGTACTGTCTCGTACCTTGAAATGCTTTGTCGGCTTGGCAGCTTGTTCCTTGCCAAACCACAGAATGGGATCATGCAAACCATCTACATTCTCTGCTCCTATTCACATTGTTCTGAATGTCATTAGAGGAGGTCACAATCGTGCTGACTAAATCTACTACAAATATATGCTTTATGATATGAAGTGGGCTTTTCCTGCCATGCAGATATCCCTGAATGACTCCCTTACAGCAAACTTCCAAACTACAATTCTATCCTCCAACCCCACTATAGCTTCCCTTAGTTCCTGTATCTAAACTACCTAATTCACTATTTCACTTAGAAAATTGGAACCGTCAGTCATGAGCTCCCTGTTCTCAGCTACTCTGTCCCCCAGAATCACCCTTTACTTTTTCACTCAGTTTCTACTTGCCAATGCCAATCCCTATACTTATCCCTCTTACCCCATTCCCTTCTTTCTCTTATACAAGTTTGCCTCTTCGGTCATTCTTCTCTCCTTTAATCTCTTCACCTCCTAGCTCCTTCCCTGATGCCTCTGGACTTGTCCAGGTATCCTCCATTTGAAAACAAACAAAAAGGAAAACCAGCCTTCCCTTAGCCTTTCTATTCCTTCACACCCTCCCCATATCTCCTCTCACATTCATAAATAGACTCCTAGAAACATTTGTCAGTATTTAAAATATGATAATTCATAATAATTCAACCAAAACTACGAAGTTATGAATGTTCCCCAACAGTAAATAAAGGAGATTTTCTTAGGACTCATCAGAGCACTCACCGAAGGTTTTGTCATTATCAAACATTCTCCTTTCCTGACACAAAGCTTCTGAGCCAAAATGACAATGAAGACTAGCTTACAACCACACACTCTGCAAGTCAAGCAGGTTTTGTTGGTGGTGGTGTTTGTTTTTGTTTCATATCTGCTGCTCTTTCCCTTGCCCAGGATGTTCTCCTTGCTTCCCTACAGCTACCTACTTCATATCCCAATTTATCTTCTATGACAGTATCCTCTCTTGGTTCTAGCTGACCCATTCACCCCTGCCTCCTCCTTTGCTGTACCAGAATTCAACATATACAATAAAATAGAGTTGTAGTCATGAAGTCAGGACCAAGCTCAAACTCTTATTAGCTCTGTGACCCTGGGTAAGTCTCTTATCATTTCCTGGCATCAGCTCCCTGAATCATAAAAAGGAAGTAATCATAGCATCTACTTCATCAGAATGTTAAGACAATCAAATAAGATGAAATATTAAAGTGGCTGGCTTATTTTAAAGGGATGTATGCTGTTACTCAGTCTTGTATAATTCTTCATGAACCCATTTGTGATTTGCTTCACAGATACACTGGAGTGATTTGCCATTTCCTTCTCCAGCTCATTTTACAGATGAGGAAATGAGGTAGAGGTAAGTGACTTGCACAGGGTCACACAGCAAGTAAATGTCTGAGGTCAGATTTGGACTCAGGCCCTCTTGATTCCAGGCCCCCTCCTCTATCCACTGTACCACCTAGCTTCCTGTAAAGGGATATATCTAGCAATTATTATTAATAATATGATTAAGTATCCCCCAAGGTTATGTTCTTGATTCATTTCTATGTTCTCTATACTTTCTATGAATGATTTTTGTCAGTTCCTATGGGTTAAATATTTTTTTCTATGGAGTTTATTCCTAAATACATCTATCAAATCTAATCTCTCATGAGTGCCAGTCTTGCATCTTCCCTAATCTACTGGACAAACACCTCTACCTGGATATTCTGTCAGCATCTCAAATTTAGCCAGCCTAAAATGCAGCTCATCTTCTCACTAATCCTTCCTTTACAAATTTCCCTAATTCCATTATATTTCCAATCACCCCATTTGACATCTGAAACATTTTTGATGACTCTTTCCTCTCTGCCCCACTTCATACCTAAAAGTAGTTTCTAATTTTGTATTAATTAACATTTTAGGTTTTAGCAAACAGACACACTAGTCTCCCAGAATTTGACATTCCACATCTGTTCTTATTCCTTTGCAGAGATTGTTATTCATGGCTGGAATGCATTATGTCCTCCTCATAGTCTCTTAGAATCCTTAATTTCCTTTAATGCTCAATTCGCTACCACCTTCTATGCAAAGTCTTTGCCCGCTACCACACTCCAGTTGTGAGTATATCTACTAATCCCTCTGTACATGTTGCATCCTCTAATTGAGCACAGCCTTAAGGGCAGAGACTAATGATTTGAGCATAGTGTTAGGCACTAATAAAGGTTAAATGCTTAATGACTAGTTGAATGATAGCTGTAGATTCGAATTCTTGTTTAAAAAGAAAACTGATTGGACAACATGATGCACAAGGTTCCTTTCAATATCCATGAAGAATTTCATCCAGTAAAAATACCAAAACACCTTTGGACAAATATATTTTAAAGGAAATTAAAGGGATTATTTGTTATTCCTTGATGAAAACTATACCAAAAAAATCTTTTAAATATTTACTAAAAGTTAAATCATGAATAAAATATTGTAGCCCAATGCTTTAAACAGAGTAGTTACCCAGTACATATTTATTCACTGATTAAAAGTCAAATGAAATGTTTAGCTCAATACAGACAAGTCAAAGAACCAAAAAATATTATCCTCACTATTTAGAATTGTTACCTCATGTCTCACTTGAAACAATTTATTTTTCTTATATGCATAACTGGGTTCAATAGTTTCTTTGTTTGATTTGGATGTGTTCTTCCCTTAGCTTTTCTGCCTTTTAAAAATTAAATCCTATAAAACCCAGGACATCCTAAGAGATAACTTTGAAAGCTATCTAGGGATTTTTCATAAGGGCTTTTTTTTAGGTGGGAGGAGGGACTTGACAGCATAAGCATGAATATACATATTTGAGGACTTGGTAAAAATTGTCAGATATAGGAGGATGAAATCTGTAAGAGATATTCAACTAAATAATATGTAAGACAGATATACAATCTCCAAATGGTATCAGTTCCAGATCATTGCAAACTAGAAAGTCAAAAGTACCTGAAACAAAAGCCTAAAGATGGCAGAATATAAGTGAGTCTCATAGGAATCTTAAATATATTATGAAGTTGAAAGGATATTTCATCTATTTCTTCAAAAAAGACTATGTAACTTATTCTCTAAAACTGCAACAAACTAGGAAGAACAGATGTTTTGTGCAAAGCAGAACACTGTTAATTTTATAAAATTGATACCTAAAGTTGAAATGAAAGAAAACCCCAAATAGAGATAGAGTCAGACACTAATGGAAATTGACTAAACAAACAAGCACAAAAGCCTGTAGCAAGAGTTCCCTTTCTTCTCCAGCCCTGTGCTTGTTTAAGGTTTTCAAGTTCTTTTCAAACATGACAGGAAATATTTTATCAATGAACATGCTCAGTTACTTTATGGTATACTTCATGTGCCTTTCAGACTTAAAAGTGCGGTACTTATTTCTAAAATTGATGTATAACTCTACCTGGAGAAAAGAGAAATCTGCCATGTCATAAATCTGTGAATCAGCTTTCCACTCATCCCCACCATCTAAAATGCGGTCCTCATGACTCTCTTGTACATATGTTTCACCCCTTGCAAAGATTCTATATTTTTTCCTATATGCTTAATGTGATTTAAATTCATCAACTAAAAAGTATTTTTTTAAATAAAGAAAATAACAGGTTAAAAAAGACCCATCTCAATTCTTCAGGGTTAGCCCTAGAACAGGTGTCACAGTAGAGCACAGAGATTGGAACCAAAAAGACTCATCCTCCTAAGTTCAAATCTGGCTTCAGACACTTAGTTGCTGTTGACCCTGAGCAAGTCATTTATCCTTATTTGTCTCATCTGTAAAATGAGCTAGAGAAGGAAATGGAAAACTACTCTAGTATCTTTGCCAAGAAAACCCCAAATGGGGTCATAAGGAGTCAAAAATGACAGAACAGAAACATCAAAGCACCAACCTTCCCCTTGGAATTCAATCTTCCAGTGCAGAAATTGGTTTGGGACAGTACCTTTGTGTGGGTGTACAGGGTGGGAAGAAAGAGAGAGGGAGAAGCAGAGACAAAGAGAAAGTTCCAGATAAAGACAGAGAAGCAGCACCATGATATGAAAGGTCACCTAGCTACCAGGAATATACACTGATAAAATAATGAACAGTTGAAATAAAGGGCCATTTTGATCATCTAATCCGAACTCCTACTATTAAAAGTAAGGAAGCTGAAGGTTAACGACTAAGTGATTTATTAAGGTCACATCTCTAGTCAATGGCAGAGTTACGACCGGAAGTGGTTTTCTCAAGTCCAAGTCCAACATTCTCTCTGTTATACCAGTGTTATTGCCTACTTGCAAGTAAAATTAGAGGCCAACCTTAATTCATTAGTAAGCTATCCCCTTTAAAAAATTGCACTATTGATAAAGCAATCACCATCATAACCAGTGACCCTAAAACACACTAGGGGTAAATGGGATTTGTTGAAACTCCTCATAGGTTTCAATAGATGGTTTTGTGATGGGGATGAGCAGTGTGAAACTGATCCTACTTGCAAAACTGAAATTGATGCATGGATGAGATCTATCACCATCTCTTTCGTGTGCAAGTCTCATGTGCGGATGTGAGGTTCTCTCTTGTGCAAACAGTGGCACAGCTTTTCATCAACACTAAGCTATGGTAATCTGAGTCTTCGAATGTAAACCATAACCACATGTTCAACTGAAACTGAAAGGTGCTTGTGACTCTCACTTGAAGAAATTCGCTCTGTTTATAACACACTTTGATGTACATCATAAATTTCTGTCCAGAAGGTCACAAGACTGTGATGAAACTTCAAAACAGGGTAATAACAATACCTTGACCATATAGACAAACTGTTTATGGAAAAGTGGAATAATAAACATTATGCCTGACTTATGAGTCCTCCAAATACAGTTTAGGTTGCTCTTGAAAAAATTTGCTAAGGGAATCTTCAGTTTTTTAAACATATAAAGAATTGTTTGGTAAGATCAAATTTAAAAAAATTATGATTAAAATGACAAATTTGGCTGAAGGCTTTCAGATCTAAAAGCCCTGAAACTTAAGAGTATAACTTTCTGTCCTCTATACATGTATTTCATATATACAGAAGAATTCAATGCACTCTGAATTGCAATTTTATTTTCTTCACAGACATTTGAGTTATTCAGTATATTATTAAAATTTTTATTTCCCTTCTTTTTTAAAAAAAAATTAATGTGTTACTTATATTTTCCAGTTAACCAATGCTTCTGTGTTTTAATAAATACTTCTTTACCTTTAAAATGACCTTGGACATTTTATTTAATATATGATTGACACATATAAAAATGCACATGCAAAAAGAATGGTTCACCTACACAAAGTTTGTTTTGTTGTTAAAACAGCTTTCTAATACTGTACTATAGCACAGACAACTATGAAAACCACGTCCCTAAGTGAAAAAAAGACCATTCTGGTGACCTTTTATCTTTATCCAAAGCTAGACTGGACATGTGATTCTAGCTGTGCACCTCTTTAATCTAAAGTGACTTTCCATTGTAAGATATTCCTTTAGTTTACATAAACTTGCTGCTGTAAGCATCCATTACTGCAAGGCTACTGGTGACATATTGACTTTGGATATTCTGTTGTCTCTCTTGAGACTTCGTGGCAGATGGCTATGTGTTTTATCTGCTGGATAAAGCATGTTGACAGTCAAAATAATTCTTTTTGTAGCTATCAGATGTAGGAGGCTATATAGGAGAGCTATATCTATATATCTATATTTATATCTATATATGTATGAGTTAATATTTTTAACCAAAAAAAATTCCCATTTAAGGTCTCATAATTGAGAAAGGAAAATACATCTGATGTTGAAAATTAATCATGAGGAATTAATATACTTACCATATAGTTGTGTCTGTGTACACACTTAGTGTTATAAGGGTCTGCACTATAAGTGTAACTCATATAATGAGATCCTTCCAGGATAACTAATAAAAAGGTCACCTGCCCCCTTTGTAGGCATTGATAGACATTGATGCTGCCCCCCCCCACTAATACCCTCATGGATTCTAAAGCATATTGATCTTATTATATATTCTATTTATATCAAATTTGTTTATATTGAGATTCCACTTGGTATGTGTCCAGCCATAAGAACAAGACTGACAATGTATAGTTAACAAATTTGTCACTTGTGGTTCTACATACACAGTTAATTTGAACTTGCTTGCATTAAAGTCTTTCATCTTCATTTTAATCACTAGTATTTTCATTGACTGATAAGTTTTGAAATTCTATAAATATAAATGAATATAAAAATGTCTTGTTAACTTAATATGATGTCATACTAATTATGAAGGAACTGGATTTTAACTAACAATGGGCTATCTTTTACAATAAAGTTTACTTCATATATAGTTATGTCCTGCTTATAACATTAACCTCATTGGTGTGTATTTATAACATCACTGGCTACTTAGACATCAAAATATATCTTAGCTAAGAGAATTAGATTTCAATTTTTTTCTTGTATAATTTTAGATTATTCTATGCGAAGATGCTTTGTTCTCTACTTTTACTAACAACAACATCTTTATACAGCATAATTCCAATATTTAAGGGATATCACCTTATATTAATTTAAATTTTATCATTTAAAATGTTTTGTTTTCATTTTCAGCCGTTACTATATTGACAAATCATACAAAATGAAATATCAGATTTTAAATGGAAAAATCTATTAAAAGATATAAATTTAATGGCCTTACCAGTCCCCAAGGAATATCCCAAACAACTACTTCTTGATTTGACAGGATAGAAGCAGACAGTTCTCTCATGTAAATGTGCACAGATGTATGTGGAAGGAATAAAGGGTGCATATAGAAACAGAAATGTGAACATCCATCTTTAAAGCATAAAGTAAATTTATTCTCCTAATTTGCTGCCCTATAATTTGATATTAGAAAATATGAATTGCCTTCCCCTGCTGAGCAAGTATGTTGCAATTGCAATAAAAAGATTCATGTAATAAATGTAATAAAAAGTTTACACTCATAAACCAAATTCCCAAATCCCTCCCCAAAAAAAGTAGTTTGTAAAAAAAATAGTACTTAAACAATACAGCAGCCTAAAGGCAAAGGTTAAAGGTTTCTTTATTCAATCTATCAAATCAGTTATTGTGACTCTGGTTACAAGTTTCACCCTTTCCAGTTAATTACAGCCCTGAGATATTATATCAGTTGAAAATGCTTCTGACTCTGCACTTGAAGCCTAATTGTGAAGGTTAACATATTCTAATGCTTAAATCTCTCTAATATTATATACTAAAAGAATGAATTCCAATTAAGCTGAAATTTCTATTTCATGTAGGATCATAATAATTAATAAAATTTAATTATCTTAAACATGCAAAGTAATGAGAGCTGGGACTGTCCATATATCATTAGTTAATATTGTAGAAAAAGGATAGATAAAAATGGCAAAAGAAGACAGATAGGTTTGGATTTTCTCAATAATCATCCCACATAAGTACTTGAGGAAGGAATAAATTAGTCCTAAGTGACCAAAGACATTTTTGCAAGATAAGCCACTGGCAGAAAGAGCTGTAGAAAATTACCACAGCTGACATTTATACAGTGATTTAAGGTTTACAAAGTACTTAGAGACTATTTGGTTTGATCCTCACAACAAAGCTTAGAGATAAGTATTTCACAAATTATGTCACTATTTTTGAAGTATGAGGAAATAGGCATAAGACTGGCAACACACTTGCCCATGACTATGCAGGAATAACTGTCAGAGGCAGGATTCGAACCCATCTACTTGAACCCAAGTACATTGCTTTTCCTACAGCTCAAAGAAACAATTGTCTTAGCTTATATAAATGTTTAGATTATGTTTATTGGTATAAACCCCACTTAAGAAGCAATGTTGAGCAAATGTAAAAGGAAGATAATGATCTTTTTTCCTTTGGAGATCCATTTATTCTTTCTGGAGACACACTTGTTACACTTATGTCATGATATATCATCCTACTAATGTCTTAGTCCTATAGGATTCACTATAACAATGCAGATTTGTACCTGTTTTGTGACACATAGCCTTAGAAAGTTATCTGAGATGCTGAAAGGTTAACGTTTTGTCCAGAGTCTCAAATCTAGTATTTAGGGAATGCTAAACCACTCTGCTTGGCACTTCCTGGCATCACGCATACTTCTCTTCTCCAGGAGGCATGATTTAAAGTTCTGGTCTTCTGAGTCTGACACAAACTCTCTACCAACTACTCTATGCTGCCTCTTTGAAAACTTAGAAGTACTATATAAATGATATAATTTGTTCCCATATATTAAAATTCTCATATACTGAAGAAATTTTCACCAAATATAGGTCTCTCTTTGATAAGAGGGGCACCATTCCAGCCTGATACACTCCCATCAGAAAATATAATTTTCTATCATTCCTTTCCCATCACTTCCTGATAAAAGTCTGGTTCAAAAAGGAGGTTATGAGAAATAAGATGACCTTGAAAGCAGCTTATTTGGGCAAACTGGGTGTCTTTCAGACCTCCTAAGGGATCCCAAACTACCTCAGTTAAGCTTCAGCATCCTGATCAACTCAGGTCATAATGTTGGATGAAGAGATAAAAACTATGGAGAGAGAATGAAAGTTAAAAAAAACCAACAAATTTCAGGTTCTTAGCCAAAGAAACTTTGAGAACCAGTTGTAAAAAAAATCCAAAAGCTAAAAAATGAGACAAGTTCAATTTCAGCTGAGAAGCTTGGCTAAGTTTTCCTTATGTATGCAGATACACTGTTGATCTGAAGAAGGAAGGCAGATGATAAAGTGACTGAACGTCCTCCAACTAGCTTGCTGAACTTCAGTTTATCTCCTTCCAAAAATATGAGATAAAATCCAGTTCAGTGTCAGAAAGATGACTCTACAATAAAGGCTTGGGGTCAAACAGATCTTTTAAAAAGTATCCTGGGTCAAGTGATCTAATTAACATTGGATTACTCCATGCAAGAAAAGTTAAATGTCAAAAGTTTCAAATAAAGTCTCTCCCTCTGCACACAACTATCTCTGCTCATCTTTTTTGGAAACATTGATTTTTAAAACATTACATCGGAAGGTGCTGAGATTGCATATATGTAATACATGATTCTCAAATGATTGGAGAAGGAAATGGGAGGGAATAAAGGCTCTTTCTATGTTTTGAGCCAAAGGCTGTTATTACAAAATTTAGGTAAACAGGGAAAACATAAAATAAATGGAGAAAAATGGTGATTATCTTATAAAAACAATGAAAAACTGTGAAAAAAACTGATTTTAATTTATTTTCTTTAATTCTTCCATGAACTATCTACCAAATTCTAAGTATACTAATCATCTAAAAGCTCCTGAAGTATTTTTTTAAAAACTATTCTTAAAATTTCACTCTATTTCTCTAGCTTGCTTTTTCATAAATCTTCACATATCTTTCTGACACTTATTCATTGCATAATGAAAGAAGATGATGATCTCATCCAGGCTTTTAGGCTTCTCCAAGAATTCTTAAAGTGGTCTGTAAAATATTACATGGCCAGATGCTCAGTGAGATTTTCATACCTGGAGGGATTCTCAGAGATCAACGATTCTTACCTCATCATAACACAGATGACGAATCTGAGGCTCACTTGCCTAAGAATAGGGTCAGAAGCAGGATTTGCACTTGGGTTCTAACTCCAAAGGAAATATTCACTCTACCATACCACAACAGCGACATCTTCTACTTCCTTGAGCATTTCTTTTGAGGGGGTAGGCAATTTTCCAAAGACTAAATTAAATGTTGGGGTTATGTATTTTTTTAACTGGACAAGTGAGAAAGAGGGAATGTCCTAGGAGAAGAGGGAAGGGAGAGGAAGATTGGGGGAAAGTATCTCACAAAAAGAGAGAGGTACAAAAAACAGCTTTTGCAGTGGAGGGGAAAATGTGGGCAGTGCTCAAACCTCACTCACATGTAAATTGGTTCAAAGAGGCAAAATAGGTACACATGCTCACACACATACACACACACACATACACACACTCAAGGGGTAACAGAAATTTATCTTAGCCAACAGGGAAACAGGAGGGGAAAGAGATAAGGGAAAGGAAGGGGCAATGCAAGGATGGCAGATAAAAGAAATTTTAGAAAAGAAGGAGATGAAGTGAAATAGACTTTAGAGAAAGGACAGGATAAAAAGAAAGAGAATAAGCAGAAAAACATAGGATGGAGGAAAATACAGTTAATAGTCATAACTGTGAATGTGAATGGGATGAACTCATAAAACCAGAGAAGACAGCAGAATGGATTATAAACCAGAATCAAACATTATATTGTTTATAAGAAACACACTTGAAACACAGAGACAGAGGTACACACAGAAGTAAAATAAGAGATTGGAGCAGAATCTATTCTGCATCAGGTGAAGTAAAAAAAAAAAGATAGGCTTAGCCATCTTGATTTCAGATCAAGCAAGAGGAAAAAAACAAAAACATAACTAGTGATAGGGCACATACAGCTAAATTACATCTTGCTAAAAGACACCAAAGATAATGAAGTAATAACAATACTAAACACATACACACCAAATGGCATAATATCTAAATTCTTAAAGGAAATATTAAATACATTATAGGAGAAAAGAGACAATAAAACTATGCTAGTGAGGAATCTCAGAGATGAATAAAGCTAACTATGAGTATATACATACATGTATATATATATACATATATATATGTATATATATATATATATATATATATATATATATATATATATAGCAAAAGAAGTCAACAGATGAATAGAGGAGCATAAAATCTTAGAAAAGCTGGATAGATTAAATCTCTGGAATTGTGCAAGTCAAGATGCTACACTATATCCCAATGGCCACAGAGATAAGCTCCTGAGCCAAAAAGACATTAAAAGCAAATATAAGACCTAAGATATATGTTCCAGAATTCATTTTTTGCTTCATACCTGATACTATTTCCCTTGCCTGGAATGTCTTCCTTACTATCCTACAGCTATCTAGTTCACATCCCAACTGTTAAAAAGCTATTCATTCATTATTCTGGATAAAAATAATCTCTCCTGAACATTCAAAACGTTTATATGTACCATTTATAAGACACTTAGCAATACTGCTTTATAATGTGATATTTTATAATGTAATATTACTATTTGGGGTATGTGAAGGTAGACATATTTACACTGGTATATACAGTCTATAGCTTCACCTGGATTATAAACTACTAGTGGGTAGGGACCATGACTTCTGCTTCACATAACGGTGTTCACAGAGCAGATATTCAGTAGCTATTTATTGAATAAATAAAAGAATCATTTGTTGTTTATCCTTCATTCTCAAAGAGGACTGGATAAATAGAAAGATAGTGCAACGCAATTGAAAATATTTTATTAGAAATCTAGTGGAACAGGTAGGTTCAAGAAAATTTGGCTATGAAGTTATTTTAGCAAATCCTTTTTTCTTTGTTGAGACTATGGATTAATGGAAAGAACACTATATATTATATAGGGCCACTTCTGCCGTTTAACTATTTTATGATCTTGGGTAATTCACAACTTCTCTTAGTCTCAATATCCCCATCCATAAATGGGAGATAGGCATGGTATGCATTTTTATGTCACAGGCATTAAAATTATAGTGAGTATACATATTTAGTGTGTGATCATTATTTATGATATAAAGCACATGCTTCAACTTATGGAGTGAAATAATTTATGCATATCCATTTGTTTAAAATGGATCTGTACTATTAATGAAAGCTGAAATCATAACATAACTTTAAAATTGATGTTACACAGAAACAACTATAAAATATATCTAACATCTACACAATCCACATTTTAAAAGGTAGAAGAATTTTTTTAAAAAGATGGGATATCCCTAGCAAAGTGAAGATGGTATCCCTCTTTAGTATAGATCGCATCTGTATTCCCTCTTTTATCACAGCCACTTTCCCTCATTCAGAGGTGCTAAGAAATTGTCCCTGTCTCACAAGAAAGGACCCTATTTTTGCTATGCTATAGAATATACATAACATATATAAAAGGGACATCCAGTTCTAGCCTAAGGAGACATTTCTCCCCTGAGTAGGCAATACAAAGTGGAGTCTATTCAGTTAATAATCTGCATTGTAATTTTTGTGATAAAAGGCTTACTCGTTATACCACCAACATAAATACTGACTATTTTCTGATATTTAGACCTGGGGAAATAGGTCAGCAAAATAATATTCCACTAAATATGCTACTAAAGTACAAATAACGCACAATGTTATCAGACTTCAAATGATCAAGGCAAAGGGACATTTGACCAGACAAATATTACAAGCAGAAGTAACATGAGAGATTTGTGGTTTTTGAACCTATTCACCACAACAGAATGATAGATGTCATTTAACTTTATTATATTTAGTCCTTCAGATTTTTCCACACTGATAAATGGATGTTTTATAGGAATGCAGAGGGAATTAAAGGATCATATTTTTAGTGAACTGTTCCACATACTTCTTTAAGCAGATGCTTTCAGGTTTGGAGAATATAGATTCTCAGACACTGGAAAATTAACACCTGCTGGATGGCTAAGGGCCAAAATCTGAAAGCACTCTTCTTTTCAGCTTATTAGAAAAAATTATCTATTGGTCATCACTCCTCTCCCTGTCTCTACTCATCTACATGCCCCCATACACCCAAAAAGTGCTCTGTTGCTTAACTGCTCTTAGAACATTCTGGATCTCATGCAAAATGTGACTGCTGAAATAAAGTAAGAGCAGCTTCCTAGAAGTCAATATATATACATATATATGTGTATGTATATACATATACACACATATAAACACATATAACACACACACACTGACACCCCTCCATACACATGGACACACACTCCAGCACTCAGCGCATTATATTTACTGAGAATAAGGCAGGAAGTCACTGTGGTGGAATGGTAAACAGCGTTGGACTTAAGTTGTGCAGTGGAAAGTAAATAGTACATGTGAGCCTAAGATCTAGGTCTCCTTCCTGACTGCTAGTTCAATGTTTTTCCCTTTACTCTCCTCATTCCCTCTGAGCTTATTTCTTCATCTCTAAAATGGTCATGATATCAATTCTATTTATGTCACAAGATTGTTGTATGAGAATACAAAGAAATGCTTTATCTGAAAGTGTACTTAAACAGTACAGTTCAATTCAAATGAAAAATATTATTATTAAAAGCAGTGGGGTAGAGAGGAAAAAAGCCTTAGGCAGAGAGATAGAAAATCTAGGTTTCTGTATCAGCTCTACTGATTCACTTTGTGACTGGGTAAGTCACTGAAGCATTTCTGGTCTCATTCATTTGGTCAGCAAATCTGTCTCTTTTGAGTTGAAATAGCAGCAATCAGTTTCCCAGAGTGCCTGATCACCTCTGATTGCACTGAAAAAATCTCGTTACTGAAACTAGAAAGCTGAGAATAAGATGGAAAGCATGACAAAGTTTAGTCACTCTGAAATCCAGTTTGAACAGCCAACCAGCGAGTCTTGTTACTGCATCAGATTCTAAATGTGGCTCTGTTACTAACTAGTCGCATGACCTTGGGTATATTCTTAAACCTCTCTAGTCTTCAGTAGCTTCATTGGTAAAACGAGATGATGGAACTAAAAATCTCAGATTCTCACTAGCCCTAAAATGCCATGCTTCTATCTTCACACCCCGAGGATATTTAATGAATTAGCTAATTTAATTCTTAATGGCAGCACTAACTACTGTAAGTTGATTTTTTCTTTTAGTGCTTACCTATATAGAAAATTAACCACACTAAGTCTATATTCTTTATTAGGGGTGACAGTTGCTTTACTTCTAACCTTTCATAAGTTTCTCTATATTAATGATACTTATTCTTCATAACTGAAAGTGACCAAGAGGATCTCTGTGTGGGGAGCATGTGGTCATAAGAAAGGGGAAAACAAAATTTAGAAGACAAAAAGCTATGGAAAATGGAAGCCAGCCAACTACCTCTGTTTTTCCAGCTGACTGGTAAAATTTTCTAATAAAACAGATAGTATTTCTTTACAATCTCATTAGTTTTTCCCTATGTAAACTGACAATACAAGGCAGTGTTCCTTGCACCCAACATCTATAATATGCCTTTTTTTTATGAATTGCTTGCTTATAGGTAACAAAAAGAAGTGTGTAACATTTCACCTAGCACACACATACATACACACACACACACAAAAGCAAAAAAAAACCTGTGCTGATTAAAGTCACTGAGGCATTTGTCAAGTTGTAAATTCAGTAGAAGATGTCTGGCAAATTGCAATATTGCATTAAATAAAAAAGCAATAAATGTTGATTCATCCATGGGCTACAAAATTAGAATTGAGTTAAAAATAATAAAATTATAAAACACATATTCAATTGCTATATTCAGTAATGATGTCCATAATTGGGAGAAAGTAAAATAAAGACTGCTCCAATGGCATCCTAAAACCCCTTCTTAAATCCTAATCATTTTCAATTCTTGCCCCTCTTAGTTACCAAATTCCTCTAAGCACTTTCTTATCTATCAGAAAGAGATTCAAAATGAATAGATTGGGATCTATATATTCCCCTTAAGATAGTGAAGGTCAAGTGTTTTGTTTTTTTAATTTTAAATCTGAGGTCATCCCTAGGCTTACTTTTCCCAAAGAATTCTTTACATCACATTTAGCACAAGAGCTTGCCCAGAGTAGGCGATCAGCAAATGTTTTAAATAAATGAATCCTATGTCATTTGAGAAATCAATAGAATTGTAATGGGTAGAAGCCCTCTTTTTTAGGGGAATAGGAGTAGGAAATTGTGAGCGTGCAGCTTTCTTCAACATGGTGTAGCGGCTATTAAGGTAGTATTTATGCCCCACAACCACAGACTAACAGCAGGTTCCTCTTTCTACTCTGAATGTTCATACCCTTTCTCAGTGGTTAAGCCATGGCTGGCTTTGTCTCAAGAACATAAATGGAAGAAATTGAACAAGGGTGTGAGCATGTGAACATGTGTGTGTGTGTGTGTGTATGTGTAGAATAAGACATAAAAAAGGAAGCATTTACATGTATGCACATATACACAAACATAAATATGTAGACATATACATATACATTGTGAGTGTATGTGTGTTGAGGCTCTTCAAGATAGAGGAATCATAAAAACAATCAATGATAATAGATACATAATTATAGATGTAGATATAAGATTAAAATGGTTTGATTGGGCAAAAGAAAGACTCAAGATATTGGCAGTAAAAAAGGTTATAGATTTCATTTAAGTAAAAAGTGTTACTTGTAATGTCAGAATGCTTTTAACTCAATAAAGACCTTTTTTTAAGCCTACCCTGTTGTACTGAGGCAGTATGCCCCCAATTTTTCCAATATTCTTAAGCAGTTACTTAAAAATTTTGAATAGAATACAATGATTTATAAATACATTGGAATGATTACAGAATAAGAATATTTTTTCAAAACTTTCACTGAACCTGAAAATTACAGTTTTTCCTTTGTGGTCACTGCAAAGGACATGCCCTTCTAAAATTTCTGCCAGTTGTCAAACTGATGGAGAATAATACCAAAGAACTTTTGTATGGTTTAAACATCACATGCATTTGCATGACTGGTTAGATGACTGAAAATTTTAAAATCCATATCCCAATTTCACATACCAAATGTTTCTTTGACTAAAGATGACACAAGTGGTTAAGTCATAAGGCTGTGATTTCTGCTCCATCAACACCCCCCCCCAAAAAAACCACAAAACAAAGCATTCAAACAGTATAGATCACCTGACTTCTACAGTAACATTCCATTGATTATCAAGGGTAGCTCTCTCCCTCAAATGCATTTAAGTATTAAAGGAAGCAAGGGAATCTGCTGCCTGTTTGTGGATCATCATAAGAAAAGGCTTTGTGCAGTATTAGATGCAGAAAATTTGAGACTACAACTGTAGCAGCTCTCTTATTTTGATCAACCATAATCCAGACGAGAGTTTGAGAGAAGTGGCAATTTCTATCTTTTTTTTTTTTTTTTTAGCACCCTTCCGAGGCTGTTTCCCCTCACTTTCTAGAAAAGGATCCTGAGGCCCAGCTAGAGAAATAAAATAACTTGCCAAGGTCACACACTTTTTTCTTGGCAGGTACAGTAGTAGAACCAGCGGCTTCTGCTTTCCAGTTCAATAATTTTCATTTATAGCATACTGCTTTCCCTTAATCTCTCTCTTTTCTCATTCCCTTTCCCTCTCTCTCTCTCCTCACCGTGTGTGTGTGTGTGTGTGTGTGTGTGTGTGTGTGATAGAAGTTAGGCCTGCCTGCTTTCTCCGTTGGGTAGCTATAGTCCAATAACATTTCTGTCCTAGATTTTTAAAGCAAGGATGTTTTCCAGTTTTTCTATATCTCTAAAACCTAATTTAAACTTGACTTACAAATGCACTACTCCCCCTTTTTAGGAGGAAAGAAGAGGAAAGGAGTTTAAGTCTATAATCTCCATCTGTGTGGAAAAATTCCCAGTATGTAAACTTTCTCCATTTCCATAGATCAGCAACTTTAACTTGTGGTCATAATAAGTCAACTGTGGGCACCCACAGGTTAGGTAGCTCATTCAGGGTCACCCAGCCAATTTGTGTCAAAGACAGGACTTGAACACAGGTCTTCTTGATTCCAAGGATAGATCTCTACTTACTATGCCATGTATGATTATGTGTATATATGAATGTATGTATATATATGTATATTATGTGTGACTATAAAAAGAGGTACTCATTGTGGTGCAGTAGATAGAAAACTGGCTGTAGAGTTACAGAGACCCGGGAAGGAATGCTACCTTTGACACTTACCTGTGGGATCCTAGGCAAATCACTTGATTTCTCAATGCTCCTTATAACTGAGACTATAAATTGCAGAGCTGTATCAGCCAACTTTTGAAGAGGAAGTTATTTTAGCATGAGTTTGCTATACCAATGAAAACACAGTTCCACTTCAAAAGCAGATATAGACAGATGTATGTATACATATACACGCAACAGGTAACACAAACATACAGATATAAAACATAATAGATATATTTAATTATGTGAACATATATATAACACACATGCATATTCCAGAAGAAGTTATGGGTTTTATCAAAGTATCCTAGATTTGGAAAAGACCTTAGAGATCACCTAATTTAACTTCTTGTCTAATGCATAGAGTTTCTCTACAACCAGCATCCCTAAAGAATTACATTTTAATACATATTTCTTCATTTCATAAAAGGTAAATTCTTTTTTTTTTTTCAAATTGTTTAGGTCATACATGTTGTGACTGTAGATCAAGCAAAAATAAATGTGTTATCTAGAAGAAAATCTCTCTTTTTCTCTCTCTCTCATTTTGTCTTGTTTAGTTTTATAGCAGTGAAAGATATCACTTAGATTTCTGATAATAAGCTTTCTTTCTTTTGGCCTTTGATTTAACAAAATGGTATTTTCCTGTTTTCTGCACTTGACTCTGAATGAGATGTTGACATGTAAACTGTATTTTTAAGATTGATATTAACTGGAGGGCTTACTGGACAAAAATCACTACCATATATACATAAGGGAATAAATTCCAGTCAACAAGTAATTAAAAACTGAGTCACACTAGTGACAAGTTTAGACATGGTACCAGGAAACAATGAAACATTCTTTCCTTTAGACTGTTAGCACAGCAGAAAAAACAATGAACTGCTGAAGATATATATAACCTATGTTTTAATGAATATTTCTTAAAACCAAAGGTGTTGGGCACATCACTTGAGCAGAGAATTGTGACTAATGAATAAAAAGATACAGTGGAAAACACAGCACTGAAACGCAATGAATGATTTTGGCATAACTGAATGGATGAAATGAGTCATAGGCCTACCCACTAAAGAGGTACAGTACAAGCTTTCTAAGGACAGGAGCTAACTAGTGAGTGGTGGATCTACTCCAGAAACGAACTAAGAATCTGGGGATTATATTAGAATCAAGCAATCCAGACTTGATCTCAAGAGCAATTGTCTTTTATATGAAAAGATGGCTTTGGCTTTGCCTCCAAAGCACCAAAACAAATGGGTAGACAGTGGTAAAACATTCACTCAACCAGTTATGTAACCTCTCTAAGATGACCAGTTTCCAATTTATTCCATGTTCTCTTAGGTCTACCCAGATACAATGCAAGCATAAAATTTTCCTGTGTGCTTGAGAACAGCTCTACATCTGTTATATTCATATACTGATACTTTGAAACGATTCTTACGTCTACTCCATCAGACTTCAGGGTTTTAGCTTTTGTGCAATAATTACGCATTCTTTTCTTCATAATTCCTTATCTGATTCCTGCTTGTTGACTTTGCAAGCCTTACCACCAAAAAGGCTTTTATACCACTAACCTTTACTTTTCAGTGCAAACGCTTTTATTTTTCTTTCATTAAAGATCACTCGAGAAAGAGAGGCAGCTGGGAAAACATGGGGAGTGGAAGTAGAGATTGAATTTGACTTGAAACTTAAAAACATACAACATCCTGAAATTCTAGCTACAGATATGCTTCAGAAGGAAGTTGTTTATTCCTTTCTCTATCACACTCTAGAAATAAATTCCATCCACTAAAGAGAGAGAATGTGTAATCTGTGTGGAAAAATGCATTATCATGTCTGCTATAAACGTAATAACTTCATAAGTTCCTCAAAAAAAATAAATGTTCCTGTTTCCCTTTTATTTATTTTTCTTTTTTACTTGTATTGCTATTACATAACACCTGATAAGCAATATTTTATCATAAAGCTATGAAGACAACTGTTTCTACTCATGCTGATGACTTATAGTGTCTTTGGGATTCAAATCTATATCCTTAAGATTAAGAAAGATTTATTGGAAATAGCTAGAAACCAACAAAGGCCTATTCAGGGGGAATAGACTTCCCCTCGGTATCGCTGTTTATTTTTGACTTGCCTGCAGTTTCACACAATTAATAGTTACTTCATTAAGTCCCTAAGCAATGGTCTGTTTTGTTTTGTAGCTGTGAGAAAATAACAATATTATATTAGCAACAAAGTATTATTATTAAAATATGAATAGTTTACTGTTCTGATCAAATAAAATTTGCAACGGAATTATTTTGATACATAAAATGTTACAGGGAGTGTGACATTTTGTTTCTCCTCTTTAAAATCCAGGACCTGACTATCTCATGATCATAATAACTGACACACAAAGACCTGCTATTTTATCATGGAGTATCAGGTGGTCTATGATTTAATAGATACATAGATTCTCTTATACAGAAATTTGATAATTGCACGACAGAACTCCTTAAAGGCCCAGGCTGACTGCCTTTTGTCTTTAGATCCCCATCGCTAGCACTTAGTAGATATTTAACAAATGTTTATTGAACTGAATTTCATTTCCCAGGGTCACAATGCTAGGAGGTGTCACAAGTAGAACCCTTGAATCCAAAGGTTCATGACCAGCATCCTGTGTATGTGTTCATCCTTCATTGCTGAAGAAGACAATTCCAACAGAGAAATAATGACATAATTCTTATACTGTATCATAATTAGGCACTGATGACAATAAGAAAGTCATATAAATAACTTCAACTGGAATTACTCTTATACAGCCAAACTATATCTCTACTTTTTGGCCTTCACACTTTGTTAATTCTCCAATGTTTGTAATGAATGTGATTTGAGACAGATTTTTTCCCCTAAAATTATACATTAGCTTAAACATATGTGTTTAATCATCACATACATATGCAAACAAAAAGACATATGGACATAGATGTTTGATAGCTCATTCCTCTACATCTATAATTCCTTTATGCTTGCTGAAAAGAGTCTCTATGCTACCCCTATACATCACTCTCCTGGGTTCTTGAACAACTGTTCCTTGTTTTGCTACAGGGATACATGAAGCAATGGAAAAGGGCGCTATAAGGAGGGACCATTGGGCTACTTACAGTATTGAGGAACAGGGTACGCCAGGGTGTGGCTGGGGACAGAAAGGAAGGAAAGGGGCCTGGTGAGAATGGGTGAAATGAAGGGATCCAATATAGGTCAAGCACCTCCTTGTGTCTTCTGAGGTAGAATAATAAACTGGAAAATGTACTGGACACAAAATCAGACTGACATTTGGGCCCCGCCACTTCTATTTGAAAACTCTGTACATTAGTGCTTGGCGTGATGCCTGAAGCTGAGTAGCAGCTTAATAAATGTTAGATGACACAGGGACTGGATGACCTAAAGTTAGCCTTCGATGACCCTGAGCTTTAGTTTCTTAACGTAGAAAATGGAGATTGTTCATATGCCACCTGTCTATAATAGAAAAGTCACTGAATTGAGGACCTGTATCACACTACGTGCTGTGCTATCTTCTATCAGTATGACCTTTAAGCATGCACTTACCCTCTCTGGGCCTCAGTTTCCTAGTCTGGGTTCAGTTAAATAATCCTAAATCCCCATGACTTAAGGTTCTATGATTCTGTACATCCCAGTGTACAACTCTGATGCTATAAGAAGGAAATGAGATATCAAATGCAAAGTTTCTCTATCAATAAAGTGCTAGAGAGGAAAACACCATTATTACAATACATAACCACCTTGCCAGCAGGCAACAAAACCCACACAGATTTAGCATCATGCTTAGACTCTGTGGGATTTCAGCGATAAAAAGTTGCAAGTGATCCCCAAACATTCCACACTATTGTTTAAAAGTGTATTATTCTGTAGTGAAATGATCTAGTTTGTGTGTTGAAAATGGTCTGGACAGTAGGAGAGGCTGCCTTTAGTCACATTTTTAATCCTTGGCAACTCACTTTTTCTCTTTGGGCTCCAGATTTCTGCTTCATAAGAGGGACACAGAGCCAGTAAACCTGGACTGGACTCTTGAGTTTCTCACTTATCAACTAGGTTTACATAAACATATTCAAGAAAGAGAAAAGAGGAAGGGAGGGAGTAGGGAGAGAGAGAGAGGGAAAGCAGGAGGGAAGGATGCCAGGAGAGAGGTGGAGAGAGGAAGGGAGAGAGGGAGTGGGGGAGAGAGTAAGGGGAGGTAGAAAGAGAAAAAGGGAGAGGTAGAGGGGAAGGGGCAGACGGAGAGAGGGAAGAAGGGAGGGAGGGAGAGAACTCCACCGACACTTTCTTGGGGACAGGGACTGCTTTATATCCCCAGCAGTTAGCAAGTAGTCTGACACACAGTAGGCATTTAATAAATACTTATTGATTGACTGAATGGGCACATCACTTGACTTTTTAGAGCCCTGGTGTCCTCATCTATAAAAATGAAAATAAGAAAGAAAAGAAAAGAAAAAGATTTCATATTTAAACTATTTATCTTCTAGGGTTTTTGAGAAAAGTACTTTGTAAAATACAAAAGGTTATATAAATGTGAGCTAATAATAAAATGAGTGGCTGGAACAGATGATCTCTGAGGTCCCTTCCAGCCTTGAAATTACAGTCTACAAAAAGCCTTATGATCGACAGAAAATGAGAGGAGGTGAGGGATTGAAAGGAACACTTTGCAGTTGCGGAGGGGATGAAGGGAGCAAAGCATGTCATCCATCGGCATCTTGTGATCATACTTTCTTCTTCTTGGCTTCTTCTACCTTGGCGGCATCATCAGCAAACCCAAAGGAAGAAGGCATGCCAACGTACTCAAGCTTCTTAAGTCCTACGGAATCCAGCCAACACTTCCTCTTCTCCCCCACGTCCCCTACGCTTGAATGCCTTTGCTTTGCTTCACCGGGTAGTCTCCATCCACAACTCTCTTTCACAAACAATCATTAACAAATATCTTTGGTTCCCAGGAAAACATACCCAGAGCCTACAGCTCCAGAATTGAACACAGGTGTCTAGATTCATTGCAGCCAACACTGTCACTCTGGGATCTGGCTAGTGTTTACCAATCTGTAACCTGGCTGAGTATATAAACCCTGATTTCAGAGGACTTAGAGTACCCACTGAGTATACTTTACCTACCAAACTAAACTGACAAGACTGCTCATTCAAAGGCATCTTTTCATTGGTGTTGTTTTTCTCCCATAGAGCTGCTCCTGCTGTTGTTTTCAAGTAAAAGATCTAATATTCTAGGCTATATTACAAAGATCTTAAACTGCCATGTTCCATGAAGAAGTCCAAGGAGAAGACGTAGGCAGAGGCAGTATGGCTCAGGTAAAAATCTATCACAATGGGACCTAGAGCAGCTTATTCTCCAGGGAATCCACCTCTGTGGAAAAGCCAATGACCTCCCATCCCTAGGGAGGAGACCAAAGGTGGGAAAGATACCAGGAGGGAGGCAGAGGGAGCACAGAGAGTTAGGCATGGGAGAGGGACACACCACCGAAAATGAACTCTGGGACTGAAAGCCTGGGTTTAAAGGGTAAATAGCCAATGTACAATGTAGGTCAGATGGGTGCTTTAAGGAGTTAGGATGCCTTCCTCAGATGCCAGCACCCAAGTTGCTCATCAAAGTTTCAGCTTGGCAGGAGAAAAATATAGCTGACTTCTTACTCAGCTTAAGATTGACATAAAGACTGATACTCCCCATTCGGTGCTTTCCTACCTCCTATAATACCTATCGGTATTATATATGTATCCAGAACTAATAAAGTAAAAGAGGACAAAGATGTTAGCTATTACATAAGAAAAGCATACTATATAAAGAACATGAGCTTGGAAGCTTTTGCACATATTGATCCATATTTCCAACAATTGATTTGGACTAAATTTATAAGTTAGAAGTCACTACCTACAACTGCTACTTATATTCCTAAGTGTGGAAAATGTCTATTGTACTATCAGACTTCTGCCAGTGGCATTTTTTATTTACTTATTTCAAAGACAGTTGTATATTAATGAAAAAGGCTCTGTAGTTGGTTTTCAACAGATGAATAAACAATATAATTTAAGGGCAGATCACATTTAACTCCATACCTGATACATACATACATACACACACACAGGCACACACACATGCTTGTGTGTGTGTTTTCCATCAACACCTGGGTCCTAATGCATTCATCATGTCCTTAAAAAAAGAAAAGTCTGCATAGATTTGCCAATCTCTTATTTCAATAAAAGAACTTAAAAGGCATTTGGGGTATGATGAAAGTAGAGAGGAAAAAAAAAACTACTAGGTGAATGTTGCACTGAGTTTTCGGTTTCTAATGTCATGTATAAAAATACTTATAATTAAATGTATGAAAATTTTCTAAAAGCTCAAAGAAATGTATAGAAAAGGACAAAAGACACAACAAAAGCAGGAAGATAAATTTAACAGATTTGCCTGAAAAAGAGAAATACCCAAAGATATTGAAGAGTAGCTGACAAAACTTCCAAGTGAAGGCTGAAGCCCCTTCAAATCTAATTAGGAGATATTTAACAAAATAAAGAAAAATGTATAATGCTAATTTGTGGTTTTTCTAAGTCAACATGCTGTCTGCGGGGCTCTGATTCTATTTGAGTCTGACACTACTGACCTAGCCGGACTGACTCAGAATATTTTGTTTGTTTCAAAGCTATTACTTCACAAAATATATATATATATATATATATATATATATATATATATATATATATATATATATATATATATATATATATATGTGTGTGTGTGTGTGTGTACATATATATATATATATACATATATATATTGGGCAGAAGATAGACATACAATTAATTAGTTTCTCTCTCACTAGAGTAAGAATACTATATTAGAGAATGGTAGAGAAAGCATCCTTGGCTTTTCCTTCAGACATTTCTAGAAAACATTTTCTTCCTATAATAAGAAATGATTAACATAGAGATTTTAAAGCTGAAAAGGAGCCTCAGAGGCTATCTCACACAACTGACTTATTTACAGATAAGGAAACTGAAGCTCAAGAAGGTTAAATGACTTGCCCAAGGTCACCCAGGTTACAAGTACCGGAGGCAAAATTTAAACACCAGTTCTCTTTCTACTGTCTCTCTCCAGTGTACCACTTGATTGTGGTCAATATAGTGAAACCAACACATCATTAAATGGATTTATTGCTCTCAAATAGAATTCCTGGAATTAATGTCATACCCAACATCAGATTTCATTGTCTGAAATTACATGGCAATTGAAAGAACTAAGTTTTCAGTAGCATTCCTTACAGTACCACATTTCTTTAATCTACCCATTTAAACCTCCTATCCTAGAGGCAGGCTTCATGTATTAATGCAAAGATGCAATTGATGCAATAACCCTGAATGGTGGCAGGAACATGGCTTTTAACAAAATCAGCTTAAAAAAACAAAGAAAAACAACTGCATTCACATTAAAAATGGTCAAGTATCTAAGCTAAAGATCTGCTCTCCATGCCAACTCAATCCCACGCCTGGCCCCTAAGACTAACATTTTGAAACCTTGTCAAGCCCTTTTCTTGAAAATAACATATTAATTGGTTTCCACTAATAAAATTTAAAGTGTCCTTTTGGTGAAGATAGTGTATTCATTGTTTTATTCCACTTTAATGATCTAGTCTCTTGGAATGTTCTAAATAATGTTTAGGGGGGTGTGGTGACAACTCAGGAGTCTGAATTAAGACAGAGAATCATCCTGAGAGGTTAGTTGGAACAACAACAAAGAATGGGATAGAAGGCTTCACTGTAAAGAATATATTCGTTTCAAGTTTCCTACATAATTGCAATGAGAATGGTTGCTTCATATTGTTTTATGACTATTACATAATAGTTGAAAGCTCTGTGTAAGCCTAAATGGATCATGTTGAGAGAGAGAGAGAGAGAGAGAGAGAGTGTGTGTGTGTGTGTGTGTGTGCGTGTGTGTGTGCGTATGTGTGCTGAAGCCAAGTTTCAATTGCCCAGTAATTCAAGTCAAATCTGGGACCTAATAGGGATAATCCAGGCTGTAACATTCCCTTTGTGTTTCAGTCATGACAAGTGGCTACCTAACATGGAATCACATTAACGACTTGGCTTTGACTATGGACATCTAAACCTAAACCAATGACTTCTGTAAGCGTTGCCAAAAGCTAGCCTCAAATATAAAGAGTAAGTAGATGGGGGAAAGAATACTGAATTGGAGATGAGAAACCCTGATTTCTAAGCCAAGCTCTGCAATTAACTAGCTGTGTGGCCTGGGCAAATCACATCGTCTTTCTACTTTGGTTTCTTCATCTTGAAGACAAAAGGGTTGGACCGGGTGATTACTCAGGTCCTGGCTAGATCTAACCTATAATTTTATAAAATTTCACTAAATGTAATACTTATTCAGAATCACCTAGAAAGAGGAATGGAGGCAGAGGAAACAAAATCTGCCAAATTCTTCTTCAAATATGGACAGAGAGATTTTGGAAAACTGGAAAAATCAACACAATTGATTTTTTGTTTGAACTTTTACTTATCTCTTTTTAAAACTAAACTTTGACAGAATCTCACACTCAAGAGGATTCATGAAACAGCCTTTAAAAATTCGAATTTAGGGAATTTTTAAACTAAATGTATAATAGTTATTAGACAACAGCACCTACTATTGATGTAATCTTTTATTAGAGTTGTTTTTTTTTTTTTTCTGGGGCCTCATTTTCCTCAACTGTAAAACAACAAGATAGTCTCATGCACATTAGAACCATAAGATTTCATGACTGAATACAGTCAATAGATAAAATAAGACAAGATCACTATGGAACCAAAATTCAGTCAGGGGATCCCCAGGAATATGAAGAATTCCTACAGCCCTAGGTAGGCTTGAGGGTAAGAATATAGGAGGGAGGCTGGTGTTGGAAAAATTGATGAGGAATTTCAAAAATACTCCCTTCAACATGTAGCATGCCCCATGAATGTCCCTTTTCTTCCTTCCTTCCTTCCTTTCCTTTTATCTTTCTTTTTTGTGTCTATAATGTTTTACATTAGCCTCCTGGGTAATTTGTTCCATTGCATTTTCTCTCTGATTTTATTACACTTCCCCCCCTCCATTCTTGTAGCACTTAATCATTTACAAACCTCTTTCAGTGCAACAGTCCTTTGATGGCATTTGGACAAATATCATCACACTTTACAGAAGAATAGTAAATCTTACTCAGCTGATGCCTTTAGAAAGGGATTTACTGGGTAATGAAACTAGGCCTTCTTGACTGCAAGTCTTATGCTATTTCTGCCCCACTAAGGTTCTGCATAAAGTAACATTACTTTTACCAAAAAAATGACTTTACATATAGCCAATATTTTTGGAAC
Source organism: Bettongia penicillata ogilbyi (assembly GCA_023548195.1). NCBI lineage: Eukaryota > Metazoa > Chordata > Mammalia > Diprotodontia > Potoroidae > Bettongia > Bettongia penicillata. The sequence continues at coordinate 5,897,239 of JAJHZJ010000049.1, read as the reverse complement.
ACTTTAACACCATAGAACAGGGGACTTCTGTATTTTATTAAATAATATTATGCTGCTTGAGAACTATGGCTGTAAGGGCAGCCTTTCTGGCCTCTAAGATCACCTACCTCTGCTGTCTGTACATTTGTACATACAAAAAGGCTTTGAAAGATTAGAATACCTAATGTTCTTCACCCCTACACCTTCTTAATTTTTCTAATCAATTCTATAGGTGATTATGGTCATTTTAAAAGCCATCACCATGGATACTAGCTAAACTTCAGTAGTAAATTGATGTGGTCATTTGTTCCCCATCATGCCTATTTAGAGGAAAGAAGATATCATCTGTGCTATGTAAAGTAGAATTAAAGAAGAAAGCTCAAATTCCACATGAATTCATTTTAAAATATTTTATTATAAAAATGAGAGATAATTATGAGAGCCGGATCAGAGAGGTTGTTACTTACCTAACAGGGTCCCTCAACTAGTACAAGAGTTAGAACTTGAACCCAGATCTTTTGACTTCAAGTGCCTTCTTCTTTCCACTATTTCCTAAAGTAGCAGGAATATCACTGGATGTGTATTCAAATGATATGTTCAAATCCTGATTCTGCCACATATTGACTATGTAACTATAAGACTAATTCTTTCACAGACAACAAGAAAAGAGGAGCACAACATGGAAGACTTAGAGCTGGAAAAGGTCTTAGAGATCAATGACTCCAGTGTCATTCTACAGAAAAAGGGAACTGAGGTCCAAAGAGATTAAATAACTTGCCCAATGTTTCACTGCTTGAGTCTGAAGATTTATACTCACATCTTTCTCACTCTGAGTACATTGCTCTATCCACTAGACCAAGCTTCCTCTGAGTGAGGAAAGATGTTGACCGTCTAATAAAAGATAAAATAAAAGATGCTGACACTCCAGAAACGAATTGGGAAGAATAAAAATTAATGGGGATGAATTAAAACTTTTACACTTACTTAAAAAAAACGTAACGACATGTACAAGAGTGGATAGATAGTCATTCATGGGTAGACAATAGTCTGAAAAAGACACTGGGGCCTTAGTAAAGGCAAAGTTGATATGATAAAATGAAGGGGCATAACAACCAAACAGCTAAGGTTTATCTTTTACTGCACTAAGTCAGGCAATAGCTTCTGAGAGTGAGTACATGAGAATCCCACTATTTCTCCCTGGGTCAGAACATATGTGCAACATGATGTTCTGAGATGGACATGACCTTTTAGCAATGTCACTGAAAACCTGGAGAATGCCTAGAAAAAGAAAGTAAGAAAGATCATGTGCCTTTAGCATATGCCACATTTCTGGTTGCTAGTTGAAGGAACTAGAGATTTTTAATCTGAAAAAGACTCAAGAAAGTAGAGAAGACTGGTGATGATAGCTTTCTTTAAGAACTTGAAAGACTATGTTTGTCCCAAGAGAGCAAAATAACTTATTAGAACTATCTGAGATTTGAATGAGCTCGCTTGATATTTGAATGAGACAATACGGCTATTACTAGGTGGCACAGTGGATAGAGCACCCAGCCTGAAGTCTGCAAGACTTATCTTAGTGACTTCCAACCTGGCCTCAGACACTTTAGCTGTGGGACCCTGGATAAGTTGCTTAACCCTGTTTGTCTCAGTTTCCTTATCTGTAAAATGATCTAGAGAAGGAAATGGCAAACTACTCCAGTATATTTTTCAAGAAAATCCCAACTGAAGCCACAAAGAGTTGGCCACAACTGAAATAAATGAACGCAAGAAAAGATTTTCATCGCACTTAAGTGTTTACAAAATTTTTTCAGTATCTTATTTGATCCTAACAACTAAATGCAGTATATATACCATTAGAAGCAGGTAACTGGCATGACAGATAGAGCACTGGGTCTGGAATCAGGAAGACCTGAATTCAAATGGTTAGAAGCACAATCTCTGTTTGCCTCAGTTTCCTTGACTGTTAAGTAGGGATAATAATATCACTTACCTTTCAGGTTGGGATGTTGATCAAATTAGATAGTATTTGTAAAGCAATTATTGCAGTACCTAGCACACATTAGGCACTATATAAACACTATTTTTGCTATTATCACAATTCCCCCTTAATTGAAGAGGAATTGGGGTTTGCCCAAACTGTGACTATCTGAGATGGGTATCAAACTCAGGTCTTCCTGACTCTGAGTCTTCTTCAGTGGAAATCTTCATGCAGGCTACATGACCACTTGTTAGGTATAGCATAGAAGATATTATTTTGGGAATATGAGATGGGAAGGCTAGGGTTTCTTCTATGTAAAATCTGATCTCATTGACTCTAAGTCCATTTTCTCATTTGCAAAATGAAAGAGGTATAACTATGGAACTATAACTATGGAACTCCTACCATCCTTTTCTGCTCTAAAATAGTGGGAATCTACAGATCTATGAGAATCATAATATCTAGCTATCTAACAGGGCTACTGTAAAAACGAAATTTATTTAAAGCACTCCATGTCTGAGCTACTGGTATTACGCCTTATAATAATCTCCATGCTTCCTAGAAATCTCCAAAAATGTATCCAATGAGATGATTGTATACAATCCTAATCTAACTAAAAAACTGAGATTCTTCTCTGGGAAGGAAATGGAGTTTTTATGAGACCATTTTGGACTCCTTTTATTTGGCTCTGGGCCCTAACAGCACTGAACATCTCCACTCTTTGGGTGTAACAACATTTCCCTCCCCCACTTGACATCTAATATTTATATCATCTTCCCCTATTAGAATGTATGCTTCCTCGGGGCAGATATCATCTTCTTTGCTTTTATTTGTATCCTTAGCACTCTGTGTATATACTGACCATTTAAAAAGATCTGCTTTATCTACCTATCATTGGCAAATGCTAAATGTATGTAGTAACCTTAAAAGATGTATAGAACATTGTAGACAAATTTGGTTTCTTGGTCTTATTACTGTCCAGGTAGATTGTGTCTTGACAAACCCATTTACCTTTAAGTTTGTCTGACATTTAAAGACTGACATTCCTCTTTGGTATTCTGGTATCTAAGGAGTATATTTTCCTCTTCTCTCCATTTCTGACCATAACTGATAAAAGCAAAGTAAGATTCAAGTATCTCTCTTACAGAATATACCAAAGTCTGCATATAAGTCCCATGGTTCTTTTAAAACTCAGCTATGTGGAGGATGATTTACACAAATTTTCAAGATAGTAAGACTATTGCCAACACAAAACAAGTGTACCCATATGCATTTATGCTTATGCCTTTAACAATCACTGCCACAGAAAACATTTTTGAATTAAAAAGTTACACAACTATCCCAAGGACCTGGGGAACTTGGGAATTCAATACTTTAATCAAGTTTTTTTAAAAACTGGATTTAGTAAAGACTATTCAGATTTACAGGGCAGCTAGGTAGTACACTGGGGGCTGGGGCCTAGAAGACTCATCTTCATGAGTTCAAATTTGGTCCCAGAAATTTACTAGGTGTATGACTCTGGACATGTCACTTAACACCATTGGCCTCAGTTCCTGATCTGTAAAATGAACTGGAGAAGGAAATGGCAAACTACTCCATTATCTTTATAGAGAAAACCTCAAATGGGATCATGAAGAGTCAAATACAAGTGAAATGGTTCAACAACACAATCCGGATTAACATGGCAAGAGTAAAACATATCCTAAGAATGATTTTTTAAAGAAAAAAATGAGTTTTAGTTAGTCTAAAACATCTTATTGCTCCATATTTTCATTTCCAGAACTAAGAACCTTAGGGAAAGCAAAGAGTTTATGCTTCCTCTGAGTTTTCTATTTTATGCAGTTAGAGGTTTGACAGTAACTAGACCAGTCTTACATGCAGAGAGTGATATCTAGCCATCCCTTTTCAAGAAGGTAGTTTTATTAAAGTAATAACCACACAATGAGTTCTATAGATAGGATATTTCAAAGGTTTAATGTAAGGAGTCCCACTTTATCCCAGTCAGCTGATCCAATTTAACCCTTTTATTGATAATATCTCAAATCAGAAACTAAAAATCATTTCAAATTGTTTCAAATTGGACATAAATGATAGGACTAAAGTACTCCATAAAGTGCTCAAGCCAGTTTATAAACTGAATACTGTATGTACATAATGTACATAAGGGATTTTAATTAGGAAATCACTTTTAAGACTGGTGATAGAATACAGACAAACTCTATATCCATCAGAGCTACTTCTTGCTTGAAAGGAAACTTTAGGAGTTACAAGGGGGAAAAATTATGTTGTATGGATCGAAGATAAGAAAATAGGGAAGTGAAAATATATCTGGCATGCAATAATGAATTTACTTTTGTGGACCTTAAGTGGTCAATCAAAATGAGTAGTTATTATGGTCATCAGATTACATGCTACTAATTTAGAATGGTGCATAAGAGAAGTCGTCAGCGGCTGGGTGGGTTAGCGGATAGGGCAGCAGGCCTGGAGTCTGGAATACTCATCTTCCGAAGTTCAGATTTGGTTTCAGACAATCACTAACTGTGTGATCCTGGGCAAGTCACTTAACTCAATTTGCCTCAGTTTCCTCATCTGCAAAATGAGCTAGAGAATGAAATGGCAAACCACTTTAGTATCTCCACTAAGAAAACCCAGATAGAATCACGAAGAGTCAGACACAGCTGAAAATGACTGAAAAACAACAATCCAAGAGAAAATGAACTCATCTCCAGCCATTTAAATGTGCTGGTTTCCTTAGGAAAAGACGGCTTTTCTTTGAAGTTACTGACTGAGTGGCAACTGTGTTCTCTGTATATAGTGTTGATCAGATCCTAGGGAATTATTCTCACTCTTTCCCCACCCTCATTCCCCAGGCTTGAGTTGGCCACCAAGTTGCTATGTGTCTCCAATCCCTCATATATCCTATGGAAATAATAATAACTATCCATGGGTATTTTTTGAGGGTCATATATGTTTTTAAGATGTGTTTTGCCGAGACTGGATCTATCATTTCATTGGCATGGAGTGAGGAAACTATCCACCAATGTAGAAATGCACCTGTTCTGCCACTTAGGTAGGACCTTTGATGATTGCTTCAAGTTTAAGCGACTTCCCCTGAGTTACAGAGATAACCCATGTCAGAGGTAGGCACTGGATCCAGGCCTTCTTGGATCCAAGGACAGTTCTCTATTCATAGGCTGCCCCTTTATAGGTATTTAAGAGGCATCAAACACTATAAAATTATTATTATTCATTGTTTAAAAGCAGCTCAAACTCCCTGGCAACAGGGAAGAACAGGGTTTAGTGTTTCCAAAACATTTCATACGCTGAAAAAAAATTTCACATTAAGTAAAAAGCCTAGAATAACAAGTAGTGAATTGGGAGCCTGGCCACTACTTACTACCCAGAGGATGTGAATGCTGGTTTCAGTTTACTCATCTCTATCTGGTTGGGGGAAGAAAAGACTAATTATTCCATCTGTATCCTCCTGCTCTGCTACACTATGACTCTGGAGTAACTCAGTTTGCCACAGAGTTCACACTTTCACAGCCTACCCTCCAGATAGCCAGCCCAATGCCTAACACTTAGCTTCTACTTTTTTTTTAGTCTCCACTTTCTGCCAACCATTACTATGGTCTAGAAATACGTCTGTTTTTGTTCTTTGTTCTGAAAGACTTTGTATTAACAACAGGGAACAAAAAAGGGAGACACAAACTCAAAGGCAGAAAGCAAAGGGGGGCTGGAACGAACGTCCATTAACTGCAGTTCTCTATAATTGTAACTTGTTAGTGTAATGGAACTGAAATGAAAATGATACCTCTTTATACCTTGTTATGAAAAAGATGTTCAGGAAATGGAAAAATTGGGAGTGTGGCTCAGTGCTAAATTTAGTTAGTACTTTAATGGTATCCACAAAAAAGAATAATCAAACCAATTCCTGCTCTTGCAAAGGGAAGGAGTAGATTATATTAAATTTTGAAGACACACCCTTCGCAGAGTTAGCACGGTGCAGAGAAGAAGCACAAAGGATGTCACTATTCAGTAACACTATACCTGTGCACAATACTCAGCCATGTAGTACCTAAAAGAGGTCATGGCCCATGATGTATCCAGGACAGCCATAAGGATACCCTGGGACACAAAAATGTGAGAGTTTTGCCAGAAACAACAGAGGGCACAAGTTCCAAAGATGCAATTCTTCTTTCCAGAGCAATCATTCTCAAGGTGAGGCAGGAAAGGATTTCCTCTAGCTTTATTTTTAAAAAGGCCTGATTACTCTAAGGGGACACTAACTCAGAGGCCTTTTTAATGTGTGTGTGTGAGTGTATGTGTGATAGATCTCTTTAGCTATCTGATGAAACCTATAGACCTCTTCTTAGAATGTTTTCAAATGTCTAAAATAAAAGACATAGGATTCTAGAGGAAACCAAAGGGTAATGAAAAGAAAGATGTAATTTTCCCTATCCAAGTTCCCAGATGCCCTTGAAATCTATCCCTAAGTTGAGAAGAACTTTGGTGGACAGTTGACCTATTATGAGCTGTCTTTGGAAACAGTTAGACTTCAACTCAACAAGCATTTATCAGGCACTTATGATGTGCTGTGATAATTGGATTTTTTTAATGTATTGACGAATTACAGTCTAGCTACAGTGTCAAAACAAGAGATAACTCAAAGGCATTATTGTGACTAATAACAGGTTAATAATCAGGCAACCAGGTGGATAAAGCATTGGGCCTGAAGTCAAGAAGACCTACTGAAAAGGAAGGAGTAATAATAGCACGGACATCCCAAGCTTCTTGACAGGATCAAATACAATAACAATTGCAAAACCCTTAGGCCCTTAGTACAGTAGCTGGCACATAGTAGGTGACATGTAAATACTTATTCCTTTCCCCTTTTTCACCTTATTTTTTAACAAAAGATACACTGATTTCTTTTTAAGTCAATAACTGACAAAATTCCTTGCAACATACCCATAACATTTAAGGAAAATGTATCACAATTTGTGATCAAATTTGTATAAGTTCTTTATTTTTTTTGGCACTTAATTAATGTTTATTGGCTGAAAGAAGGAAAACATAAATCCTGCATGGTCCAAATGGTGGGTAAATGAAGCTGTGTGGAGCTCTAGGGGAAAGGTTGTGTCAAATGGACTCCAAGTATTTCCCTTCTCTCCCCTGTAGGCTTCACAAATGCATTTGATTTGCTTGCTGACTCTCCCATAGCCTATCAGTTCTTTGCCACCATCTGACCTGGTCCATCTGCATTAGTTGTGACACTCATTCTTTAATCTAAGAATGAATTATTTGTGTAGCTGAATTTCTTTGGTGAAAATATGGATATGATCCGGAAGAAAGAAAGGATTTCTACTAAAGAAAAATCTGAGTGCATATTTCAGAAGGAATTTTACATCACAGCATCATTTGATGGGGGTAAGCTGCATTCACCAGTCGCTAAGGAAGATGACAGAAGTCAACTATAACTTTGATTTGACATTTCAATATACAATCATTTTTATTTTCTTAGTCTTTAGTGAAAAACAAATCCAATGCCTCCCCATCACTTCTACAGTTAATAATTATTTCAATAAAAAAGCTGTAATAATTGACATAAAACTGATCTACTAAAATAAACATCCATGAAACCATAGCTTTTACTCAGTGTAGTACAGGAGACATAACAGTAAATAGAAAGTGACGGGATTTTATTTCTTGGAAGTTTTCCCATCAAATGAGATCAATATATCCAAAGTACTTCGCCAGTCTTAAAGAACTATATAAATATGAGCTATCATCTTTTATACCAACTGCATTTCATAATATCATGTAGTATTTAAGTAGCATTTATGTCATTAGCTTAATATTACTAATCTTTAGTCTCCCCTTTGAAGATTCTCAGCTCATGCCTGCCAACATTAGAAATCCCTACTTCACATTTCAATACAAAATGTGTAGGGAGGATTTCCAGAAGCATTGCCCTGGTCACCTTTACAGAGATTGATGGCTTTGCACAAGGCAACCTTACAAGTACATTTACTCTATCCATTAGGAGCCATCAAAAGGAGCACAAAAAGTCACTGGATCAACACAAGTTTTACTGAGGGTAAAATGTTTCAGTGAATTCATTGCAACCACAGTGGGTATTCTTGAAGATAAATGAAGAAATCAAGAACAATTGCCTTTTATCTCTTGGATGATGACAAGACAAACTGTATTCACCAAGCATGCCTTGTAATGTTAATGTGACCAAAGTTAATAAAATGGTAATTTATTATTTTGAGTTTATTGTTCCCATGACAATTCATCAGGTTTTTTTGGAGGGTGGGGGGTGGGGGTTGCGCTCACCAGGCAACTAGAGTCCTTTGTTGTATAATTAAAGAAAGGAAAACTTCTTACCTAATGAAGCAAATAGTGACAGTTTTCTAAAATTCCATTCATTTTTAATTGATATAGCACCTATGACCTCTGAGATGGTAGCCAGCTTATTTACTTATGAAAGAATTATAGGTGGTAAATAAAGAAGGCAAAATTGGAAAAACAATTCTAAAAGATGAAAGACGAAATTACTTTAACTGCTGTAGGAATACACTGTGGAGCCATCTCCCATAGTTTCTCCAATGCCCTAACTTCAAAATCTACTATAATTTATTCTTGTCTTTGGAACAGAGCTATGAACACAGAATTATAAAATTCAACATAGGCTGATTTTCCAAACACAATGTTCTCTAAGAAAAAACATTTTCTAATGCTTTAGAATTCTTTACGTATCTTTTCCATGAATACTTTCATGTGTTCTCAGCAACCCACTCATCATTTAAGGTTTTCTTTTTCAGTTTTGCTTAGGAGAAAGGTTGCCAAAGTATCCATTAGTATTCCAGGGAGCATCAGGCAACACCTATACATGAACAACCCACACACAGAGAGGTGGATGGAACCAGTAATTTAAGAACATTTTAAATGCCAAGAAACTTTTGTTGAATACAATTCTTAAAGAAAAGCAAGAACACACAGTTGGACCTTATTAAGTCATAAGATAAGTATTTTTAGATCCCTCTATAAGGCACATTGATATTTCAAAGGGGTTTACAAGCAATAAAAACTTGAAGTAAAGCCATGGGTGGCAACTAGCCAATGATAGCAATGATAAAAGTGAAGATATGCTTGAAAACAGCTACTACCAAAATAAGTGCTCATTATTTAAACTTTCATTTGGGTTATAATGGCATTGCTAAATAAATTCATTTTGGTATTTTTATGAGGTTTATGGCCATAATATAATTTTTGTCAAAATAGAATTTATCCAAATAATACAGGGTTTTAGAAGTTTTGAGGCCTCCTGAGGCACGTGGTAAGATCCTTGGTTTCTGATTCTGCTATTTGCTATATACTATTTCATCAAAACAATGTCAAGATATACAAATGAAAAGGAAATATTATTAATCTTTACACTATCTGTTCTTCTTACTTTATCCCATTGTTCAGCACTGTATAGAGAAATCAACCAAATGACTGACTAAATTATTTACTTCCTTGTTGTTACTGAATATGGTGGTCAAATGACTGGCTCATTGTATCCACACGTGTGAAAATAACCTTTATTTCTCAAAGGTGTTGTTGAGTCATGTTTTTGGTTCACTCATATCTAGCTCTTCGTGACCTCATTTGGGGTTTTTCTTTTTCATTTGCTACTTCCTTCTCCAGCTCATTTTACCAAAGAAGACACTGAGTTAAACAGGATTAAGTGACCTGCCCAGGGTTGAACAGTTAGCAAGTGTCTCAAATCAGATTTAAACTTAGGAAGATGAGTCTGCCTGACTTAGGCCCTTTCCATCATCCACTGAGCCACTTAGCTAATCCCATCTCTCAAAGAGAACTCCCTTTAAAGCAGTAAGATAGTGGGATTACAGTGGCTGTATAAATCTTATTTCAGTCACAGAGAGATGACCTTTATTATAGCTGAGATAGAGGTAATTTTAAAAGATTGGCAAGTTTTACTAGATTTCTTAAAGTGTATGTATGTATGTATATATATATATATATATATATATATCTGGGTATATGTGTATAAAATGAGTACGTTGGCATAGAAGAATTCTAATATCTCTTCCAGCTTTAAAATCCTATGATTCTTTTTATCTTGTGCAACAGCAGTCAGGAATAAGCTCAAGATTTCCTTGGAATCCACACTATTATTTGAGCAAGGATTTGATTTATATATATATATATATATATATATATATATATATATATATATATATATATATAATATATATATATATATTCATTTCAGTTGTTCAAAGACACAAAAAATTTCTAATATGTAAGTTTGTTCAAGGCAGAATCTATGTCAAGTTTCACCTTTTTCTAAGGTCAAATAGTGCTAAACGGTGCTTCCCATATAGAGTTGGTAGTTAATAGATACATATTTGTTACTGTTGAATCTAATATGCTATTTAATAGTTAGTATTTTGCTAACCTCCCAAATAAAAGAGATGAATAAGATTTTGAGTGACCAGTATATGCCAGGAACTACGCTAAACACTAGGGATAGAAACACAAATAAAAACCAAGATAATGCCTGACCTCAGAGTATACAGTCTTAGGATTCCAATCCAATTACAACTGGATTACAATTACAGTCTCTAAAATTCTCTTCCACTCTAAATCTGAGACCACAACATGAGTCTCTACAACAAAAGTGAATGACAAAGCATAAAATATGGTCAGCTGGGGGCTATTCAGCTCTATTTACTGTCCCAAGAGGACCAACACATGAATCCAGTTCTATAACATGTAATTCTGCCAGAGGATTAGAGGAAATAAAACAACTGAACTCTGAGTAATATTCTAATGAGAGACATTACAAAGAGCAAACTTAATCTTTAGGAAATACCCTCTCATGAATAGTTTACATGTTTAACTAAAACGTCAATTTCTTTGTTAACTAGGAACCCCAACTTCTTTTCAGATGTGAGTTCCTGTTTAATTTTAAAATAAAATTATTTAAATTATAAGTGAAAAGGGGCTTCCAATGTCATGTGAGTGTTTTGTAAAGTTGGATTCTGATGCCCAGAACAGAGCGGCGATCCTTTGTTCTCAAAGATAAAGCCTGAAAAGCACAACTTCAGGTAGTTTGTATTCAAACTGGGACAGCTTTGGGAATGGGGACACTGGAGGATGGTATGTAGGAAGAGGAACTCGAGTTCAGAGATGAGCATCACTACTTGGGGCACATAGCAATTATGTCCTAAGCCCTTTCGGATCTCAATATTCCCAGGGTGTAGATCATCTCATCAGTTCACATGGACTTAACTATTAACTGTGCAGTTAATTTACATATCTAGTTCTCTACCTAGATGTCCCCCACCCCGGGCATAAATTCTCTCAGTGACTAAAAGCTCAATCTCAAAAGCATGGAAAACAGTACTGATTATCTTTCCCTTCCCACCACACCCCTCCTTCTCTTAACTTCCCTATTTTTAACAAGGGCACCACTATTCTTTCAGTCTCCCAAGGCAGCAAATGGAGTATTCCTTCACTCTTCCTTTTCAGTCACTCTTTACATCCAATGAATTGTTGCTATGACATCCACAACATCTCACATTTGTTTCTTTTTGTCAACATACAAACCACATTTTCCTTTGATTCTGACCTTCATTTCTCACCTAGACTACTGAAATAGACTGGTCTTCCATGCACCCACACTCTTCTGGTTTCAACGTTCACAACTGCCAAATTGGTTTTCCTAAAGTATAAATCTGACCATGTCAATCCCTTGCTCAAGAAGCTATTGTCTACTGCCTTTAACAAGAGCACTGCTCTGTTAAGCTTTTAAAACCCTTCACAATGTGGTTTCAGTCTATATCTATCCAATCTCATTAATTGCACAGTAATTCCCCTAATTATACAGCCACCAAATTAGCTTGTTTGGTGTTGTCCTACTTTAATGCCTTTAGGCTGTGTCCCCTATGATTTAAACACTCATTTCCACCTCTTGGAAGCCTCAGTTCCTTCAAAGTTCAGATCAGGTGCCCCTTCCAAAACACTGCTCCTAATTCTCCCAGTCATCAGAGCAACACCCTTATGTCTCCAATCACAAAGAAACATACATGTATTTCCTTTGTATGTATTTTGAATTTGCTTAACTATGTACATGTTCCTTTCTTCCACAAAAAAATTCTTTGATAGGCCAAAGAATATTTCATTTTGGTCTATATATTCTCAACACTTTCTACAGTGTTTGCTACGTAGTTCACAATTAATGAATGCTTGTTTAAATTGAAGACCATCTATTAAATAACAGACCAGAGGAAATCTGGATCTTTGGAGAAGGCATGCAAACCAATAAATTAGGAATCCTGAAGTATATTACAAAATGGAAAGAGTAAACCCACAGGGTCTGAAGTATCCAAAAAATCACAATGCCATTGAGAGGCAATTGAGAATGGAATTCTGATTGATTCATTGGTTTTAGACTACATTACTCTGACCCCTTAAAATAAGTATTCATTCAAAGGAAATCAAAATAAATTTCTCTTAAAAAACCTCCAATGACTTCATACACAAAATTTAAAGGAAATCACAAGATGCATGATAAAGTGTTTCAATTAAATTATGACATAGTTCACTGAGAATTGTTTAGAACAAGATTGAAGGGACTGCCTTTAACTTTCAATATAAAATATTCATGAATGATAGGCATAAACTTTTTATTGGATTACTGATCTTATGATGTTGGAAACATACAGACAATGGATACTCCACATACCTCTTCAATAAAAATACATTGTGAACACAACTGTATTTCTAATGAAACACAATTTATTAAGAGAAGCTGGAACACAGGAATATAAATCTCTCAGCTTTTAAATTTCTTTTCATTTTTTGTCAGGAATGATAGGAAGTAAAGTATCTTGTATACCATTTGGTCACTTCATCATTTGCAAATAAAATGTAAAAAAAAAATGAATCGAAAGTATGTATTTTTCCTGTTTTCAGGTAATTAAGGGATAAATACAATTTATAGTATAGGGAAAGATCAATTTCCAACTTTTTATTACTCTGCAATGCATTCATGTTTTAAACCTCATTCATTTATATTCCTCTTGCCTTCTTTCATAGTTGAATTTTAGTCTAGTATGAGTTTAATATTGAACAGATTCAACATAAAAGTACAGTCTGTAATTTTTATGCAAAATAATCAATAGTAGAAAATGAACATATAAAAAGAAAAGCACAATCTTGTGCCAACTATTTTTTTTTAGGATTCATCCAAGAATATTTCAACAAAAATGCTTAACTTCTTTTCTGACCAGAAATTTAGAGAGCTTTTTTTTGAGTCAAATTTGAATTGTAAATGGAATAATTACTAGCAGCAAAATACAAAGTAATTCAGACATTTTCTCTAGCCATAAATGTTTTTCACAATAGAAAAATAGATGGAAATATCTTTTTTATTTCCAAAAAAGAACTGACCACATTTTAAATATTGAAATTGAAAAACTACACAGAGAAGAATAGATATTCTAGTAAACTTCAGACAAACAGAAAAAGTTTCCAAAATACTTGGCCTTAATTGTAGGAAAACATTTTCAGACTGAACTGAAAGACTGCTGGCTCTGGAATTGAAGAACTTAGGTACCATAACTGATACTTGCTCTTGGGGTGACCTAGGGCAAGTTATTTAATGTTTCTGAATCTGTTTCCTCATCTATAAAATTAAACAGCTGAATTAAATGGTCTATGAAATCCCTTTATGTTCTGATGGTCCTGATATTTCAAGGGAAATACTCCTGGATGTTCTGTCAATGCCTTAATCTCAACTTATCTAAAACCAAAATCACCATGGGCCAAAACTGAAACAAAACAAAAAATCAAACAAAAAAATCCCACCTGCTCCTCACATATTTCCCAGAAATAGAGGTAGAGAGTGGAAGCAAGCTGTATTAGGAATGAGTATTCCAGGGAAATCCCCTACTTTGTAAGAAAAAATTCACTATTCAAGTAAGAGAACATCCAAGGTGACATTCAATTTCAAGGCTTTTTCAAAAAGTCTGGAAGTTGAAAGAGAAAAGTGCTAACAACAAGGCTAGGTTTACAAGGACAAAATAACCTGGGAAACAAGCGACAAGTTGTACATAGTCACAGAACAACAGAGCTGAATAGCCATCTAGAAATTCCTAGGAAGCAATTATATGGCAGAAGCCACCTACCCTCCTCACCAGGTTGTTGTAAAGAAAGGGTTCTCTAAGCCTTTAAACATTGTATGAATGTAAGTTGTGGTCAGAGGCATATTCTTAAAGGTTTGCTTCACTCCATAACTTTCACTTTCTGCCTGGGTTCTACTGGTGATTCGGCCAAAAACCATTTCTTGGCTTATACTACTTCTTTTCACCTACCACATGATCAAACCAAACCCAACACATCTTGAGTTTTCCTAGCTTTGACCCACAGTTGCTGCCATTTTGGAAGTCTGGGATGATTAGACCCCACTCATCTCTCTTATAAAACGTATACCTACCCATTACTCAGAAGGCCTAGTTCAAAGAACATTTTTTGACCTCTATCAAACCCCCTCTCCCATCAGTGAGGTTCCCTTCCATAAACTGCCATCACACTTTGGTTGATACTTTTTTTATTTGTGTGTGTGACTATAATATAAAATAGATGATTAATAGACGCATTATTTGTGTATGCAAATACAGGAGTGTCAGCACTTTGAGGATATTGATATATCTTTGTTTTTCAACACATAAGTAAAAATAAGTACATATAAGTATATAGTAAATGCTTAAGGTATATTGTTTAATATCACACTTAGAATCAAAGAGAATTGCAAGACGTTCAACAGTATAGAATCAGAACTGTGGAAACTATGCCTGTTAGATGATATTTATTTTCCCTGTTCAGGGCTTCTGGGAAAACAGGGCTTTCTGGGGGAAAATAATGTCTTGTTTTTTTCCTGTCTTTTGGTATGATGTGACAAAGACTATAAATGAAAAATGTAGAATTGAGCCAAAGGTGGCTATCCTCCCTGCCCTTCTCTACATTCAAATGCCAAATAACCAGTCTAATTGACCCATCCCCCCACCTAAAACTGATCAAATAAATTTTTAATGCCATTTAGCTACAATCATAAAATTTATATAGAAGGTATGGTATTTGGAAATCAGAGTAACAAGAGTCAAAATCCTGGCTTATTTGCTTCCTGAGTAACATTAAATAGACAATTATTTCAATTCTCTATTCACATTTCCCCATTTGCAAAATAAGGGGGTCAGATTAGGTGATCATGAAAATTTACATCAGGCTCTTAGGAGATTACTAACTTGATACTAAGTTTGTACTGATTGGATATTTCTTAGTAGAGAAAATTTATTTGGTACAAGTGTAAACTACCTAGAGCAAGAGTTCTTAAACTGAGACCCACAAAATCATGGCTTAATTTCAGGGAAAACTGTGAACTTGGATGGGAAAAGAAATTAAAACTTAATTTCCTGAAGCTAAATGAAATTTGTCATTTTTTCCAATTATGAATTTTAAAAAAATCATTCTGAGAAGGGTCCTTTGGCTTTACCAGACTGCCAAAAGGATCCATGACTCATATACAGACAAAAAAATGGAGAACTCAACCTCCAGAAAAGTAATCTCCAATCTAGATTCTCCCATAACAAAGTTTAATCAGCAACAGTTTTGGCTAGTAGCATAAACAGAGATGCCCTTAAGTGGCCAAATAAAATGTTAGGCACCCACATGTCATGTCAACTTATTTTTAATCAATCATCCATCCCCTAATCCCCGCCAAAGGAAGTGCAATTCTGTGTGATAGCAACATCTCTTGTTGGTTTTATTGATTATAGATTGTGTTGGGCTTCAGCAGAGGAAAGATAAGGAGGAATTTTACAAGGTGCCAGCTTGTGGAGAATACTAAAAGGCAAAGTGATAAAAAGGAAGTTAAGAACAGAACAGAGAGAAAACAAAGAAATCATGGGATGGAGATAAATGGAGAGAGGATGGAAGTGATGATTTCCTTCTTCTCAACTTGATCCCTTCATCACCTTTCTCTCCCTCAAGACTAACTCAACTATCAGATCGCAGTGAAGTAAGGCAAAAAATGTTAAGAATCAGAAAACTTAGGTTCAGATCTCAACTCAAATATGGATAAGATGCATGACCTAGGTCAAAAGCTTCCATTTCCTCAACTGTAAACTAGGAACAATAACTCTTACATTGCCTACTTCACATTGCCATTATTGGCAAATCAATTTTCAAATATCAAAGTAGTGTACAAATGTGTGTGTATAATTATTTCATATATATATATATGTGCAATATACATATATATCCATATGTGTACAAACACACATATAGATGTGAATAGAATATCTCCAATTGGTGTCTTGAATTCCAAAAGGCTAGGGGAATTTGTATATTTATGCACCACACACAGTAAACAGTAAGAGCAAATTTGAAATAAGACTGACATACAAATTAATATTTTAGAACATTGTCTATATTTGACTATCTACTATGGAATTTTGTGATTATCCCCAAGAATGATAATTAATTCATGTAAGGCAAAACAATTTATTTTTGATGGGGAAGAATGATAAATTCACAGCAGAAAGCTGGAATACAGAAGTTACTTAGATAGTACCAGTGGAGTAGAAGGAGAAATATTCCATTTGGTGTGCCCTCTTTTATCCTGTCCCTTTGCCAAATGTTGAATTCACTCTAGTAGCTACTTTTTTAGTGTGGATGCAGTTGTACCTTTATTAGATGAGTTTTTCTCCACTGAAGAATTCTTCTGAAATATTTTTTTGGATTGACAAACTCTTTCAGGAAAGCACAGTCCTAGCAGCATATTGGTCTTTGAGATCAACACTTTATACTACTAGTCCTTTATTCTGAGACCATGTATCATAGGACACATATTCTTGAGTAGGAAACTATTATCAACATAGGAGCTTTCAAAAATAGTTTTAAAAATATGACATTTTAAAAAACTTTAATATCTCTAAGAGCTTTTTGTTAACATTCTTCATGTCACCAAGAATTAAACTTGGCTCCAAAGAAGTCTGCCACTTACCTTTCCCGATGTTCAAAGTACAGTGTATTTATAAAATACATATTATTGATACCACTGTTTCTAATACTCAGACAATAAGCTTTCTAGATTATAAATTAAAACACATTTCCTCAAGGTCAGGTAGCCAGTATCTATGGGAGAGAGAACTTGAATCCTGGTCATCCTATCTCCAGTGGCCACTCCCTGTCCTCTACTCCACTTCTCAGTCTTCTAAACAAGAAGAACAAAAAGTCATGGGTTTTAAGAAGGGTTGGCTCTTGAGGATTGCTGTGGAAGCATTAATATTTAAAGAGGCTTCTTATAATGCTTTAATACGACTTTAGGTAAATCTCTTGGCAACTACAAATATTGATAGAAAAAATAAATAAGAAGAATTCAAATGAAGTAAACATTCAATGTCAGTCAATGTGCTATTTGAAATTCAGGATAGCTAACCATGCCAGAAGATACATGTACACCACAGGGAGGAAGGAGAGTACATTCTCAGGCAAAAGATAATATAAATGGGGTGGGGAGGGAGTAAATTGGTGCAGACAACATTTGGGTTTAAGCAACAATGAAATGGAGTTGAGAGAAGTAATAAAAATACAAATGAAACTGACTGGTTGAATGGCTTCTCTCATCCATCTCTTATTGTATCCATTTATTTTCGGTTAGATGACTCACCAAAATCACCCTTTGCAAATGGTTTGAATTGTATACAATAAGAGTTCATGCATACATTTGGCAAGCCACTTATTCCGAGGGTATTATTCCCTTTAACTTTGTGAACACAAATTTCTCCCAAGCTTCTGAAAAATACATTCTCAGACAATACCAGTGAAAATCATGGTTCCAACTACAGTCTCAGGTCCTTTTAAATTCAATGAAAGGCTTTTAAATTACCTCAGAACAGTTTGGGGAATAAGAGCCAAAACTGATTGAGGCCATTTCCCCCAATTAAGTAGCATACTTTTATCTCTACTAGTTATAGATTCTTAAAAGTCTCAAGAAGCATTTCTCAACATGAATGTTGAGACCAAATATTTTATAGACCTGGACATTTGTTTTCCATAGATTACAAACTTCAAACTCAAATACAACATTGCTAGAATATACTACAATTAAAATAAGTTTTACACAAAATGTTCCCCTGTGAGAGGAATTTGAACAAAACAACATCTAATAATGCTTTCCCTCCTTATTAATTTCCTAATCATTAAATACTGTATAAGAAGAAACAAAGCCTTAAAATAACATTTGCTCAGGAATGTTTATCTTCTTTCTTACCATTGAATGTTAAATAAACTCTTGCCTGAAGCTGTGAAGATCCTTTTACACAGCCAGAATAAACAAATGCCCCAATCAACACTTGGATTGCCAGAAATGTCATCTCTTCAAATCTGCAATTTAATATCCAAGGGGGAAAAAATACTCCTAAGAGAGAAAAAGAACAAATTCATTACATTTTATCACTTGTCTCAGGTAAACAGAAATATGAAATTGGAAAGAGCTTTGCCCTTTCTTACCACCACCAATGTACTTGAACTCTAAGTAATTAAACAGTAGGAGGTGCTGTTTTTTGATTTTTCCAACCTATTTCTTAGATTTAGATCTGAAAGGGACCTTGGAGGTTACCTTATCTAACTCCTTTATTTCACACATTAGGAAATGGACTCAGAGAGATCAAATTACTTCATTTAAAAAAAATCATACACCTAGAGTTGTAAAGAGCCTCAGAGACCATCCAGTTCAACCCCATCATTTTACAGAGCAGAAAACTAAGGCCGGAGGTTAAATGGTTTGCTCAGGATCACACAGGTGGTATGCATAAAAAGTGAACTTTGAACTGATCTCTTCTAACTACAGTGTCAGAGATCTTTTCACTGTGACATGTAGTCTCTCAATGAAAATTTGGATTTGGTTAGACTAGGTCTGGAAGTTATTCAAATTACAATTTCAAGACCACCAGAGGAACTACTTTTATACAGAAAGGCTTTATTTGAGTCAAGTCACCTACTGGAAAAATGATCATGCTATTGTTAAAGCAAAGCAAAAAGGGCACAAGTAATTGTAAAACCCATTTACTAGGCCAAAAATTCATTCCATTATCCACACACCTACAAATATATCTGTGTGTGTGTGAATAGTTACTTGAAAAATATTTGAGAATGGTGCCAGCAGGGAAGAATAACTAAAACTTTTATTTTCCTTTAAAAAATATAATAGTTCAGAACAACATATATGTACCTATGGAGTCATCACTCAGTATAGCAGCTGTTGTTTAAATGCACCATCATCTAGTATATACCACTACTTACATGTTACTACATTTGCATCACTGTCTCCAGAAAGGGGAGTCCACCATCTATGCAATACTTTGATTTTAGGCTCACACTAACCAGCTCCCAATCATGACTATACCAGTTGTTGCAAAATGTTGATACAGCCAGTCTTGGGCCAGATTCAAAATGATGACTTAGAAGTGAGTAAGTCAATGAACCATAAAATGTAGACCACACAGATAATAAATCACACATGAAGTAGATTGCTCAAATTCTCAAAAAGGAAAGAAAGAAAAGAAAAGAAAACTAACTAAATGTAATAGTTACTCCTTCTTTGAGGTCCAAGGCAGGGACATCTACTAGTCTTTGAGTTCCAGGGAACACATGAAGATGAGGTAAGGAACAGGGCTATAATCAAAGCTGAGTAGAACACCTGTGGCTACAATTTATAAAATAAAACCTAGACAGAAAAAAAAAAAAAAAAGCCCCTCTATTTTGGAATAGCCCGCAGCATGACTGTAGAGTTTGCTAAATAATACAATTAGACAACGCAGCTTGGCTAGAGATTATTTTTAAACAGGTCACCGCAATTCTGATACTTAACACCATGCTGCTGCTTTAAAATCCACCACTAAGCTTTCAACATAATCCTCTTCAAAGTAAGAACTGCTATTAAAGTCTGATAAGATCTCTCTGTCAAGCCAAAACAAAATGGGCAATCATATTTAACATGTGATTTTTAACAGATGCTACAGAACAGGTCTCTTACAGAAGTCCTAGTACAAGCAGTAAGAAGAATGTGGGGTGCCTTCGTTTGCTTACCCATGGACTAAGGGAACTATAAAACTTCTGTTGCTGAATCTAATTGAGAAGAAATCTCAAAAGAACAGCCCCATTTCACCAGGCTCCTCACCTCTTAATCCTAAATTAATTCCCAGTAAAGAAAATTGATTTTCTGGGTGAAGTTCCTTTGGCAATTGGCTCTCTGGTTTGGCAGTTTCCACAGTTAAAGCCAAAGTAACAGTAAAGGAGAGCACAACTCAATAAGTTGCCTGGCTTCTGTCCTATTCAGCACTAATAAGAAATACGCATGCCTGAGTTGTCATTGACATGATCACTAACCTCTCTCATGTGTGTCCCAGGGGAGGGAAACCAGTCAGAAAATAGAGTCCTATCTCGGGTCAATGTGTTACATTAAAAGGAACGCGAGTGCGTGAAAGCAAGATACAGATGAGAACCCCAAACTCTATTTCTCCCCTAGAGAGTGACAAGAAGAGGCTGAAATCTAAGTGACTTATACACGATTTCCACTAGCAACCCATATCTTCCTCCCATCGTAATAACTCATCCCAGGGGTTACACTGGCTGCCGGTTTAGGTTTTCCACTCACCTCACAGTGGGATAGGGTGGAGTAATAAATGAATCGAGGAGAAAGGATCATTTCGTGTCTTCTTTCAGCCCTCTTCCGCCCCCCACACTTTTTAAACCACTTAACTTTAAACTGCCCCTGAAGGCAGGTGTCATATCCTAAAGAAGCAGTCCCTGCCAGACGGAGGCTAAATCCTTCCTGGCCAAACCTCAGGGGCTCTCCACTTAATGGAGCACGAGGACATGGCCTTGTGGAAAAGCAAACAAAACAGAATATTAAGTAAAAAGTGACACTTTCCTAAATTCGCAATACTCCAGAGAACAGAAGCCAACTTACCCAGCTCGGAGGAAATCAGCTAGCCAAAGTCATCAGGGTCCCTCCTCTGCCTTCTAGCAGCCGGTGGCTCTGTTCCTTGCTCTTTCCTTCTTAAAATTTGTGTTTATTGTTTTTAAGCAGAAAGCCTTAATTTCCCCAGTGTGTCAGTCGCGAAATTCTTCCCTCCGGGTAGTCCGAGTTTCTCTGTAAAGCAATCCTCAGGGCTCTCGGCGGCACCCGGAGTCCTCCCTAGTCCTCAATTAAGCACCTAAGACTGAATGGAAAGTGGCTGAGCTCTGACGGTGAAAGCCCTGGTTTCCAATTACATGTACCCCTGGAGCTGGTCCTACTTGTCTCCAGAACCACGCCGGGGCTGAGCCCTGCATACATCATTAGCTGAGCAAATAGGGGCTGCATCTCATAACTAATGTATAAGCCACACCCAGCGCTCGGGAGAGGAAGAAAGACCGGGACCGAGGGAGGCAGCCAGAGGGGCGGGGGCAGGGGTGGGGAGCAGCATACCCAGAGAATAGGCTTCCGTCAAAATCCAGGAATGTGCTACAACAGAATAAAGAGACCTGCTGAAAACCTCCGTTTGTTTAGCAGTCTGCAATGGAAAGGGAAAAAAAAAAAAAAAAAAAAAAAACAACTTGCCGGGTGGGCTCAAGGGAGTTTGTAGCATCCAGGCAGAGCCTGGAAAGCTTGCAGACTTTGCTTTCGCCTGAGCTGTATTAAAGTGCAGAGCAGTTTTGCCGGGGAATGATCTCATCCTTTTAAGGCAAAGACATGTGTGTTTCAGAAGCATAGGCAATATCCCCCCCTTCGCTTTTCCTCCTTGCAAAACCTTCTGGACCCAGCCAGGAAACATCCACACTCTTGCCCCAGAAATCTATTCCAGTTTTTAATGGGGATTGTTTCCTATTACTGTTTGTCTCGCATCCTGAGAGGGCTTTCACTTGACCTTTTCCGTTTGACTCATCTTTTTACACACTTTGCTCTTGGACACTCCCAGACCATAATAATGAGAAAAAACTTATTTCGCAGTTCTGCGGTAGTAGGCTGTTTTGAAGTCCGCGAATCAAAATTGGCTTAGTAAGTTACAGTACTTAAGACTTTAGGGACGTGAGCCGGGACTACTGTGCAGGTAAAGTCGCTGAACCTTAGAATGGGCTTTGATGTTTCAATCAAAAGTGCTTCGCTCTGTGGCGAAGGCAGAACCAGATGTTTGAACACCACCGAGATGGTTTCAGCGCCTCTAAAGCAAGCAGGCACTTGCGAGTGAAAAAAAATATATAAAATCAGAATGTACTGCAGCCCGGTAGATGTCACTGTACAGAGGTGAAGAAGGAAATTCAAAGTCAGGTTATTTCCAACTGCGATTTTAGAATAAAACTCTTAGATTTCATTGAATTTAAAGGGGCTTTTGCTTTAGCCATTTCCAGACAATTTCCATTTCTCAGCTTAAGACGATTGAATATTGTGGTTTGACTAAGGCTTGATTTAATTGGATTTCGGACTTAGAGAAAAGTGAGCACCTTGTATTTCTCTCATACCTTGATACGATTTTTGATTTAGAACTGAAAATAACTTTTAAAAGTAATCTAGTCTAGTTCTCCTTTAACAGATGAAGAAAAAGCAGCCCGAGAGGTGAAGTGACTTACTTAAAAGGTAACAGGTAGGAAGAAGAGTCAGAATTTGAACACAGGTGCTCTGACTCCATCACTTTCTCCACTGCCAGTCAATAAAATCTAGAAAGAGAAGGGACTGAGTAACAAGATGCTTCTTAAAATTACATCAGAAATCCAATGTCTTTACTAAATAAGTGGCATCTGGGTGGATGGAGTGTAGGGCCTGGAGTCAGGAAGACCAGAGTTCAAATCCAACCCCAGACTTACTACCTATACACACCCGTGGAGGCACTTGACCTGTTTGTGTCAGCTTCCTTAATTGTTCTATTGAGATAATACCTATTCTACCTACAGGGTTGTAGTGGGGATCAAATAAGACATCTGAAAAAAAAAATACCTGTGCATAGTAGGCACTTAATAAAAGCTTATTTTAAAAAATAGGTAATGGTAATCCATTCCAAGAAATGCTGGGTTTTCTGCCTCCATACAATCATATTTGATATAAGAAAAGAATTCAAATAATCTCTTAGCCTGTGCAGTAACATTTTAATTTGTAAATGCTCTGCCAACATTCAGAACCAAAATCTTTGGGGACAAATATCACATGAATTTCTTCCAAATTCTTCTTATGCAAATTGCTATCTTGTGTGAATTCTTACCATTACCATTTCATGTTTGCTCATTCAAATCATATTTATAAAATGGGACACAGAGAGGGAGATTGTTAAAATATGAAAAAGAAGCAAGTATCAGTGTCAACAAATACATCAATAAATCTTTGTTGTATGTAATACCTTTCCTTACATGGGACACTTTTTAAAAGATTCCAGTAATTTACACAAATATATTATGAGTCAGGTGATTATTAAGCAACGTATTTTTATATCTATGAAAAAGTTCGAGGAAATAGAATGAAAAGATAGGAGGTAGAATGCCTGTCAAATGGCATATGTGGAACTAGGGCAGTCAGGATTTTATATCCTACTTCAAAACACAATTCACAAATTCCCATAGATGTAGTTTTACTCTTATAGGGAAAAAATAGACTGAGAGGCTGACTTTAACAAATAATCTGAACTAGATTTATCAGGCCTTTTGTTCATATTTCTCAGTATTTATTGTATACAGATTTCTTGCTTTCCAGTTTGAATGAATCACTTTAGAATATACTTGGGGATTTTCTCAGAACTGAAAAATCTGCCACTGGCTATGATTGAAGAAAAATCATAAAAGCCAATCTAGGCACCAAATTTGCCAGATCAGAGCACAGGAGCAAGATCAGTAAGGGTAGTGAGATTAAATTGCACAGTATAAACTGAGTGGTATCAATGCATTTTCACAAACTTGTCTAAGTATTTAAAATTCTGAGCAACTTCAGGGTTAACTCATTTCAACCCAGTTTATTGAAGGGATAGGACAAAGGATAAGTAGTTTTGATAAGAGGCAGGTGGAGGAAAAAAAAAAGAAGGCACACCACATGGAGTTTGGGTTGCCCTCATCCAGTGCCCACTCCTACTGTGGGCCCCAATTTTGAGGCCTAGGGATCCAGGAAGTAACCTAAGATCATTTCTCATTGAAATGGGACAGGAGTCTGAGGGAAGTCCTCGAAATGAGTTTAAGGAGGACATTGACAAGAGAGAGAAAAAGAATAGCCTGGAAAGATTTCCCTTTACAATTTTGCCTAGGACAAAAAACCAAAATTCAAAATTTCATTGCAACAATACACAAAAAACATTTAACCATTGGCCATTGAGTATGAACAATAAAAGACTTTTGCTCATATTTCTCAGTATTTATATTTTTTCCTCAATGAAATGACATTCTCTTGGATGGCTAGCTAAGAATTCATCTATTCCTTGAACTTATCAAACTGAAAAAAAATCATAAATTTTAGTGAGAGCTTTTCTATTATATAGAATACTATTCTTCCAAATGAACATTCTCCCAAGTGTAGGCTCATAGGTCTCCTGGTTTATCCCTTCAGAAGTGATGAACCCTACAAAATGATATATTCTGGCATAAGAGAAGTTAGAACATAGTGAGGATTTGGACTCCCTGTTATAGACAAGGGTCCCTCAGGATAGCTCTGCCTTCCTATTATTTATGGATCCAAATAATGTAATAAAATCTACTTGATAATAAGCATATCTTTTTAAAAAAATATCTATTACAATTTGAAAATGCATAAGCATTCAACCATTTCTCATGAAATGTTCACTATTAAAATGACAAAAAGGCAATGGTTTGAAACAAAATAAAAAATCAAACTTTTCCTTCTCTATATGTCTATGCATGCTTCAATACCCTGAAAAACTAGTTATATCATCTTTCCTACCTTCCCTTCCATCCCCCTTTCTAATTACCAGGAAGATCCACTTTATCTATTGTTTTTACAGTGGATCCTCCTTAACTAGACTGGACTGGATCTTATTCAAATCCACTCATATTACTAGAAGGTGGAAAACATAAAACCTATCAGAGAGCTTCATCTCAAAGACAATAAACTCAGAGAGTACTGAAGTTGAGTGGGACCTCAGTGATACTGTAATTCATGTTATTTTTCTATGCATAAACTCCTTACCCCCACCATTTAAAATTCCCAGCAAAGAGTTTTTCAGCCATTGTCTGAACACACTTACTTATAGGGAATCCATCACCTAATGAGACAGATAATTTATTTGTAAATATATCTAATTCATTTGGAAGTTCTTTACAGGGAGCCCATTTAAGTGACATTATAATTTCTGCTCATTGGTCAAAATTCTGCCCCCTGGAGCCATGCAGATAGAATCTCACCTTGAATTTTATGGAATCAGCCTTTAAATATTTGAAGATAACTTTGCTATCTCCCATAAGTCTATTTTTCTGGAAAGTAGACACCCTAAATTTCTTCAGTTGTTCCAACAGGAAAATTTCAAGTTATATGATCAAGTCATATGGATACATAGCTATTTGTTAATGCCCCTTATAAATGGGGGCACCTAGAATAGGACTTATTTTACCAGTCATAGAGGTAACAAGTACTGATTATAGAACTTCATAAGCATAAAATCATACCTCTCTTGATGGATCCATCCTGTGATTTGCATTATCCAAGATACATGTACTGATGGGCTACACATACATACACCCCACCACACACACACACACACTTGGCAATACTAATTCACAGAGTTAGAAGGGAAGAGGCCATCCCTCTATTATGTCCCTCCTTCTGTCCCTGACCTTATACCTGTAGCTATACAGAAATTTCCCCTTCAATATCTCACATAATTTTTGTCACTTAAATTATTTTTAAGACTTTTAGAGGAACCCACTACTCCATGAATCTTCACAATCCACTTTTTTCTAGCTTTAATTGTTAAATTTTTCCTCACAGCAAGTCTAAATCTGATTACTTGCATATTTCATGCATTGTTTCTAGTTCTGCCCCATGAGGACAAAAAGAATGAATGTATATGTATCTTTGAGACAGTGATGAATACTTTGCGAATCATGCATTTTCATTTTATATATAACTTGATGCTGACAATCACAGAATTATTGATCAAACTTATCCTTATGATGATATCTACCAAGAGGTCTTGCATGATTTTAAAGATCTGTGGGAACTACATATTTGAAGGAGAATCTTTAAGTCCTTATTTTATCCTTCCTAGTTAATTCTTTTAATCAACAAAAATTCAATTTAATAGGATTTTGTATTCTTCCGACCACTTAGTCAAATGCATGACTGTGACCCTTTGGACGACAAACATAACCAACAATGAACCTGGCACAGAACTGGATAGGGGGAGACAAGAATGGTTAGATCTCGAAAAGAGAAAATCTTCCAGTGATTCCAGATTTCTCTCTGATGCGAAAATTCAGCTTTTAAATACATCTGTTTACTCCTGATAATTTGAATCAGGGAATACTGTCACCTCAGAAAAATCAAAATTGCAGGTGATCCAAAAGACAATGGAAAGATATATGGAATATATAATTAGGGACCAGTTTTTTACCAAAGATAACTTGCACAGAAGCATTGCTATAAAACATACCATCAAAATCATGAATAGCCAGGAAAGAATATACATTTATATAATGCCTACAAAGTGCCAGGATTAGAGTAAGTATTTGAGGTTGCATTTGAACTCAGGTCTTCCTGACACCAGGCCCAACACTCTATCCACTGAGTCACCACACTGCCCCTAGAGGTGGATTTTTCATGGAATAAGAATGAGGTATAACAGATGAATTGACTAAGATCTGAACTGGTATCTACAGAATGTTAACATAAATAGAGACATGAAGACTTCCGTTCAAATCCAGCCTTCAAGACTTGTTAGTGTTTGCTTGTTGGCCACTAGTGTAGCTATGTGACCTTGGACAAGTCACTTGGCCTCTGTGTACTTCATCCCTTATCTGTAAAATGAAGATAATTATAGTATTTACCTTCCAGGGTTGTTGTGAGTATCAAATCAAATAATACTTGTAAAGTGGTTGACACAGTGCTGATACATAGTAAGCACTATATAAATGTTAGCTATTATAATTATTGCTATTATTATTATGAACATGAAGGAAGCTCTCTGTTGCTATATATGTATGTGTGTGTGCATATATATATATACATATATATAATA
The DNA here is from genome assembly GCA_023548195.1 of Bettongia penicillata ogilbyi. Lineage (NCBI taxonomy): Eukaryota > Metazoa > Chordata > Mammalia > Diprotodontia > Potoroidae > Bettongia > Bettongia penicillata. Next base: position 5,869,993 of record JAJHZJ010000049.1, on the reverse strand, counting down.
TATATATATATAATTTTTGGAAGAATATGAAGGAAAAAACGTGCAAAGAGAAGACATAGGTTGCAACATGCATTGATAGAGGAAGTACTCACATTAATGAAATCACGAATTTTCTGAAATACTAACATAAGATGACAATAGTTCTTTTGATAGACATATCATACTATTGACTCACATTGAGCTCACAGTTAACTAAAATCACCTAAATATTTTTTCTCAGCAACTGCTAAGTCAAGTTTTCCCTCTCCTGTATTATACTATTGGTCTTTTGAACTCAAAAAAGAGGGATTGTGTTCATTCCTATTATATTTCATATTTTTTTTAATATTTGGCCCATCAATAAACTATTTAAAACATTTTTGGATTCTGATTATGTCCTATAATTCATTAAGTACCTCTTCTAATGAAGAATCATTTGAAATTTGATACTCATGTCTGTGATAGCTTCATCCAAATAATTGATTAAAATGTTGACAGGAGAAAGACAAAGAAAAAAACTCTCAGGCTTTCTACTAAAATCTTCCTCTAGCCTAACATGCCCATTAGTCAACATTCTTTCACTACAGTCATTCAAACAGCTGTAAATTCATCTAAATATATGTCACCTAGTCCCCCTTTTTCCATTTTTCTGCATAGGCATAATGAGATTTGTTGCCAAGTGCCTTGCTGAAGACAAGATGAAACAATACTATAGAATTCTCAAAATATAAAATATATATTAGCTCTGTCTAAAAAAAAAAAGTGAGCTTAGTCTGGCATGATTCAGTCTTCAATTCAGATTAAAAATCATTACCTTCTACTTCTACTATATGTATTTCATTGTGCTAGATACTGGGGATAAAAAAAGAAAGAAAAAGACAATTGAACACAGTTCCTAAGAGTTAATATATCAGTAGTACGCTGAGGAGACATGTAAAGGACTAAAATCCAAGTTAGAATCTAATAAGCATATGGAGAGGTCTAATAAAGAAGGATGAAAGATTGGGAAATGAAAGATCATGTCTACAGAGGAAGATCAAGGAAGGCTTTATAAAGGAGATGTCATATGAGTTGGGTCTTGAAGGATGAGGGTTACCACTGGCTAAGATACAAAACAAGTCATATCCAGGCAGGAGGTAGAGGCTACAAAAACACGAGGAAGGAGAGAAGAAAGGCTAGAAAATTATTAGTGGTTCTGTCGGCTCAAAACCCTGAGTGTACAAGGGATGGTTATATTAAATATATCTGGAAAGGTAGATGGGATCCAAACTGTGGATGCTAAAGAAAAAGTTAGGAAGCCTGTATTTTTTTCTTCTATCAAAGGGGAACCAAAAAAAAGATAAAAAAAAAAAAAACCCAGAAGAATGACTTGATCAGATTTTTGCATTAGGAAGGTTACTAGAATGATAAAGATGGATTGGGAGGGTGGAAGAATGGAATATGGAAGACAAGTTTATTATAGTAATTCTAGAAATAAATGATAAAACCCTGAACAAGGGTAATAGCAGTCAATATGGAAAAGGGTTGGGTGGAGATTTGAGAGAAACTCTGTAGGTAGAAAAATGCACAAGACTGGTCAGTTTATTAAATAAAGAGAGACAGAAGGATTAAAGAATCCTTCCTGACTCAATTCATGAATTAGCATCACTAATAAATGGCTGGGCAGCTAGTTGGCAAAGTAGATAGAGTGCCAGGCCTGGGGTCAGGAAGATTGGAATTCAAATCTGGTCGCAGACACATACTAACTATTGGTCTAACTAACTAACTAACTAACTAACTATTGGTACTAACTAACATACTAACTAACAGGTATGACCCTGGGCAAGTCACTAAACCCTCTTTGTCTCAGTTTTCTCATCTGTAAAATGAGCTGGAGAAGGAAATGGCAAACCACCCCAGGATCTTTGCCAAGAAAACACCAAATAGGGTCATGAAGAGTCAGACACAACTGAAACAAGTGAACAAACAACCATCCCATTCTGTTTAAAAACCTCCAGTGAAAGGCAACCTACTACCTCCTGAGACAACCTTAGTTAATAAGGGGAAAAATTCCTTCTAATAGCATAGGATTTTAAACTACAAGGACCTTTAAAGATCATCTAGTCCAATATTCTCATTTGTAGATGAGAAATCTGAGACTCAAATAGATTTATGTGAGTTACCCAAGGTTATACTGATGATAAATATCAAAGCTGGGATTTGATTCCAGGTCGTTTATTTCTAAGTCCCCTTCCCTTTTCATTATACTCCTACTAAATTTTGAGACTCCATGACTGTAACAGTAAAAATCATCAATTGAGATGGAATTGATTGGCTTAGGAGGAGAGGATGAGGTCATTTTGGAGCTTGTTAAGTTGTGAGGTTTTGGGAAGACATCCAAATGGAGAAGTACAGAAGGAAGTTGAATATTCAGGATTCTCATAGAAGTCAGAGGTGGAAATGAGGACATGAAAGCCACTTGCAAGAATCTGGTATTTGAAGTTGAAGAAAGTAAGAGAGATAAAATCACCAAGTGATGAAGGAGTACAGATAAAAGAGAGACAAGGTCAGGGGACAGAGGTTTGGAGAAGGTCTACAGTTGAGGGTGAGATGTAGAAAAAGAAGACTATAAGGGAGAAGTTAGGAATATAAAAATGGAACCTCAAGTAAAGAGTTATATGGGATTCAATATGAGAAAGTATGAAGAAGTTAGGGTTGGTCAATAGTATCAAGTGTCATAAACTAATCAAAAAGGAAGATGGAAACTGGAGTGGGGGAGGCTAACATCTTTATTCAATAACTGATTTATTCCTACGCCTATCTCTGAACCTTATATAGCACCTTTCTTTGAAACTGTACAGAACTGACACTTGACCATTGCTATTTATCTTTCCCAATGTATATGAAGATCGTTTTCCCTTACAGGGAAGATAGAGACAAAAATGAACCAGTATACTTATAATCTCTTATAATTCCAATGTATATGAATATCATTTTCCCTTGCAGAGAAGACAGGGACAAAAGTGAATTGGGGTATTTAAAGTCTCTTTCTGTCCTCTTTCAACATAACACCATCCACTCCAATGAATGTCCTTATCTAATTATTCTTCTTGCTCTAAATATACCTAAAACTTTTTTTTTTTGCAAGCTTCAATTCATTTTAGATAGTAGCCTGGCTAAAACTATTCTTACAGATATATACCAATCTTGTAATTTTCCTAGTTATGTAACTTTTCTATTTTGTGAATGTTCTTTACTTACTTCATCACTTACTTATATTAAGGCCTCCCCTGATTGCTGCAGCTAGGGATAATCCCTTTCTCTTTACAACTCTCATGACTTTTTGATTTTCCGTAATGAGTAATGCTCTAGCTCCTATTGAAACTATCTTTGTAATGCCTAAATATAAGCTTCTTAAATCATATTGTCGTTTTCCAACTTTGAATCCCAGCCCTTAGAACTATGCATCTCTAGCACCTATTTCTGTCCATAGTATAAACTCAATGAGCAAGTAAGCAACAACTTTATTAGATGCTTGTCAAATGGAATTCCCTTTTCCACCACTTAGTAGTCTTCTGACAATATCATTACTCATAATTTCTTGGAACATCATTATTTTCATCTACAAAACTGGGATAATTTTGCATCAGTATTCTTTATTTTGTATTATTACTTGTATACTTGTCATTCTATCCTACTAGACCATAAAATTTTGAAGTCAGGAACTGTCAGATTTATTTTGTATCTTCCTGGTGTCTCACACAGTGTTCTATGCATGAAAGACCGCAAAGCTTAGTTGATAAAAATGTTTAACATGGAGTCGGAAAAATCTGGATTCAAATCTTGCTTCATGCTGACATGTGGCCCTGGGCAAACTAGTTATCCTTTCTGAGCTTCTTTCCTCACCCATAAAATGGGCGTAATAACATTGGTAGTACCTATTCCATAGGGTTATTATGAGGCTTACGTAAGTGGATATATGTCATGTGCCTTGTGAAATTGAAAGACTAAATAGGAAGGAAATATTTTTATTGCTCAGTACTTAATGTTTACTGAATTTGACTGAGTTGAATGGACTTTCTCCCATTGTTCCTGTTATTTTCACCTCACTATTAATCAGAACTTTGCCGAGAATAGCATTTCTCCATTTCCTTTACGTTCTAAGAGATGAAACAGCGATCAACACAAATATACGTCAGAAGTTCTGCTTTTCACAGAAGCAGACTTAGAGTAGACTTCTGAGAAGCTGAATTTCCTGATCATTATGATATACTATAACATCTTCCCTCTGAGTCAGCTGAGTTATTTGTTTCAGAAATTCATTATTCATTTCCTCCATAACTTTGTATGATCCCTACAGTACTTTACTCCTGCAAAATTATTCCTGTTTTTTAAGAAGCATTTTCTTTCTACTTTTGCCCTAACTCAAATGCTCTTCCTTGTACTTTCATTCACATTTATGGATTTATATTCAGGTAGAAATCTTGATATGGAGTGCCTCTCTGCCACCTTTTCTATTTATTTGTATTGAGTCATATCCTATCATTGTTCTTTCATTGGTTTATCTCCCTCCATTAGAATTTTAAATTCACTTCTTTTCTTACTCATACTCTATCAGTCAGTATGTAGGTACCTGAGGTCCTGAAGAATGTTTCCCTTTACTCTTATGAGTGATATTATCCTATGAAAAACTGAGCACCTCCTTCATGCTGATCTCCTCTCCTTGACATACCAGGTGTCTTTCACTGTTTCTGGATTAACAGTTTTGAAAATCTAGTTATAGCATTCCTTTTCACAGATGTGGTAGGGTTTAAGACACCCCATCCTCAATTGCATCCATTTCTGGGTTTCCAACAGTGGGTCTGCATCTCTGCCTTTCATTCCTTATGCATTCTTAACATATGTCACACATACTTGATCCTTCTCTCTGTTATTTATAACTAGATTATATCCCATTCAAATACCAAGATCCCTAGTGAATTCTATGTTTGTATATATTTAGTCATTAGGACTGTTTTCCTCATAAATATTTGTGAGCACTTCTGATAGAGCAACTAACACTAATACCCCAGTCAAGCCAAAATGATGAGCTATGTTGCTTTTGAAATGAACAGGCTATTTAACCCCCAAAATGATTAAAGAAGGAGGAAAAGGTCTTACATTGTACAAAATTTTTATAGTTGTTTTAACTGGAAAATAAGGGAAGACTCACCTAATGGGGCATAGTTAAACAAATTTTAGAATTTGAATGTAATAGAAGATTTTCATACAATAAGAAATGCTGAAATGGACAATTTCAGAAGAAACTGGAAAGACTTCTATGAACTGATACAGAGTGAAATGAGCAGAACTAGGAAAATAGAGATATCATAAAGAAAAACATCTTTTAAAGACTTTATACTTATTAATGCAGTAACAATTAATGATGCAACAATAATTAATGTAATCCAAAGGATTGAAGATGAATCACACTATTTCTTATAAGCAAGTTGATGTGTGTGTGCGTGTGTGTGGGTGTGTGTGTGTATTTTCTAGGTCAGAAAAATCAACATATTTATTGTCAGAGCAGAACAATCTCAGGACTAGGAAAAATGTTTCAAATTTATAGGTAGACATGTAGATTGCTGAAATAACTGTAATTAAAGAATCACAAAAATATTAAATAGCTTAACCAATACCCAATTATTATACACATTAATTATGGGATATTGATATTGACACACTAACTTCCTTCCATGTATAGCTAGGTGACATAGTAAGTAAGAGTGCTGGACCACGAGTCAAAAAACCTGAGTTCAATCTAACCCCAGACAGTTGCTAGCTGTGTGACTGTGGATAAGTCACTTAGTCTCTTTGTGCTCACTTGCCTCCCCTGTCTCATGTATTGACCAATAATACAAGTACTACTTAATGGTTATTATTTGGACCCTGATGGCTTAGACTGAAAGTAAATAGTAGTTGTTCCTCTTTTGGCCAGATACCCTGATTGTCTAGCCCCACGCAGTCTGAATTTTTTTTTTTTTTTTTTGCTTACTTCTTACACAGATCTAACCACTAAATGTGCATGGCCTCAGGCAAAGTGAGAACTTGAAAAGACCTTAGCTTACAAAGACCGAGATATCCCCACTTCATTGTGGTCCATCTCCAATTGTCCTGCCCAGTAGAGCCAGGAAGAGAAAGTGAGACCATAACTTTGCACACAGCCCTTCTTCACTTGCAAGTCATGGCATCATCTTCCCGAAGTCATGGTCCTCTTCCAGAAGGAAGGACAGACCACAAAATGGAGACAATAATAGCACTTACCTCACAGGATTGTGTAGGGATCAAATAAGATAATATTGATGCATGGTGCTTCACAAACCTTGAGGTACTATGTAAATACTATTACCCTCTAGTGAAAATTCCACCTTGGCTCTAGAATTCTGCCTCCAGCTTCCAAGGATCCTTCAAAGGTTGGAAAGTAGAAGAACTTCAAAGGAGGGGGCAAAACAGTTTTGAGTGGAAAAATATTCCCCCCCCCTTCAGTTTCCCCTCCCGCAGAGATAGCTTCCATAAGACACAAATATCTATCTATCTATCTATCTATCTATCTATCTATCTATCTATCTATCTGTCTGTCTATCTATTAAAACCAATCTATGCACACATCTATTTATCAATTCTTTCTCTGGATGCAGATAGGATCTTCCTTTATAGGTTCTACGTAGTTAATTTAAGTATTCACAGTAATCAAAATGATTTAGTCAGAGCTGTTCTTAAAACAATATTTTCTGTTATGATCTACAACATTTTCTTAGTTGTGCTCAGTTCATTCATTATTCCGTTTATATTCTACTTTTAACACCTTAGAACTGATCCCAAGCCCAGCTGTATGCTAGAGGCCCTAGTGAATATATTACACAAAAAAGGAGACTGGGGAGAGAGTCACTTCTCTCAGAGAGTGACAATTTGGATTGAAATCCAGTTTCCTAAGACTTGAAAAGATTTCCTGTGAGTATTGCCTTTAACAAGAGAAACCTCAAATGAATTCAGCAGGATTACTACTTTGCTTAAAAATGAAACACTTGGAGAGGCAGATTAGTACAGTAGAGAGAGCAAAAGCCCTCAAGGCAGAGGATACTATAGGGACCTATCCAACCTCTGATTCTTACTACCATGGATAAGCCATTTAGCTTTTCTGGGCTTAGTCTCCCCATCTGTAAAATTAAGGTGTTATTCTAGATGTTTTCTCAGGTGCCTTTTATCTCTCCATCAATGATCCTGTGAGATGTAAAAATAAAATTCACATAAGTTTCACATTAATGGTCACAAAGTATAGCTGGATGTGTGAAAATTAGACCGATTCCTATCTTCTGTACATCCATACGAAGGTAGAAACATCAAACACCTGTTTAAAACCCATTATGATAAAGATAAGAGAAGAGGAACGGAAAGTTGTAAGACTTTTCAGTTCAGGTTCAGGGTCCAAAGGTGACAGTTCTAATTAATGTGGCTGGGATGAGGGCTGGGAAGAAGGTTAAATTACAAAACATAAATTCAAGTCAGAATGCTATGGCTTCTTGTTAAGAATATATAGCATAGTTTGACTAATGTTTTTATCTGTACAAGTAAGAAATAATCATTTTGAGTAAAAAGTTCCCACTACTGATTTTTAAGTTACCCAAGGAGACCACAGTTAACCACAATGATCTTTTGTCAAGGCAAATCTCATTTAAAATTTGAGCTTTTTGTATGTGTACTATTGATCAAGTAAAATAATAATGTGGGGCAGCTAGGTGGCTGGATAAAACAGTGGGCTTGGAATCAGGAAAACTCCTCTTGTTGAGTTCACATCTGGCTTCAGCTTACTAGCTGTGTGACTCTGGGCAAGTCACTTAACCCTGTTTCTCTCAGGTCTTCATCTGTAAAATTTGCTGGACAAGAATATGACAAATCACTCCTCTATCGTTGCCAAAAAAAAACCCAGATGGGATCATGAAGAGTAGGACACAACAGAAATAACTGAAAAACAAAACATGACAATATAGCATTTGTTTGTTTTTGGTTTGGTTTGGTTTTGGGGGAAGGGAGGTAACACTGCTGTTGAGGAAATTTGTTTGCATTTTCCCTAGAATTAGAGAACTGAATTCTCTGAAAACTTAATCAGTTCAAAAATAAATGAATAAGTAAATAAATAGGATTTACTTGACTAATAAGAACTTGCAGCATTTTTTGGAATAGAAAGAAAAAGGAGCCTTTCCAGAACATTCATACAACTTGTCTCCTTTGTTTCCAACTTTGTTTCCCTTACCCCTTGTGACAATATGAAGAGATTTTGATAAGAAAGACAAAATGTACTGACCTACATATTTTAATCTATCAAAGTTACCTTCATCCCTATCCATTTCCTTTGCTCTTTTAAAACAGGCATATGAAAGTTTAAGGAAATCGCAAATATAAAAAGCCAAAATGATATTAAAACAAATTCTAAAGTAATTTCCTTTACTAAAAGATTCTTCACAGTAATTTCTTCACTCAATATTTATTGTGTGCTTACTATATGCAAAATTTTCTGTTAGCAGATAGATGAAAAATAAATAAAACATTGTAGTTGCCTCAATGATTTTGCTTTTTAGGAGAAATAACTAAGATATAAAAGAAAAGCCATTGAGATAGGAGCAAGAGTTATGAGTCAGGAGACTCAATCATTTCATTTGAATTCAACGATCATTTATTAAGCTCCTCCTGAGTTAGATGCTGGGGATACAAAGACAAAAATGAAGTATTGCCAACCCTTAAAGAATCTCACATTTGTTGTGGGGAACATACATAATTAAGTACTTTTTAAAAATAAGATTGTATTTTTCCCCCAATTACATGTAAAAATGATTTTTAATATTCATTTTTATAAATTAAACTTTAAAAATTAAGTGGTTTCTTTTAAAGACCTACCTCAGACAGTGAGTACAGTCAAAGAAATAAAAAAAATCTATCTAAAATTTTTACAAATTAAAAAAGTAAATGCAAGGTAACTTTTTTTTCTTAGAAAACTCACAACTGGTGGTATCAGGAATGACCTTGTGTAGTAGCTGGCATTTCAGCTAATCTTAAAAGGAAGCTAGTGACTCTGGAGGAGAAGGTGAGAAGAGAGGACATTCTAGGCTTGGAGAACAGCGTATCTAAAGTCACAGAGGTAGAAATATCAAGTACAAGTAAAGCAGTTTTAGAAGTGCAGAGAATATAAGTAAGATCTGTAGGAAAAGAAATTTGAAGGCAGATTGCAAAAGGCCTACACTTGATTTCTGTGTTGTGTGCTTAAGCTAAAATAGCTGACTATACAAAAACTTGTAATTCATGACCATGAGTTGGATTGAATGACCTCCACAAAGCAGGCCTGCAAAATTCAATTTCAGGCAAGTAGGCTGTGTCTCAGCGGGCATTGGGTACTCTAGGAAAAGTGCTAAATTGACATTTGTTTCCCCAGATGACTTCTTGGCCAAATGCCCAGTAGCTCTGCAGTATCATTCCTGTGATAAGGCTAGTTTATTGCTTCTTGTGGCTAGAAGATAAAATTTGGAGAACTCTCTTACTAAACATTTCACAGGTCTCAAAACAAGCGTATCCTTGAACTGAGTATTAGTAATCATTGACTCTATATCAGGGGTAGGGAACCTGTAGCCTTGAGGCCACATGAGGCCCTCTAGGTCCTCCAGTGCAGCCTTTTGACTGAATCCAGACTTCAGAGAACAAATTTGTTACCTCGCATTTACTTTTTTAATTTGTAAAGATTTTGTATATATTTTATTTTCTTGACGGTACTCACTGTCTGATCCATATAGTAGGCTCTTTTTTAAAAAAAGTGAATTTTTAAAGTTTAATTTTTAAGAATAAATGTTAAAAACAATTTTAAATATAATTGGGGAAAAATAATTATTTTTTTAAAAGTCAGTTGATTAATTATGTATGTTTCCTCACGGCAAATTGTGAGGATTCTTGAGGGCTGGTAATATTTTATTTTTGTCTTTGTATCCCCAGCATCTCGGTGTTGGGTGAAGTTTGGATTCAGTCAAAGGGTCACACTTGAAGACCTAGAAGGCCGCATGTGGCCTCTAGGCCAAAGGTTCCCCATCCTGAATATTTTAGGGAACAAATTCACACTATCTACTTTAAAAAGTGATTCCATTTAAATTTGCTTAGGATTCTCATTAATTGTTGCTATACAGTCATTTAGCTTACTAAAAATAGTTGGCTAAATATTAGTATTAGTTTCATATGAAGAAATAAAGTCCTTAGAGATTAGAAGCTAGAAATACATATTTCTTTATGATATATATGTATATTTATATGCAGTTGTGTTTACATATATATTTATGTATGCATTCAGGTACACATTCATGGGTACCTGTGTGCATAAATGAACAACTGCATATACACACACAAAAACCATAAAATCATGCCTGTTTCTATGCATGTGTATACACATGCATACATACATGTGCCACATGCATGTATATACATATTAAAGCAATGTGGTATACAGATAGAAAGCTGAACTTGAAACCAGAAAAACCTGGTAAAATTGTAAGTCCAATTTGCCTGTGTACATATATACATGCTCACAAAATATGTTTATATTCCTAAGTCACATAAAACACATGTACTTGCATAGGCATATATACACACATATATAATATATACATATATATATACACACATGCATTTGTGTATTTCTTCTGTTTCACTAAAGATGTAGAGTTAGCCTTTAATACTCATTAGTGTTCTCTTGTCAGCTACAGAGTTACGTTATGTAACTAATAAGGTTTCCCACCTCCTACTGGAAAAGCCTGTTTTAAAATGCTAACAGGCCTTGATACTGGGAATTTTTCCCTGATAGTCAACCTCGTATTAATTTCATACTATTTCACTTGTCTAAACCTTTGGGCCACTGTATGTAATTCTTTTTTTCATTGGTGTTTTTGTTCTTTACATATTTTCCTCTCGTTATTATGCCACCTCCTCCAGGATAGTCTGACGCAACTACATATTTACACCCAAAATGCACATTTAGTTTTTTGAATCTGCACTGTTAGATTTTCCAACGCCATAATCATCTCTTTTCTTTTGCTCTTTCCCCCCTTGCATTACCTACTTTAATCAGTCTGCTTATTCTGAGGTAAGCTTTTGAGTGTAGCTGGAATACTCACTTCAAAACTAAAACTTAAAATTATGACCAAGAACAGTGAATTGAGGGAAAATAGGGTTTGGTAAGATTTTAGAAATACTTAGAGATATGAAATAACAATGTCAGCGAGATTGAAATGTTCCCTTTTTAATCTTCTAAGAGATTATTGATAATGGAATGCTTTATTTTTCTTATCTTTCAACTCCTCGAATTTTAATAATTTTTTATACACGGTGCAATTTGGGAATATGATCATCTATATCTTTTCCTTAAAAAGGAAAAAAAAAATTTTCTCTGATGAGTTAAGTTTTCATCAATTGGCAAATTTAATTAAGTGAAATGACTGCATAGGAATGATATCAACAGACCTTTGATTTTGTCTGTAAAATATCATGAATTATGACATTGTTCTACTGAATACAATTAACGGATTCCTCCCCAAACTGAGGACTTCTTTGTTTTGGCTAAGATATTGTCCATTATTATGTTTCCTGCATGCCATTCTCTACCTTCAATCTTCGTTTAAAAATAACTTTAATAATCTTTTGAATTTTTCTTGTTTTTCAACACATTTTTGTTTATTGAAAACAAAAGAAGCAAGTACTGACCCCCTTTGTGCCTATTTCTACCCCTTTCTCACACTTGTTTCAAATTTGATCTGTTGGAAAGCACTTAAGTGCAACTCTTAAATGAAAAGAAACACACTATTGTTGTGTGACGTGTTTGAAAAATAAATCCTTCTATATTTAGTTTTAGTACCTATTGTGAGAGAGAAGAATGGAAATTTCTCTCAAAGTTAGCAATATCTCACAGAATGAATGTTTGTAGCAAATCAAGATTTTTCAACAGTCTACTCATACGCTATCTTAATTAGCTTTCCCATTAAACTATCTCCAGTTCTGAATAACCTCAAAGAATGAACTATCGTATAGTAAACAAGGTAAACTTTCTTCCCAACATGCCTCTCATTTGAGTTGAGTATCTAGACCTTGACGACATAATTGTGCCCTTCCTTAGGACAAGTCAAGTTGAGTCAACAAGCTTTTGTTAAATACCTCCTAGAAGACAGGAACTGTTCTAAGTAATGAAGATATAAAAAAGGCAAGAAAGAAATATTACCTGCTCTCTAGGAGCTTACAATCTAAGGAAGGAGATAAAATAAAAATGATTGTGCAGATACATATACAAGATTAATTGGACATAATCCAGCCCCATAATCATTTCTATATGAGGAATATAGAACACGCTAAGAATACACTAAGACCGAGAAGGAGGCAAAGCCAAGAATTCTGTTATCTTGTGGCTGTGATTCTGCCCCCGCAACATTTTATTCTATAATAAATAGATAAATTAATAGAGATAGCGAAACAAAGAAATAACAAATAAATAAGTGAAATATAGCTAAAGACTGAAGATAAACTGTTTGAACAAATGTTATCTTTTACCTGCAATCAACAAGCTGGGAGATACTTTTCTCCCTATTATGGGCATTGATTATACTGACAGCTGCAACCGGAACTAGGGAAGAATAACGGGGACTTTGCCACAGGGTACCAGAATATAAACAGTGTTGATAACATCTGTATTCTTTAAATTGGTAGAAACAACTGAGTACAGCACCTAGTTAGCAAGAATGGGTCATAAAATGGCAAGCAATCTATCAAATGACATGCTTTATCAACACTGCAGCCTGCACACAAGCAATATGTGTGTCTCAAATGTTAAGTGAATGAAATGGGGGAAGGAGCGAAGAAAAATAGATGCAGTTCCCCTATTCTACCTTTTTGTGGGGGAGACAGAGTAGGATAAGATGATTCAAAGACTTTCTGGGATGTACTCCTTGAAAATGAGTAATCTCAGACTAAGGAGTCTGAAGGATTTGAATATGTGAAAATTTTCATTTGACGTAAGTGGCCATTATATCTGTATTTTTGAAAAGATTGTTCACCTTACTCTTTTCATGTCCATTTATAAGACTGAAAATTGGAAATGCAAATAGGTCTGTATGTGACCTTGAACCATGTTTCCATGTTGCACCATGGAAAATAATAAATATCATGAAAAATAATTAAACTTCTCCAGGCAGTGTCAGAAATCTTTGTTGCAAAACCTAAGTCAGACCTTATATGGTAGATGAGAAGAACTAGTTGTTTTATTTCCAAATTAGATCTAAAGTTAGACATTTAAATATTTCAGTGTTAACCCATAGGAATAACACATTTGATCTTTTAACATAGTATTAGCTATTAACTATTTCTCTTTAGAAAGCTAACTACAGTGTTATCGCACCGGTGAATGTAATTAAAATTAATATTTTGTAAGGAAAAAGTAATACTTATCCTATAAAAGTTCAACATAGTTTTCCTAAGTCTTTACGTATTTTAATTATGAATATTTCATGATAGTCCTGGCCATCATAATCTCTCACCTGCAGAATTTTAATATCCTCCAAACTACTTCTGGTCTCTTCAGTAGTCAGTCTATCCTTTGTATAGCTACCAAAACAATTTGTTTAATGCACTGGTACCATTTTTTTATGCTCAAAAGTCTTCAGTAGCTCCCTATTTCCTGCAAGAAAATTATGAAGGTGAAGGTCTGGCATTTAAGGATCTTTACAACTTATATATACATATATATGCATATACATACATGTATATATACATATATTAACTCATTCCGTTTTTTTCTTCTTCTCACTGTCATCTCACCCTGTTCTGATTCCATACATTTGTCTTTCCCAAAGGGAAAGGGTTATCTTATACATGAATCTCTTCTAGGTGAATGTGATCTGTACCTAGTCAAACTTTCTGTCTGAATTCTTTCTTTGTATCCATTACATTCCAACCTGTATCTTACTTATGTTGTACCTATGTGTCAATTGCATTCAATTGGACTCTGCTGTTTGTTATCTTGGTATGAGCAGCACCTTGCCGTCCAAAAAGTGATTATTACAAATAAAACTAACTTCCATTTATATTCTCATTCAGATAAATGTCATTAAACCTTTCCAGATACAAATTTTGAAGTAATATTCCTATTGCTTATTTGTTATAATAGGTGTTGTATTAGGAATGGAAAAGTTCCAGAAATGGGAGACAATCAATGAAAATGCTAGAGGTAAATATAACTGACAAAAAAACATACAAATAATTTAATAAAGGAACAGGATTTTTTTGAGGTCCTTACAGAGTGATAAAGGAAATATAATATTTAATATGTAGAAAGTATACTATGTCAATCATCCTAAAATCTTTTTAAACAATGCTACACAATAAGCCTTTCTTAATCAAACAAATGGCTACCTTAAGTGGGTTTATTAAATTGATGTTCCTAAAATATTAACTTTTTCCTCATTTTCTTAAAGTATAGTTTTAGAGGTTGATTCTGTGATCTTAGGAGAATAGTAGTAATTCATTTGCATTATACTTTAAAGTTTGCAAAATGATTTCTTTACAACAACCCTGTGAGGTGGGTATAGTAGGAATTATTCTTTTTTATGTTTTGCAAATAGGGACATTAGAGATCTGAGACATTAAATGACTTGAACATGATCATACAGTTGATAAGTAGGATTTGAACCCAAGTTTCTTATGTTCTAATATTAAAGGAACCATCCCCAAGAATATATACATTTTCTAATGTCAAAAATAATTTTACTGAGGAAGTGAAAATCCTCATCACTAAATTGACATTTGGATGTCCTGCTTGGATGTCCTGGATGCTACCCTTTGGAAAGGGAAATGCTGAAATGCTTTTAGAGGTGAGCAATTAGAATACTAAAATCAAAACTGTGTCTTAAGAGGAACAGATTAAAATACCTAAGGATGTTTTGCCTAAAGAAGAAAAACTTAATGGAGAAAGATATCTGTTTGAAATATTTGAAGTAGAAGATGAATTAGACATTTAAATTTTCCCAGAGCACAGAACTAGGACTAGTAGGCAGAAAATACAGGACAGCAGAACGTATCTTTAAATAAAGTATTTCCTAACAGTTTATTCAAACAAATCTACTCAAGCATTGAAACATAGACCAGATTTCCTCATTAAGCACTGAGTTTCCCTTAGCTAAAGGCATTCAAGCAAAATCGGGATGCCTGCAGTTCAGAATGTCTTAGAGGGAATTCATATCAGTTCAAGGTAGACAAGATGAACTTTTAAGGTTTATTCTAATAGGTCATGTGGGAAAGTGATTTGGATGTCAAAGGAATTCATTGATTGCCGGGGGAACTTGACCCCAGCTCTTTCACTGATGATTTAGATGTGAATTTGTGTACATTTTTGAGGCTTACTCCTTTTTTCTTTCCATTGGTGAAATATTTATATTATTATTTCATATATTATGAAGTGTATTATATATTATGAAATAAAACATATAGCACTTTAAAGTATACAAAGCTCTTTATATGCACACACACAATATATATGTTCTTTTATTTGACTCTCGTAACAACTCTATGAAATAAAGGCTATTATGACCACCAATTTACAGAGGTTACATAGGATTATAAAGCAAGTGAAAATCTAATACTGGATTTGAACTTGGGTCTTATGGGCTACAAGTCTGATACTCTATCTACTATACCACATAGATGGTGGTATAAAAGTTTCTCAACTTTTGTGAAGTTGAGAAAATGATGAAGAAATGAGCTATTTTATGATTCTTTTGTGGAAATTATATAATATTTGCAAGTCACTTCTATAACTTTCCTGTAAAATAACTGCTCTTAAATTATTAAAATATGATAGGTACTTTTAAAGAGAACTGGTCTGGCACCAAATCTCCAGCATTGTATTTTTAACCAAACACTGTATGATATTCCCTTTCTAATATCAGGAGTCAACTGTCTACCTGATATATAATGGTTTCAGTGTAGTCTAGACTACCTTGTTTCCCCTTCCTGGAGGCATTTGTGGAATTTCCTTGCATAAAGGAATTACATAAGTCTGCCTGAGATATTAATTAGATATCTTAGTCACTTTTAGTTCCATTTTTTTAAATGAAAAATTAAGTTAAATCTCAGGGAGATAAGCAGAGGTTCATAAACATAAAATTATGGTTCCAATAGCACATAATAGAGAGTGATTTAGGTAATGTGTGTTCTATGTAGTATGGTATTTCTAATGTAAGCAGCCAAGTCTCTAACCTCCTGTAGAGAAACAGTATATGACAGAATGTTTGGTTAAAATACACTGGTAAAGATTTAGCATTTTGACTGGTCATGTTGGTTATATGCAAACACATATACACAAAATAGAGACAGAAACGGGGGGGGGTGAAGGTGGGGAGAGAGAGAGAGAGAGAGAAGAGAGAGAGAGAGAGAGAGAGAGAGAGAGAGAGAGAGAGAGAGAGAGAGAGAGAGAGAGAGAGAGAGAGAATACAGAAATAGTGAGAGTCTAAGACAGACACAGACACAGAGAAACCGAGACAGACAGTTTGGTGTAGAGAAAAGGCCTCAAAATCAGAAAAACCTGAGCCTAATTCTTACCTCGACCCAGTGGCTGTGGACCCCAGGCAATACACCTACTTTGTCGGTGGTCCAGGTATGGTCTCTAAGACTACAAATTGAAAATCAATGGTGGATTTGAATTGGTATGGGGGGATGGTTTTCTTCACCTAGGGTTCCATACAGGGGTAAAATTATTGATCCAGGCCAAATCCATGTTAATATGCATACACAGACAAAAACTTGATGTGGAAAATTGCCTCTGTGAAAGCAGATCGTCAGCTCATTTCTGAAATCCGGTTAGAATTGGAACACAGGGAAGTTAAGTGATTTGACCAAGGCCACATACATTGTATACCTCAGAGGTAGGATTTGAACCAAGGTCTTCCTGACTTTAAGACTCTATCCAATATATATATTATCTCAAGCAATCCACCTTTTCAGACTGACTTCTCTATAGTATTTAACCTACCTGAACTCCCTAAGATCAAAACTAAAAAAAAAATACCTTTATAGCCAATTTTTTGTTCTGGTTTTGATAAGTAATTTTAAGTATAACAGTTGTAATGGAAACGAGGTGGTGGCCAATAAGACTCAGATATTCCTTTTCTATTAGCAATCAAAGAGTTAAAGTTAAACTGGGAGAATCTGGGTTTCAGCCATTATGACTCAAGGTACTATGTGATGATGATGAAAAATTTTTTAATAGCTTTGTAACCAGGAAGATTGACTGACAGAGCTGAAAAGGAACATGTCTTCAAAAGTTTTAAACATCAGGTCATTATTCTTTTGGTTGTAGTTGAATGAGAAGGACTATTGTGAGCTACTGGACAAGGAATAGGAGCTTGACTGTTCTACCTTCCCTCCTCGGATCCACACAGTCACTGTGTGTCTGGATCACATGGTACTTCTATTTCTTCTTTTCCCATCTTAGATGAGTAAGAATTTTTGTGGGGATTATGTATATTACCTACATGACTCCATCAAAGACATTAGAGTCCTCATCAGCAATCAGAGCCAATATCAGAGTCCTCCAAAGTAGTTGTGTCCAGTTCCAAAGAAAATACTTGCAAATACTCTTGGAAAGACAGCAGAGGAGGGTAGCTTCAGCTTGTGACCCCTTATGATGAAGAGACATGTGGCTATGTACTTGAGAGTGAATAATCCATCAGGCTTAGTAGAAGGCTATAGTTAAAGGAAACTTCATGAGAGCTTCCTGAAGATAGAGAAGGCCTTCGAAGGCAAGCTACCATTTGGCCTCATGAATTTTCTACATGTGCGTCTCGCTCTTGTATTTTAAGTATGAACTCACTTTCCACAGGAACTTTGTATGTTCAAGGGAAGAATATGACTTATCATTTGGGGGTGAGAGTGAGGTGAGGGTGGGAGATTTTTGTAATTCTGTTCTTAGTATAACTGCTTAGTAAATGCTGTTTTCTAAAAGTTAATAAAGTGTTATCGGTTGATTGGATAATGACCAAGATAGAAATCCCTCCGAGTGACCCTTAGAAGCCTGAGGGGAGCAGTCATCATTACCTTCTGAGCACTCAACATGCCAGTGTGAATTCTAAAGGCAATTAGGGGAAGAGGCTGGGGGAATGTGTTGTGTAGTTTAATCAACTCACTGGAAAAAAAGTGAGAGATGATGAAATTATTCAGGGTCCATTAGTGTTATCACAGTCTTAAAGAGCAATCCCAAATACAATTTAGTAAACCATAGAAACTCCAGAAGGGAAAAAGCAACTTTTTCCCTTTAAAACTCTATATATTGATCGTATTTGGCAGTAACTTTAAAGTGATAAATAATTTCTTTTCCCTCCTCAGACAAAAAAAAACCCAAACACTAATCAATTTGCTGTATTGAGTCCTTTCTGAAAAACTGAAATTGAAGGTTTTGAACCAATTATTTACTTCATCTTCTCCTTTGTCCTGCTTCAGGAGGTCTCCAGAAGCCATCAGCCTACTGGCCTCAATCCCCCAGGTGCCTCCCAAAGCATGCACACTCCCTATTACAGCAGCTGTCTGGGCTGAGTCATGTCTCAAGGACCAACTTAGCTTTGTAGTCTGTGCAGTGGAGGATGGGAGACTTGCCTAGCGGGGTGGCTTCTGTTCCCTTATTCTTCACTCAAAGTGCCCCTGGTCATGTCCACTTCAGAGGAGTTTCCCCTGCAGTGCTAGACTGAGTGGGACAAAGGGGAAGTTTACTGAATTGTTAAATGTTACTCAATATATTAGTGACAGGCAGGGAAGGGAATGGAATGCAGAATTCTTGGCTCCTAGCCCTTACCCAGGCCACTTCCTTTTGGAAAGCAAATATTGAAAAGGGCTTTTGGTTGTCAACTTCACAGCACAGAGAATTTCTCTAGGTAATTCGAAGCACTGTGTGCATAGCCCATACTCAATAAATATTTGTTAAATGGACAAATGAATTAAATAACTCCTATTTTATGCACAAGCTAAAACATACAAATGTCATACTAGACCTTGCCCACCCACATTATAGGGATAATGTGTCCAAAGATAGCTTCTGTAGAATTCCAGAGGTAGAGTGCCCTGTAACTGTTCTAGGAAATCAGGTAGTGATTTTTGTAATAGGGAAGTGGAGGAAGGGAGAAATCATTGAGGGAGTAACTTGTTTTGATTTCATAGAGTCACAGAATCTTAGACCCACAGGTCCTTAGAATGCTGACAATTGGAAATCAATAAATGTTAAAAGCAGTGTTTGCGTAATCCTAGGAGTACTGGAAAAGAAACTTGGGATACTGAGCATGAATATAGTTCAGGTCTAGCATTCCTCTAGCCTTACCCTTGCGCCATCACTAAAAGACTTTCCCTTTTTTTGGGACCATGTGTTATGGGCAGTTCCCAGGCCTATAAGTAGGTGAAAAGAGAAATTCTTACCAACTGTCTGTTAAAGACAGCTGTGTGCTGGCTAAAGCCATGGACTGGAATTTTTAAGGAAAATAATAATTCAGAAACAATGGTAAAATGAAGTTACTCTGGGTTACTTTCTCAGATATTAACCAACGTGAAGATTTTAAAATATTTTTATTATCACATTATTTATCTCTTTACTTATTATCTCCATTTTGTTTATTTGTTTTTATTATTTTATCTTCATTATTTATTTACTTATTATCTCTTTTATCTCTTTAGAGATAGTGGAAATGTTTAGAGATAATGGAAATGTTGATGTTGGAGAAGTTTTTGGGTTTTTTTATGTTTGAAAAGTTTTTTATTGTTAGGTGACTGTATTATACAACTCCACATGGACTTTTCTGACTGTGTTTGTGTAGGTGATGGTATTTATGTAAGTTTATGTAACTTTACTAATAGGTCCAACTAAGTATATTGATCAACAGCTAAGAGAGAGGGAGAACAGAGGTCATTGAGTCTAGCACCTTCCTTTTTCAGAGGAAGACACTGACAGAAGGTTAAGTGTATTTCCCAAAGTCACAAAGGCCACAAGAATCTGAGGTAAGAATTAAAATTGTGCGTTCCTGACTCTAGGAAGTCTCATCTTCCCGAGTTCAAATATTACCTCAGATATGTTACCCTGGCCAAGTCGTTGAACCTTATTTGCCTCAGTTTCCTCATCTGTTAACTGATCTGGAGAAGTAAAAGGAAAATCACTCCAGTATCTTTCCCTAGACAAATCCAAATGGGGTGACAAAGACATGGACACAACTAAGAAATGACAGAACAACCATAAAGAGTTGTGATGCCAGTTGATTTTTTCTGTAGACTCACTGAAAGCATCCTCTGCTTTCATCTCTGAAGGGGAATGGGAATGCTCAGAGAAGACATGTTCTTTCTTTTTTACACATAGTTTCATTTTGTCCCCTAGTCCTCTACATTTTGAGAGATTTATGATTTACCTGATAAGGAAATTATGAATACTAAAAGTGTTGACAGCCATTTCAATTTTAAATTTTTTGTGAATTAATATTATGTCAGAGCAATTGTGGGTCACAGTTGTGTCTGTGATAATACTCCTCTTCCAGTAGAATATGATGAATTAACAAGGATATTTGGGGATTTGTATTTGAGGTACAGGAATCCGTCCTCCTCATTTATATAATTTATATCAATAATATATGTTTTATTTTATGTAAATACATATATCATAATAATTTATATAAATAAATATTTAATAGAAGCAAGCTTCTTGTGTATAATTCTTGCATGTAATTGACTTTCTGGGTATTCAGTAGGTGCTAAAATTTTTACAAATTTCAGTGATATGTTACATTTTTTATAATTTCCTTGGAAATTATGCCCTGTTTAGTAAGTCATGTCTCTGTGGAGGCGAGCTCTATATTTTTTGGTAGCAATAACCTGATGTTACTATGAATCCCTCATTTTTGCAAACATCCACTTTACTCAATTATTTCAAGCGTCTTTGTTCACATACTGTTCTTTGAAGTCATATGGAGGTTTACCATTACAATATCCTATGGAGTGTTTCTTGATTCTGCTCTTGGGTCTAAGTTATTTTATACCCTGGGGGTCAATCAGTGTCATTTACTTATGATAAATCTAGTGACATATGTCCACTATAAGCTTTTATTATTACTCTGTGAGGTAGAACTTTTGTAATGTTTTAACCTGCTTTGCCACAGCTCTGAAAAATATTCTATCAATTTTTTTCTGCCTTTTTGACTAGAGAGTGTAAATCTTTCTATAGCTTCGTAAGGGGGATGCGTTTTGTTTTTTTAATATTTGACAAAATATTGCTTAGATACCTTCTTAAGGTCAGTTTTAAGACAGGTATTATAACCTCCCAAGAAAGGTCAGATAGTCATTGTACTTTACACACTAAAGATCTGAAGAAAGAGGAAGTAGGAAGTTATTGAGTTATTAAGTACTTAACGTAAAAATGCACACTGGTGCAAATATGTAAATGCATATGAACTATGTTTATATTTTTATCATAATGGAATCAAAATTACTTCCCAAGTGAATTATATGCATGAATTTACAAATGGTTATAAGAAATAAAATGGAAGCATGAGATCCTGGAAGTACTGAAAGGTCAAAGAGGTCATCAGGAAGCACTTAATAAGAAAACAAAGTCCTTTTGTCTTTGCTTCAGAAAACCTCTCAGCCTCACACTTCATTGCTATTTATTGTTCATGGCCTGAAGGCAATCTCAACTGCACATATTGAACATTTTTAAACAACATCTTCATAAATCACCTAACTGACTTAAAAAATCAGAGCCAATTTTGTTATTCTTTTCATCCAAATGAGATGGTTTACTCTTTTTATCAAACAGTTCTGTGCTGGTTGTGGAATAGCAAGAAGTACTTCTGCTTGCATATTTATTGGGGGATTTCGGTTAGAAATTTCATTTTGTAAGAAAATAACATATGCGACAGCATATGCTAGGACATCCTTTTTCAAACTATTGGAATCTGAGTATCACTGTTAGAAAGTGACTTTTTAAAGATGCTATATGTAATAATACTTTGCATGCAATAAACAGTCTCATAATAAAATATTCTTTGCTTCACATATAAATTTTGCAAAAAAAAGCAGATGAGGTTAAAAAAGGCGTGGAAGGGGACACAAAATGGAGTTTTCTTATTAGATGTAACAATTATGTGTGTATGTATACACACACATACACACACACACACACACACTTCTTCAAATAAACTGTGTGTAAGACATTTGTTACAGTGGATAGAACCTAGAGTCAGGAAGACCTAAATTAAAATCCAGACACTTACGGACACATCCCTTAAACCTGCTTGCCTCAGTTTCTTCATTTGTAAAATGAGCTGAAGAAGTAAATGGCAAAGCACTCTAGTATTCTTTGCCAAAATCCCAAATGGTGTCACAAAGAGTCAATCACAATGGAGATGACTAAACAATAACAACTTAAACATGATTACGATTTCTCATAAAAACCTCTTTTGTCTTCTTTGTATATTGAAATATTTGTGTTTGGTGATAGATATTTACTGCACAATGAAAACGACAAAAAAATTAAAGGTAAATTCTTATAGTTGACATGAAATTGGTAGCACCATCATCTTGCTGTAGCACAAAAGACCTGGGTTATAATGTAAACTTTTCATGTTACTCTTAAGTAAACACATGGGATGGTTGTATTGATTACTAAATGAGAATAAGTTGTTAAGGTAAGGGAAGTTTCAGGAAAAATGAATTTCTAAAGCCCCATCCTCATGATAGAATTGAATATGATTCCCTCTCAGAGGTTTGTCTGTATTGTCGTTAAATCATAGGATTGAGAACGGAATTGATTCTTCATGCTTAGAACCCAATCTGCACCTTTCTCTTATATGTACATGATAGACTTCCTAGTTCCACCTCTCATCACCTGGCCTATTGTAACAGCCTCCTAATTGATATATCTACCTCTAACCTCTCCTATTCAATCCAACCTCCACAGAGTTTCCAAAATGATTGTCCTAAATTATAATCTTCAGTGGCTCCTATTACTTCTAGGGTCAAATACAAATTCCCTTGTTTGACATTGAAAGACCTTTCCAACCCAGTTCCATCTACCTTTTCATCCTTACTATATATTACTTTTTTCCCCAACATTATGATCCAGTCACTGACTTTTCCTCATACATGACTCTTAATCTTTCATTTTTATATTTCTCCATAAGGTATATTCTATACTTCTAGTCCATTCCTTCTTCGTATCTTAGAAGACATGTTGTTGTCACTGTTCAGCCATTTTTCAGTTATGTCTGATGCTTCATGAACCCATTTGGGATTTTTTTGGCAGAGATACTGGGATGGTTTACCATTTCCTTCTCCATTTCATTTTACACATGAGAAAACTGAGGCAAACAGGGTTAAATGACTAACCCAGGCTCACACAGATTGTAAGTGTCTGAGACCAGATTTGAACTCAGGAAATTCAATCTTCCTGATTCCAGAACTCTATCCACTGTGCCACCTAGCAGTTTTCTAAGAAACCCTAACTTCCTTCAAAGTTCACCTCATCACAAGTTAACGAGTATTTATTAAACACTTGCTGTGTGCCAAGCAATGTGCTAAATCTAAAGAAAAAAGGCCAAATCAACCCCTATCCTTAAGGAATATTTTAATGGAGGAGACAACATGCAAACAAATATGTGCTTACTAGATACAGAGAGGGTAAATGGATACAGGCAGCACAGTATCTGGCACATAGTAGGCTAATAAATCTTTGTTGGTTGATAATTCAATCCTTTCATTGAGTAAACTAACACCAGAGAGATGAATGGATTTGCCCAAGCTCACATATATAATAAGTAGCAAACCAGAATGTAATCCTAGAGCCTTGGAGTTCAAATTCATTGCCCTTATGACAACGTCATATTTTATACTATTAAGTGATTTGCATATTGAAGGGACCAGATGGTCTAAAAATCTATTTAATATGCTTCTTTCTTCCTTCCTACTTCCTTTCTACTTTCACAAAATGAAATTTTAATAATATTCCTTGCTGTATCAAAGATGATAGTATTACTCATGTTAACAAGTATGAAAGCATAAAAGCAACATATTTTCTATAATTTTCTATACATAAGATAATATATGGCACATTGCAACTTGACTTGTTCTTCAATCAAATAATTCAGGGCAATACTCACTGATAAGACATGACATAAAATTTAGCTGTTGCTTTTGTGTTACATTAAACAATATTTTGATAATATCTGAGGTAATGTAGAACCTCTAATACCCAGATCATCATCTGTATTTTCAAAGAAATTACATTAGTCAAGATAAGTGAATGCTTTAAAACATACAAAAGATTTATGTTTTCCTAATCCATGACATTTTGCTTTTTATTAATTCTCAAAATATGATTTTAAGTTAAATCACTTCATCCATTTTAAAACTCCTTTGTTCTATACATTTAATACAGGTACTCAATCCTATAATTTATTTTTTCTTCTATAGAGATTTTTTAAAACCATTTGATCTTATGCAGTTATTTAAAGGGAATATGGTTGTATCTGATCCCCTGAATCCTTTTCTCCCCTGCAATGGTATGACCCAGCAACATCCTGGACTTTAATATCACATGACATTGTGTACCACCTTTGAGGTCTTAAGAGAGGTACTTTTTCTCTGCCCCAAAACACCTTACTTTCCACCTCTCTCCAGATAATCAACAAATAGGATCTTTGTCTTCACCAACCCGTCCAGTTATTCAGCCCTTCCAATTCACTCTGTTTGTTGGGCCCCTTCCGGACATTCAATTCCTTACACTAGCTGAATTCCATGATTAGTTGCTTTAGAGCACAATCCTCAAGAGTATATTTAATTCCCTTTCCACTAACTCTTCCTTTATACTAGACTATCCCTACTAAATCTTCTCTAACTCTTGAGCTTCCCAAATGCTTGCCTTATCACTCCCAGGTCATAGTATGTCTTTGGATAATTCATTGGGCACTAGTGGGTTGACTTGTTGTAAATAGATGCTGTCTAATTTCAAATGAAATCTCAATGACATTTACCTTCTTCTTCCCTTCACCTCTTCAGACTTCTAACTTCCTTATTTTTATTAATAGCCCAGCTATTGTTCTGATCATCCAAGGTCAAAACCTCTGAGTTTCTGTTTCCCCTCTTCCCTTTGGTCCATCCATCACATATTTAACAAAATACTATTCTTAATACACAGGTCTAACAGTGAAACTCCTTCGCTCAAAAAAACCTATAGGGATACTCCATTCTCCAACAAAACAACTCAAACTTCCTAATTTTGTATTTAAGGCCATCCATGATGTTACCCCAAGCTCACTTTTCATAGTCATTTCACACTGATGTCTTCCTTCACTTGTTTTCTGAAGCCTATATCTTCACAGAGACTATGTCCCCATGTCTGGGAAGTTAATTTGTTCTATCTATCTATCTATCTATCTATCTATCTATCTATCTATCTATCTATCTATCTATCTATGTATCTATCTATCTATCCATATATCTATCTATCACCTGTCTTTTCTGGGTAGGCTATTCTTAGTTGTAATCCTAGCCACCTTGCCTTCCAGAATATTGTGTTCCAAACCTTCCTCCCCTTCAAAATGGAAGCTTTTAAATCATGTGTGATCCTGACTGTGGTTCCATGATATTTGAATGGTTTCTTTCTGACTACTTTTAATATTTTCTCTTTGATTTGGAAGCTTTAGAATTTGATTATCATATTCTTGAGAGTTTTCATTTTGAGATTTCTTTCAGGAAGTGAGAAATGAATTCTTTCAATTTCTGTTTCATTCTCTGGATCTAAGATATCAGGGTAGTTTTTCTTGATATATTTTGTGTAGGCTCTTTTTTGATAATGACATTAAAATAGTCCAATAATTCTTAAATTATCTCTCCTTGAACTTTTTCCAGGTCAGTTTTTCCAATGAGATATTTCACATTTTCTTCTATTTTTTCATTCTTTTGATTTCATTTTATTATTTTGTAGAGGCATTAGTTTCCACTTGCCCAGTTCTAATTTTTAATCAAGTATTTGCTTCAATGAACTTTTGCAACTATCTTTCCATTTCTCTAATTCTGTTTCTTAAGGTGCTCTTTTCTTCAGTATTTTTACTCCTCTTTTACCAAGCTTTTAATTCTCTTTCATAATTTTTTCCCCATTGTTCTCATTTGTTTTCCTACTTTTTCTTCTACTACTCTTGTCACTTTGTTTAACTCTTCCAGGAATTCTTGGGCTTATATTCAATTAGCAATTTTTTTTGAGGCTTTGGTTGTAACTATTTTCACATTGCTTCTGAATTTGTCTTGGTCTTTCCTGACACCATGGTAGCATTTTATGGTCAAGTTCTTTTGTTTGTGTTTTGCTCATTTTTCCAGACTATTTCTTGTCTTTGAACTTCAGGTTAAAGTTGGGCTCTGCTGACATAGGGATGGGGAGGCACTGTGCCAAACTTCAGGACTTTTCCTGTTGCTGTTTTCAGAGCTAGTTCTGGGGGCATGCAAATTTTTGGTGATTCCTACGTGGTGTGATTTAGGGAGAGGTATGGTCACTGCTCTCCTGGTCTACACTCTGGTCTTTACCCTTGACCCTCTTACACTGTAGCTGAAACACAAGTTCCTCTCTGCTTTGGAACTGTGACCAAGATCCCTATTCCCTTGTGACTGATCACAAGCATTCCTTTCCACCCTGGAACTGTAACCCAGAACTGCATATGGGCAATAGACTTGCCAATCAGTGCCACTATATCCATTGCCAATAAAAGGTCCCTTATAAATCACTTTCTGACCAGTTGTCTGATCCCTACCTCTGGAATGAGAGTTCCCAAAGCAGCTGCTGTTGCCTCATTTGCCTCCAAGGCCCACCTCTGTTGCTGGTACTGCTGATATGTGCACTCAGGGACAACCCCCAGGCCAGTGTCACAGGCCTCTTCTGCAACCTCCTAAGTAATATTGACCTGGAAAAATATCTCTGACCTTTTGTTGGCTCTGTTGCTCCAAAACTCAATTGAGGCATCATTTAAAGTTGTATGGAGGGGAATGTTAGGAAGTTTGACTGGGTTCTGCCTCTAACTGACCATCCTGGCTCTCTCATTCCTCTTTGTATGCTCAGGATAGCATTGTGACCATAATTAGTAGAGGGTAAAGAGGGAAATAAAAGTTTATTAAGCACTTGCATATGCCAAATACTGCTCCAAATGCTT
The DNA here is from genome assembly GCA_023548195.1 of Bettongia penicillata ogilbyi. Lineage (NCBI taxonomy): Eukaryota > Metazoa > Chordata > Mammalia > Diprotodontia > Potoroidae > Bettongia > Bettongia penicillata. Next base: position 5,842,772 of record JAJHZJ010000049.1, on the reverse strand, counting down.
TATAAATATTATACCCTTTGATTCTTGCAGCAGCCCTGGGAGGTAGGTGCTATTATTCTTTTCATTTTACAGTTGAGGAAATGGAGACTGATACAAGTGGAGTCTTGTTCAAGACATTTAAATATTTGTTGTCTCAAGCTTGAGTTGAATTCAAGTTTTCTTGACTCTAGGAACTAGTAAACATTTAATGGATTTTTGTTGACTAACGACAATGTATTGCTGGTGCCAGTAACTATGAATTACCCCTCCCTTTCCTGTGTTTTGCTCTCAGCTACAGGAGATTTTCAAGGTCTCCATTATCCAGCATTATCACTTCATTTTTATTTAAAAGTTCAATATTGAAGAAGAATAGGGAAAAGCATAGAAGTAAGTGGAACAACTGGATGAATTCGTCAATAAATTCACACATCTAGGTAGCACAAAAGAAAGCATGCTGAGCCTAGAAGCAGGAAACTCTAAGTTCAAATCTGGTCTCAAACACTTACTGGTTGTGTGGTTGATTTAAGCCACTATACTTGTTTACTTCTGTTCCCTCATTTCTCAAATGGATATAATAGTAGCAGCCATCTTTAGTGTTACTGTCCTTATCAAATGAGATTTGCATAATTTCATCTTGCAAAATGATAAGCTTCTGGAGATGAAGAAGTCCAGGAAAGTAGGCAAATACACATCCATTTTATGGTTAAAAATATGTTGAAAAAGAAAAATGAAAAGTTATATGTACTATCTTTTGCAATCACTACAACAGATGTTTTTTCTTAACTTTTTTTTAAAACTTGGAAGGTACTATGGGGACATTATTTATTATGAAATGAGTGATGAGTCAAAACAAAATGAATCAATGGAAACTGAAAACAAATAATTAAATCAAAGTTTTTAAAAGGAAAGATTGAGAGGGAGGAACCATTAATTTTTGGTAGATGGAATTAGTTAACTGGCAGAAGAACCAGCCCTAGTGGGTACCGCAGTCATGAGTCCGACTAGCCAAGGAACAGCAAGATTGGGAATAAATTCTAGGGCACAAGGCCAAAGGAAGGAAGACAGTCTCCAAAGACAAACTTCGTCTGCTTTACCATTTTGCCTGCGGCTGTCTCTGATTCTAGTCTCATTCCTTTCTGTTCTGTCAGCCGAAATTACTTTGACACAAAGAAATGACATATCCTCATAGTCAGTCATCATATAACCAAGCCTGCACTAAGCCTAAATGTTTGCCCAGGGCACTGGAAAAACGGGCTCCTTACCACGTAAGAAGAGCTGACAGAAAGCAGCTTTCCAGAGTTCAATCTTTATCATTCTGTCCAATCATTCTCATCTGTGTCTGGATGTTCCTCACATATCTATTTTGTGACAGCTGGAGTGAATGGTCTGATACATTGATGTAAAGTGTAACTAAAAAGTCATAATACATATCCTTGTATGTGTATAGAAATAGATATTAATAGAGATAAAAGTATTTTGTTGTTAGGTTATTTCCGTCATGTTCCACTAGATATATATTTGTTTTGCTATTAAAACCTATTATTTCACAAACCACCTCAATTCAGGAAAGTTGTTTCCTTTAAACTATTCTACCATTTCACAGACATAACTCTTGGCTCAGTAAGACATAAAGAAAGGCCTTTATTGATTATCACTCTGGGGTGTCATCTGTTCTTTCAGTGGTTCAGCCCCACAACTTAAGCCGTTATTTCTAGTAAAAGGATTTCCTAGAATGTGACCACCCATTTTCAACACTGTTCCTAGTAGCTTTCTATCTTTTGTTAAGAGAGGGAAAAAAAACCATGCTGATCTGCTACATTTCAGTGTAACAAATACTAGACAGGAAGGTAAGTAATTAAAAAAGTCACTGAGTTTATTTGTTGAGGGTATTCTGACTTGAAGGATTAGCTAATGATTATATGAAAGTTCTGAAAACTTAAACTCGGTCTCTTTGTAAGTCTTTGGGTGGCTTTAGATTACTAATTTTTATTTCTTTTTGATTGATTTTCCTTATGTAATTATGTGAAGGATAAAATTGATGCCTATAGGTTTGAGAAGAGTCTCAATAAGCTTTGAAATTCATGGTAATATAATGAATCAAGTCAGGCCTCATACTAGCTGTGTGACTTTGGGTAAGTCACTTAAACTCTATTTTCCTCAGTTTCTTCATCTAGGAGTTTAGAAAAGCACCTACCTTCCCATGTGTTGTGAAGACCAAAGGAGATATTTGAGAAACATTTAGAGTAGAGCCTTGCACTTAGTATGCCTATATAAATGGCAGCTCTTTTTTCTACTACTACTACTACCACTACTACTACCACCATCATCACCATATGGATTAAAACCTATTTAGTTGTAAACTTTTCTTAGAAGGCCTTTTTAAAAGGGCTGGATTGGAAGTCTTTCTCCCTGTTCTCAACAGTGAGTCAGTCTAAGAAGAAAAAGGGATGGTACCATCAGAATACTAGATAGCTTATCTTATAATATTTTCCTACTCTACTTTTGGTATGGCATTTAATTTCTAAAATTAACTAGAATGTAGCTCAGTTTGTAGAAGCTTCAGTCTCAAACTACAAAGGGTCTATAAAGAAATATTTTTTACGTACAAATTGCTTTACATAAATATACATATTTGTGTCAAATGATACCAACTCTGAGCTTCTTCTGGAAGAAGAAAAAAGGAAAAAGAAAAATTATGTAATAATTTTATTATGTATTTAAAAGGAACAGTAAGTTATACATGATAGATTTGTAGTTTTATATGCAATCATCTTTTTCCTGTTCTATGATGCTATAGAAATGCTTGATTTGTTCATAAGTTCAGAATAAAATAAATAAAATTAACAAAAAAAATGTCTTTTTAATTTCCTTTAATCATGCCACTAATGGGTGCTAAATAGTGGAGTGCATAGACTGCCAGGCCTGGAATCAGGAAAACTCATCTTCCTGAGTTCACACCTTGTCTCAGACATTCCCTGTATGTGTGACCCTGGGCAAGTCACTTAACCCTGTCTACCTCAATTTCTTCACCTGTAAAATGATCTAGAAAAAGAAATGGTAAACCACTCCAGTATCTTTGCCAAGAAAATCCCAAATGGAGTCATAAAGAGTTAGACAAGACTGAAAAAAAAAGACTAAACTACCTCTATCAGTCTCCTAGATGATGTTTGCACCATTAGGTGCAATTTTGTGAATAATTTTCTTTGTGTCACCAGCACTTGGCACGTTGTCTGGCACACAATAGATGCTAAATAAATGCTTCTTTATAATAATCTGCTATCATTCAGTGAACCTTCCCTAATGCTCTACTGGATGTCTCTAACATGGATTACTTAGGGACTTCTCTGTGGATGTTTCAAATCAGCCCACTGAGCTGGTAACATCTTGGTTTATGGGAAGCTCATCCCTTCTTTCTGTGAACGAGAATCTTACTGATGTTAAGGGTATGGATTAATAAATACTTAGCACATTTCCTGTGAAATGTTGCCAAACCTTACCCTAGTCTATTCTAATTTGCAATACTGAATAATAAAAATGATTCTATTTTGGAAAAAATAAGCAATTGAATAAAGTAACCCATATTTATGGTCTTAGAAATGAAATAGCAGTAACTAACAATATCCTGTAGTCCAAGGAAATAAACATAAAGACATTAACATTTGAAAACATTACATCCTGATTTATGAATACTATATTTGATAATTCTATGCATATTTAAGTACATACTGATAAATCTAGCAACATGATAGAGGGAAAATCATATTACAGATGAAAGTGAACAACATGTCAGTTCCGTACACATTCTGAGGATTTATTCACATAGATATGAGATTTCCTTCCATTCCTGGAATCCCATTCTAGACTCTGTAATAGCTACAGAGAGGTATCCGATGCATTTACTTAATCACACCAAATGGCACTGCTGCATTTTTTATAGTTACTGTTATTAGCTTTCACCAATGTTCTATCTTGCCTTTAGAGACTGTAGCTATTATATTTAGGTCAGACAAGTGTGTTGTATCCATAGTGCTCTGAAAGCAAATACAGAGTGTTGATGGTAATAACCTAATGTTAAAAGAGCACCTCTCCTAGACCACACATTTTCTGTCGTATATAAGGTAAAACACACAGCTAAGCCTGACATTCTGTATTTGGCTCCCTATATTCTCATTTTCTCTCTGATAAATGAACTTAGAACAACATTCATTTGTGAATGTGTTTATCCATCTAGTAACAATAGTAACAACAGAAAATTATACAGCACTTTAAAGTTTACAGAATAATTTTTAAACTATCTTATTTGAGGCTCACAACAGACCTATGAGGGAGTAGTATGGTCATTATTGCCCTCATTTTATAGATGAGAATAGCCAAACTAGGAAACCCTGTGACATACCAACATTCACATAGCTAACAAACATATCAGAACCAACACTAAGAACTCTTACTACGTGCAAGGTACTTTTAGAGTTACCAGGTTGCAGAAGATTCAACATCTGCCTTAAGCTTTAAGGAGCAAACAATCTAGTAGGAAAAATAACACTCATAGCTACAATATAAAGTAGTAGTAGTAGTAGTAGTAGTGGTGGTGGTGGTGGCGGTGGTAGTGGTGATGGTTGTGGTGGTAGTGGTGGTGGTGGTGATGGTTGTGGTGGTAGTGGTGGTGGTGGTGATGGTAATGGTAGTAGTGGTGATGATTGTGGTGGTGGTGGTGATGGTAGTGGTGCAAGTAGTAGGAAGAGGAGGAGGAAGAAAAAGGGGAAGGAGGAGGAGGAGCACATGGGGCAGTAATCTAGTGAAATTAAAATACTTGTCCTAGATTGAAGCTAATAGCTTAGAATGGATGCATTTGTATGGTTTTAATAGTTTTCCCTTGCCTATCATTTTTACTTCGTGCTTATACAACTAAGTGAGATTTTCTTTTATTTTTGGCAGTGACGTGATATTTTAATTCATGCAGGAGCCCAGTTCCTTGCACATAGTAGGAAATCAATTTATGACTCCTAAGTAGAAATGGATCTGCACATTGCTAGTTTTTGTTTTTTGTTTTTACTATATTTTAAAAATTAGATCAGTGATTTCTTTAGTGAAGGGAACTCTTAGTAAGAAAGTTTCCTGCACTGAAGCTGGTCAGTACCATTTTCTGCAACTTACAGTGAGAGAAATTTGCCTTGGTCAATTGTCTAAGGTTAAGAGACTTGTCCAGAGTCACTCAATAAGTGTGACTCAAGTGTACTATTTGATTCACTCATTCATTTATTCATTCTACAAGTATTTAGTAGGCTTCTGTATGCCAGGATCTATATTAACTTCTGGAGATAAAGATTTTTTTAAATCCTTGCCTTTAATAAGCTTGCATTGGTGCTAAAAATATGTTGACAGAAAAATTGGAACCTTACAAAAGCCAGAAATTAATTTCTGGCTAGAGAGTACTATCATGTAGGGCAATCAGAGAAGGCTTCCTGTAGGAGGTACCATCTGAGCTGTTTTGAAGGAAGCCAGATATTCCATGAGACAGAAGTGAGTAAGTCTAGAGGATGGAATATGCAAAGGTAACAAGATAAAAGGAAGGTCATATATGACAAAAACCAAGTAGACCAATTTGACTAAATATAGAATGCTTAAAGGAGAGTAATATACAATAATCCTGAAAAGATGAACTGGAGACAAATATGAACTGAACTTTACAAATTTCTAATCTAGCCTGAGCTTTCTATAAAATAATACAGAAAAAATATAAATGGATGATGGGAGATCAGGTTATTTTTAGGTTCTTTCCCCCCAGAAGTTCACTAGGTGCTCAACAAAGCCTTATCTACCACAGACTGAGGAGGTACTCCCTAAAGGTCTGTCTGAATATAGCCTATCTGAAGACTTTAGCCAAAATGATATTTAACTGAGACATAAAGTCAGTCACAAGGATGATTGTGCCAAAATCTGATCTCATGTTGTCACAGTGGAGACTTAGAAAATCTGATATAAATCTCCCAGTCCCTTTGTAGTGTGCTGTGTGAAAAGGGAAAGTGACTTCTATAGAGTGAGCAGTTAGGGAAGTACCATCAACATTAATGGGAAGGGGATAAATTGTATAGGCAGATCCAGCTCTGCTGATTCTGTAGATGATTGACAGCTCAGCCTGCCTTGCTCCCCAGTGCCACCTGCTGCGTGCAAAAGCAATTCCCTGGCAACTGGTACCCTTGACCTAAGTATTTCCCCGGGCTTATTCATCCTACACACAGCTGCAAACCTAACATTTCTTAGGTGTGTAACTGCAGTATTTTCTTCAAGTCTCTCCATTTTCTCTATTTACACAGTTTCTTTTCATGTCACTCTGTCTTCTTTTAAGGAACAAGTCCAAGGCTTCAGATAACCTGTGAGGCTGTGGAAAAAGTGCTAGATTTGGAGCCATAAGACTTGACTTGGAATCGCAATCCTGCCCTTACTTCTGGTGTGGTGCTAGGCAAGTCAATTTATTCTCTCTAGGACCCTATTTCTCATCCAAAAATGAGAGAATTGAGTTAGTTGATATCTCTGGTATCTTCCAGCTTTAAATCATTGACAGGCTGGTCATGAATCAGTGCCAGAATGCTTTGTCATTCAATTAATGAGGACTGATATTGAGAAGGATTCATACCTTGCCTAGGGAATTCACAACTTATCTGGGCTACAGAGGTTTGGGTAGGAGTAATTATACAGGCATTTAGATAATATTTTTGTGATACTACTCTCTTGATCAATCATGCTGTTATGTACATACATGTTCAAGGATTTTCATCAGCTTCCGACATCTTACATATCTAGCATTTTATCTCTTCCCTACTATCACCTGTATGTTAATAAGTCTCCTTACCATACTAATTCATATCTTGCCCATTTCTAATTCTGCACCTTTCATTATGATCCTTTCCCCTAGGAAAGGGGAATTTTTTGATATGATGAATGGACACTACCTTCAAGATCTAACTCAATATTTTCTAGTAAAATTTTTTTATATCATCCAAGTTCAAGTTGAGAACACAAAAAGTTTCTTCCTTTCTTTGAGTTTCATCATCACTGTGTACGCCTAACTTTATTTTTAGGTAACTAATTTCCAAAGTAGGGGGCAGACATATATTTTTGTGCATATGTGGGGAAAGCGGGGAAAGAAGGATATAGTGACACATGATAGGTCAAGGCATGACCCTATGGTGGTGTGATCAATGAATCAGTGAGAGGAAAGACAGTTCACATTCTACTGTCATTATGATAGCCAATTCTGGGGCTTATCTACATTCCTTTGCTCTGCTTATTTCATCTGTTGTACAAGATCCCAAACATTTCCCTTCTGTTCTGGTTATCAGATCTTTGGGGTAGTAATAACCTACCATACCTGTTTTGCATAATAGATGTTCAAATGCTGCTGGGGAAATTTGACCCATTTCCTGCCTTCAAGGTCATCTTGTAGCTATGGAAGGTACTCCTATTTGATCATACTCTGCACCTGACTAGCACTACATCCTCCTTTTTTATTTTGCATGGGACAGATTGAAATCTGCAGCACAGGAATTGTTCTATCTTTCTCCCAAATCTTCCCACCACTTTCCCACCAAATTCCCTAATTACTGTTGTTTAGTAACAAAGAGGATCAGAACTTGTATGGCATCTTCAGTCTTTCACTTTCCCTCACCTCATGTTCATGTGTCCAATGAGTTGGCATATCTCTCCAGTTCAGTCACCATGTTTTCCACATTTGTCCCCTCTATTCACATAGCTACCACCATAGCTGAGTCCCTCCTGCTAACCAGCTCTATGTTAACAGTCTCCTAATGAGCCTCCTTGACCCAAATCTGCTTCCATTCCAAATGATACTCTATAGTCCTGGTAATGTGATTTTCCTAAAGTACAGTTGTGAAAATATTACTTTCCTATTCAATACAGTCTAATAGCTTTCTGTTGCAGACATTGTTTCCCTATTCAATGCACCTGAATCTTTATCTCTTCTTTTTAAAATTTGTACTTTTGTGTAAGTTTTAAAGTATGCATGAGTATTATATATTATTTTACAAATAGAATTAGAGTCTCCCAAAATTAGAATCTCCTTGAATGAAGGGTTGATTTTGCTTCTTTTATATCTCTCAAGAACCTTTTATAAAATTGTGTAAAATTGTATAAAAATGCCTGATAAATATTCATTGAGTAATCATTAAAATAAATGTTTTTATCCCTATATTTTGATCAACATTGCCCATATTTAGAGAATCAGTTTATGAATTTTGTTACATGTGGATATTTTCATTTGATAACTCTAAACATATAATGGAAACTCATTTTCTCTAAATGAGTTTGAATTTTAAACTGTTTTAAATGAAAAGCACAGTGTTATAAGAAACTAATGGACTGAGGTTTAATGTAAATGATGTTTTGGAAATTCATTTAGCTGGAAAATTTGAGACGAAAAACTTGCATTCATATAACAGATATAGACCTCTAATATGGCCTTATACAAATCACATAAGTGGAGAAAGGTGGAATGACAAAGTTAATATTGGAGACACTTATACAAAGCCTGCCTTTTTTGTAAACAATTCTGAAATGACTTTGAGCAAGATTTGGTGGATATATGATCTGAATCAAAATCCTAATTCTAAAGAAGATAATAGCAAAGAAATAAAAATAAAATGCTCACAAAGTTGCAGAATGTTAGCAAGCAAAGTACCTGAGAAATCAACTAGTCTAAACCCTTCCTTTTAAAAATGAGGAAAATGAGGACTGGAGAAGGGGAAACAACTTACTGAAGGCCAAACAGTGTGGTAGAAGAAGGAAGGAAAGAAGGAAGGAGGGAGGAAAGAAAAGAGAAAAGGAAGAAAAGGAGGGAAGAAAAAAGGAAAAAAGAAAAGAGAAGAAAGGAGGAAGGAAGGAGGGGGAGGAAAGGTTGGACTGGGGGAAGAAAGGAGAGGGAAAAGGGAAGGAGAGAGAAAAAAAGGAGGGAGGGAAAGAAGGAAATAAGGCTAGAGGAAGGGAGAAAAGAAGGAAAGAGAGAGGAGGGGAAAAGGAAAAGAAAGAGTGCTGATATTATCTCATTTTATCCTCTCACTAACCCGAGGAGGGAGCTGCTATTATACCCATTCTGCAGATGAGAAAACTGAGGGAGACAGAGTTTAAGTGCCTTCCCCAAGATCGCAAAGCGAGTTAGTGTCTGAGACTGGATTTGAACTCAAATCTTTTTGATTCTAGGTCCTCTATTCACTGCACCATCTTATCTTCCAAGAAATCTTACAAATCCCTAAAAATTGTAGGACTAGATTCTGGTCCTCCTGATTCTTAGCAAGTATTCTATTTCTACATAGTTTAAACAGAAGTTTTCTGAAAAGAAAAGAAGGAAAACTCAAGAATAAGAAAACAAGAGGGACATTCTCCAGATTTCTCAAAATTAATTGGTAGTGCACTTTAAAACAAATGTCCCACTGCTAATGGTTCTTGGGAAGCTACGAAATATGTAGCAATAACGACAATAATAGCTAACATTTATGAAGACCTTTAGCATGCCATCTAAAGAACAAAGATTTTTCTAGTATAAGAAAATAAGAAGCCAAAACATGTGTGTGTGCATGTGTGTGTGTGTGGTCTGATTTTTTGTTATCCTACTAAAGAAGTCATCTTTCTTTGGTTCTGGTATAGAAAAAGTGTAATCAACCATTTATGATTCTTATCATCTTTCAAATATTGTGGTTGCCAGTAAAATAAAGAACAAAAGCCTCATCTGAAATATAGATGGAAGTTCTAGGCAAAGGGAAAATTCAATAGCTTCTTCGCTCACAAAGACAAGTTTTTTGTATTCTCCCCCCAAGGCCTTTACTGAAACATATTTTATTGAGTATTCTTTGAATCCCTCTAACAATATTTACAATATTCCGGTGCAAACCTGCTTTAGTTCTCTTAATCCTAGATGTCATGAGAACAAATTCACAAGACACACATGCTTTTAGTTTCGGTGATCTATATTATTTCCTGATTTTTTTTCTTTTTACTCAAGGATATTGCACAATTAGATCTCAGCAAACATGACTAAGGAACCATCCCAGTTTTTTCTAAAGCTGCTCCTACATGCTTGTGGCATCGTTGACATAGGGAATTCCTAAATGAGTCTGCTACCATTGCAGCTTGGCATGTTCTCTACAACCCATAGACCTAAAGAATTGGATAGAGAGGGTAAGTTATTTGGCCAGCCACACAGCCAGTAGGTGTCAGAAGCAGGCATGGAACCCAGACTCCCTCATCCACAACATTGTAACATTATGCCATGTTACATCTAATGTGTCTAGATAACAGATATAAAATATTTAGTATTTTGGGGTGTGGAGCAGCGGAGTTCTTATTAAGATATCCTGAATGTCTATCTTCGTTTTTAACTCCACAATTTCCACAATTTTAGTCATATTAAAAAAGCTCAAATGACCTTTTTCTTCCTTCCTGCTGGCCTCAATACCCTAATTTGCTAAGTAATTTGCACATGATTGGCTCAGATAGACAGGTAAGACAAGAGGATTGTTATACAATGGAACGGAGGTCAGGTCTATAAAAATATGGTATTTGACTCTGCTTCCTTCCTGCCCTATTCCCTTACTTTTAGTTTCAATTTTAAATGCCATATTCACAAAATAATCTGCCACTTTTAAACATTTCTCTTGGTTTAAAAACTTAAAACGTCAAAAGTGAAAAAAACAATAGATCATCCAATTTAACTCCCTTGTTTAGTATATAAACATCTAGGAAAACATACTAACAAGAGGAATGCTCTTTCATTCATGAAAACCTATCCTGGGCACTGGGTGTTTTTTTAACTACAATTTGAGTCACTGCTTCTGTGTAGACAGAAACTGAAAGTGTGAAAATGATCAGACTTTCAAAGATAAATAATATCTGGATTGTCTTGCTCAAAGTTTTCATGGGAAAGAAACTCTTACTTTCTAAAGAATATCCAGACCTTGGAACCTTCTGATTCTTCCCTTTCTTTAAATTGTATATTAATTTACCAAGTCCTGCAGTTGTTCCTTGAGAATGGTTTTCACATCTGTCTGGTCCTTTCCATTCTCCCTGCCAACACCATAGTCCTGGCTCTCATCACTTCATGCCTAGACCCCTGCAGAAAACTCCTAAGCAATATTCCTGTTTTCAATCAATGTTACAAGTCCTTTCTAGGTAAATTTTCCTACAATACCAATTTTATCATTTTAATCCCTTGATCAACAGCTTTCAGTGTCCTTGCTCACAATATAAACACTAAAATCCTTTACATGTCATTTCAGCATCTTCACAATGACCATATGTTTCCAGATTCATCTCCCACCATACCCAAACAAAACACTTCCCACTAAGCTGGTTTTCTCATCATCTCTCCAAAGGATCCAGCCCAGTCTAACTAACAAGATTCTGCAAGTCCCTCCCCCTCCAATCCCCACACACACTCGCAATGCCCTTTTCTTCACTGCTGCCAGTCTGGTTTCTACCCATCCTTCAAATGACTGAAGAAATGTCTGCCATCTGGTTGTGATAGCAGTGTCATTTAATTTTATGTTCACTAACTTACTGTATTTTACTATCCATTTTTCCATGAAAATGAAAGATCTTTACTGGGGAAGTATCAATTTGAGGAATGAGATTTTTGAAGTTTCCTTTAATTGAATTAAGCATGAAGTATCGGTGTAGATATCTTGTATTTTGTAAATTACATGAGCTTAGGAAGATTTTACAAAAGAAAAGTTAGTTTCTAATTCCACTTAAAAACAAAATTTTAAGCATTAGGCTTTTTTAAAACTCTTCTGGATTCCAAGATATAATCTTCATTTAAAATTATAGGTAAGAATATTGTCTTTATTTTCATGAAAAATATTTACTATTTTAAAGAGTGAAAACAGTACTACATTAAGGAGGATTAATAAAAATGTATTTCTCTTTTACATTAGCATTCCAAAGTCAATTTTTTTTAGTAATCATTGTGTTCATGTATCACAAAGAATCAGAAAAAAAGGAAGACAACAAAACTTAAAAATGCAAATAACTGAAAAAATTTATATAATTGGCATTCAATGTCTTCCCGACTTTCTAAAAAGACAGAACTTTTTTAACCTATGTCACTTGCTTGAATAACAGTCAGGTAGAAATAACTAAAAATTGTTACCATCTGACAGCTCTTCTTATTTGAAATTAATCAATTCTCAGCCTTGAATACAGGTGTTCACATTGATAGTTAAGCCACCATTTTAATTTCCACCAACTGACTCCCTTGTTAGAAATGGGAGTAAAAAAACTCCAAAGACCAAAGTGTTTAATCATGTAAATGAGAAATGGAAAAGACCACTTAGGTCATTTTGCCTGATCCCCAGAGACTCAGGCATGGCTACTTCCTATACCAAATCCTTAAGTGTTTTGTCCAGTTCAATTTTCAATGATTTAAGTGATGTGACTTTACTCCTTCATCCCTCCAAACCTCTAAATAACTGGACTTTTTTTTAAAAAAAAAATTATGTTTGCTGCTCTAGCAAACACTAAGGAATTCTTGCCCTTTCTCTATATTCCCAGGCTTCTACTACAGAGTACTAAACTGAGGCCATTCCTTTTGGAATCAAATAGGAATGAGGTAAAATACTGAATTACTTATCTGGATGGGTGGTCCTTTCAGATGAGATAAATTTTGGAAAATAATAATTGTTACCTATTACACACATTTGAAGAGAATGTTAACAGTCCTGAATTTAGTAGGCTAGGTGGTGCAATGGATAGAGTACCATGCCTGAAGTCAGGAAAGCCTTAGTTCAAATCCAGCCTCATGTGTTTACTACCTATGTGGCCCTGGGCAAGTCACTTAACCCTGTTTGTCTGTTTCCTCATCTGTAAAATGATCAGGGGAAGGAAATGGTAAATCACTCCAGCATCTTTGCCAAGAAAATCTCAAATAGGGTCTGGCACAAATAATTAACTAAATAATAAAAGAAATTTTAAAAAAAGAGAATATGATTTAGGGATATTCTCTTTTGCTTTTAAATATAATAATGTACTTACATATGTTATAAATATTAAATTTACATTTTATAAAACTTGTGTTATAAATGTCAAATACTTTAAAACTTTAATGGCTGTACAGACTTCTCATACTCTACAAATTGTTCATGTTCTCCTATAAATTCTCCACAGGGTATATATCCCATGATGGGGATATCTTCTAGATTTCTAGACAATATGCAAATACCAGTAGACTAATTGCGCTGTCCATCAATTATCCTTTACCATTGCTACTATCCCCAGCGGAATATTTGATGCTTTCCAATACATCTTCTTTACTCAGCAACAGCAGAAAACAAAGCATAGTAAAACAGTACACTTTAGTAAATACAAACTCTACTCACTTTGTGATAATCCTTTTTTAAAAAGTGATCATTCTCCAGTTCCTATCAGATTTCTCATTTTATAGCACTGGAAGGATGCAAAACAGTAAAACATAGAAAATCAGAGGCAAATCTTGTATAAGCATTCAATGATCCTGTTTCTCAAAGGGTACTACTTATGTCCCTATTACCATCTGTTAACTTTTTTTTTGGCTATGCCTTTATAGTAGAGTTTTATAGTACATCTGGGGGGAAGAGAATGTTTTTGAACTTAATGACAAAGAAATCTTGTACAACTTTTTTTTTGGTCAGAAGTGAGAAATTGTCTTCCTTATGTTGACACACTAAACATTTTAACAGTTTAGAGTTTCACATGTGTGGAAATAATTTTGTGGTTAGCCACCACCTGCTTTTCCAGCTTCTAGTAAATCTAGTTTATGAATACTCCACTTAAAAAAAAATCATGCATACCAAATTGTACCTTTCTCTAAAGAAAGGCCGAAAGGATAAGTAAGAACAGCTACTTTGGCCAGAAAAGGGCCACGCAACCTAACACAAAATGTCAGAATATCTCTCTGGGGTAAACCTTGATACTGTCAAGCATGACAGGTATAAATAATGCCACAATCTAACTTTTTTTCTTATTTTTATAGTATTTTATTTTCCTCCAATTCCATATTAAGAAATTCTTTTAGCATTTATTTTTACACAATTTTGAATTCCTAATTTTTGTCCCTCTCCTCCTCCTCTCCCCTCTTCTGAAAATGGCAGTTTCATATGGTTTATATATGTACTATTATGCAAGACAAATAATTCCATATTTTTCACAGTTGCGAAAGAAATAGATCAAAAAGAAATAAAGCCATGAAAAAGAATAAAGTGATAAAAAGTATGTTTCTATTTGTATTCTGAGTCCATTAGTTCTTTATCTGCATGTGGATAGCATTTTCCTTTTTGAGTCCTTTGTACTTGTCTTGGAACATTGGGTTGCTGAGAAGACCTGAGTCATGCATAGTTGATTGTCACAGATGTTGCTGATACTGAGGACGATGTTTCCCTGGTGCTGTGTACTTCACTTTACCTCAGTGCACAATCTACCATTTTTTGTGTTGCTATTTGGACCTAGTGAACTGCAAACAAGGGTAACTTTATAAATAGTCTTCTTAGTCACCATTTTTAGTGAAGTGTTGCGTATGTGTATACATACATATATATATGTGTGTGTGTGTGTGTGTATAAATATTTCCTTTTTGTTTTCAGAGAATTACAGAATTTCAGAGTTAAAAGAAGACAGCTAGTCCCCACAAATCCTACCCTGTAAGGGGGAATAAAAGAATCTTTTCTGGAATGTACTTATCAAGTGCTCATCAAGCTTTTTTTTTTTTTTTTGAAAACTTTCATTGAGGGAGAACCCATCACCTTGAAAGGCAGATTTTTAGCACCTCTAAATATAAGAAAAATGTTCATTCAATCAAGCCTAGTTTTGCCTCTTTGTTACTTCCACCGTTTGCATTTGGTTTGCCTTCAGGAAACAAAAGATTAATTTTTCTTTCACACAACAGCCTTTCAAATGCATAAAACTGTTTATGTATCTACTTTTAGTCTAGAAATAGGACTAACACCCACCACATAGGCTAACCATGCTCAATCAGACCTTTATCTCACATAACAGTTACATTTTGGAGGGTATAATATTATTCATTCAACAAACATCTTAACTTAACCACTCATCTGTCAGGGCCTTCTATTACATTATTAAATCTGGTTAGTCAAAATGTGAAAGGAAAAAAAAAATACAATAATATTCAAAGTCTGTTTTTCATAAACAACAAAAACAAGAATTAGAAATCATTGTCTACCCCTAACTTCAATTAAGCCCCCTTTAGATCACTAAAGTGATTTTCCTAAATTCTATAAACTCCAGTGGTTCGCTTATTAAATCCAGGTTCAAATACAAGAAACTCTGCTTGGAATTCATAAACCGACCACCTCCCCACCTTTCCAGTTTTTTTCACACTTCACTCAGACATATATTCTTAGATTCATTGACAATGACCTCCCTCTTGTTCCACACTCAAGATACTCCATCTCTTGGTTTCAGGCATTCTCTCTGCCTGTTCCCCATTCCTGGAATGTTCCACCTCCCTGCTTTGCCTACTGACCTCCTTGGCTTTCTTTAAGTCTAAAATCTCATGTTTTTCTGGAAACCTTTCCCATTCTTTCTTGATGTTATTACTTTCCCTCTGTTATTTATCCTTTTTACCCTATTATACACACACACACACACACACACACACACACACACACATATATATATATATATATATATATATATATGTACACACACACACACACACATACAATTTGTTTGCCTATTGTCTCCCCCATCAGGTTGTGAGCTCCTTAAAGGCAGAGACTGACTTTTGCCTCTTTTTATATCTACAGGGCTTAACAAAATATCTAGCACATAGCCACTAAATACATGTTTACTGACTGAGAAAATGTAATTCCAGGTATGTGGGTTGGCCAACGTAAAGGCACAGAGATGGGAGATGGAATATCATATTGAGGATGACGTTTGTCCGGATAACAGAGTGCAGGATAGTAGAGAAAAAATTCAGTGTGGCTGGAAAGCTAGGTTGAAGTCATATTTTGTAGGGCTTTAAAATTTAAAAAGAGAAATTTCTATTTTATCCTAGAGCCAATAAGAAGCCACTGATGTTCTTATTGTCATCTGGCAGCTAGGTGGTAGAGTGGGTAGAGGGCAGGGTCTGGAGTCTTGAGTCTTCCTGAGTTCACATCTGGCCTTAGACACTTGCTGGCTGTGTCACTCTGAGCAAGTCATTTTACCTTCTTTCTCTCAGTTTTCTCATCGGCAAAATGAGCTGGTTAAAGAAATGGCAAACTACTGCAACATCTTTGCCAAGAAAACCCCAAATGGGGTCACAAAGAGTTGGACATGATTGAAAAACAACTCAGTGGTCAACAGGAGTTGTTATAGTAGGAAAATCACGTGTTTATGTCTGCACTTAAATGACTTTGACAGGAGGGCATACATAGGATGGACACGTGTGGTGAGATTTGAAACAGGCAGATTAATTAGGAGGCTGTTGAAATAATCTGGCAAGAGGTGGTACTTGTGTGAGTAGAAATCATATATTAGATACAAGAGATGATATGAAGGTAGAAACAGCAAAATCTGTCAACTTAATGGATATGTGGGATGAGGAAGGGAAAGGGAGTCCAAAACAATGTGAGTTTAAGCATCTAAAAACCTGCAAGGATGGTGGTGCCTTTTATGGAAATAGGGAAGTCTGGAAGAGAGAAGGGTTTAGGAGGAAAGATAATAGACCCCATTTTACACTTGTTGAATTTAAGATGTCCTCAGGACATTAAGTTTGAAATGTCCAATAGTGATATAGGACTGAAGCTCAGAGGAGAAGCTGGGGAAGAATCTATAGATCTAGGAGTTGCAGAAAAAAAAAAACAGTAATTAAATCTTTGAGAGGTGATGAGTTTACTAAGAGAATATAGAAGGAAAGACAAAGCAGCTCTAGTCTAGGGCATAATCTTACCCACAGTAAGGGAGTGTGCTGTGGGTTATGGTGGTTGGTGGTAGTGGTGGTGATGGTGGTCCTTAACTCTCAGAAATGATCAAGGACATCATGACAGTTCTATAAGTGACAAACTTTCAAAGGAACTGATAGATTGGTAAAAGGCAAACAGGAAAACTCCAATCAACAGAGACACTACACAAGATGTAGCCTTTAGTTTCTGTGTCAAATGCAGCAGGTAGGTTGAGAATCGTTAGCATTAAAAAAAGATCATCAAATTTTAAAACATTTTTTCATATTCATTGTCATATTACTGTTCTTAAAAGTGCAATAATAATTTATCTATTTAAATTCAACATCTATTTAGTCATTCCTCAATTGACAGGCATTTATTCTTTTTTTCTAGTTCTTTACTACAAAAAGAAAGACATCTGAATAGATGTTCTCTCCCTTTCTCTCTCTCTTTCGTCTTTCTGCTCTTTACTACCTAGGAATATATGACTAGCAGTGGGATATCTAGTTCTAGAGGACTGGAAATATTTATCACTTTTTTTTTAGCATAATTTCAAATTGTTTTCCATAATGGCTGGAACAATTCACAGTTCCAAAAGTGTAATAGTGTGCCATTCTGACTTTGACTATTTCCATCTGTTATCATCTTTGTCTATTTTCTAGGTGTGAAAGTTGTTTCGATTTCCATTTCTCTTACTATTAGTGATTTAGAGGACTTTCTATGATTGCTAAAAGTTCTTTAGAAAACATAACTTAAACACCTTTATGATGAATTTTAGATTGGTCAGACTCTTGAGAGACAACTAGGTAGTACATAAAACAGACATAGGAGTTGGGGTGGGGAAGACCTGTGTTTAAATTTCCCTTCCACTTACTAGCAGTGTGACCCTTGGTAAGTCTCTTGGCATCCATATGTCTCAGTTTTCTCACCTGTAAAATAATGATAACAACAGCACCTAACTTAAAAGGTCATTGTAAGAATAAGATGAATTAATATAAATAATACATATTATGTATAAATAACAAAATTAAAATAAATAATAAAGTGCTTTTCAAACTTTGAAGTACTATTATAAATGCCTGCTAATATTATTATTAGCCTCAGGAGGAATCAATCATCCATTGTTTTTAAAACTAGCTTTTTACATTAACAAACATTGAAATTTTGTCTAGATTGTTTAATAATTTCTGAGAAAAGGAAGCCCACTTATTTCTTGTTCCAAAAAAAAAGGTAGAATAACAAATATATAAATGGGCCAACAATAGCAAAGATGAGGAAAGAACTAATTCTTTACTGTGGTTCTGCTTGTCAGAATGACTGTATAATTTGCTCTATAATTTTAACTTTCAGTGTTTGTACAAACTATTTTTTTGTGTGTGTGTGAGGAAGGTCTGACATTTGATTTGAGAAATAAAGGAACAGGACCCTTACCTGATTCTGATAGCTGCCTTTCATGAGAAAAAATAACTTGAGTTTTCTTCTGTGAAAAGAGAGAAATTAGGGAGTAATTTTCAGTATTCCAATGCC
The DNA here is from genome assembly GCA_023548195.1 of Bettongia penicillata ogilbyi. NCBI lineage: Eukaryota > Metazoa > Chordata > Mammalia > Diprotodontia > Potoroidae > Bettongia > Bettongia penicillata. The sequence goes on along the minus strand of JAJHZJ010000049.1, from coordinate 5,824,338 downwards.
CTTCTGGCTGACATTGGGCTAAGCTCAGATATAGATAAATACTAATGAGCTCATGAGTGTGACTATTCACTTACTCATCTGTTCAAAATTAATAAGGTGCATTTAAAGGACAATCTTGCCATAAATATTGATAAAACCACAAAATACTTTTAGACCTCAGAGCTTTCATAAAGCATTAAATAAAATTGTTAGTAATTAATGCACTTTATAAATAGCATGAATGGGGAAGAAGATTTAAAATTCTTCACTAGGGGACAAAATCAGGGTCAGAATTTAAGGATTTTATTTATCTATGGATCTCCCCCTACCCCCCTTGCCTAGCAGAGTACATATCCTTATACAGCTTTATAGACCTTTGTTGACATAGCTATTATCTGTTTAAAGATCTTTACAAGTGGACCCTACTTTATCTCTTAGTCAGTTCCAAGTGTTAACCTATCTTGTAGTAAGCTAGGAGTCTAGACCAAGTGGATTTGTTGATGGAAATGTTTGGCAGGGGAAAAAGAAGGGTGAGACTAAGGAGAGCTCATTGATTTTTCCTTGTGGAGAAGAATTCTCCAGTGGAAATATATGTTTACCACCATATATCTTCAGGTTTTTGTTTTCCCCACCTCTATAATATTTTGTGAGGTTTACAGTTACTTCTCAATCTGTACATTCCCAAAAAAGCACAGAGCATGCCAAGTCATGCAACAAAAATCACAGAGTTTATGAGAAAAATGAGGTTGTAACACGATGATCACAAACTTGATCAGTAACTCATAAAAAAGGCAGAAACTTAATGAAAATGCTAGCACAATTTTATACATCTTTAACGATTAAGATACATGCAAAACTACGATTATCCTCTCGAGCTCTCCACCTCAGGGCTGATATAAACGTGTACCCCAAGCAGGTCCAAATTCTACCCTGGATGCCTTTGTGGAAAAGAGAAGGGTAGGTGTGGGCCAGCCCTTGTCCATTCATAACTCTCACTGTTCCAGAATTATATATAATAAATGTGGTACTTTATGCTGACAAAGACCTGTAGTTTGCTTGTGAAAGTAGATATTAGAAGGGTTGCAGTTTGTGAATTTCTCTAAGGTGGTACAATTTTCCAAGTTCTCTCACTGTCTTTTGGGGAATAAATCTCATAGAAGCAAACTTTACATTTCAAATTATGCTCAGTGTTCCCTAATATGTTAGTGATGTTGGAAAAATTGTCATTTTCCAAAGTGTATCGTAGCAGAACCGATTGTAAATAGATATCTCCAGTAAAAAAGAAAAAAAAAGTTCACACAGTTTAGGTGAAGTCTTACTAAAACCAAAATAGGAGTCAGTAATTTCAGCCTGAAATCTAATTAATAATGAAATGAAAGAAAGAAAGAAAGAAAGAAAGAAAGAAAGAAAGAAAGAAAGAAAGAAAGAAAGAAAGAAAGAAAGAAAGGCATAGGGAATAGTGCTAGAAATTGGATTTATACATAAAAGTTTCCAGGAGACGTCAGCTAAGGGTTAAGTAGGGTTTACACTTGATGTGTTTGCAGCAATCTGCTAATTTCAGATTAAAGCAATGGGTAGATGGTCTCAAAGAAAAAAGAAGGGGGAAACCTATTATAAACTAAAAATAAATAAAAACCAAACTTGATACAGAGCCTTAAGTGACAGATAACTGTAAAAAAGGTAGTTTGCAATAATCCTATCAAAGTCATTCCATCTAAATATGGCAAGGATTTTATGAACCATCAGATGAACTGGAGTGACCTTGCACATGAAGAAAATTCAGATAGACTGAGGAAACTTGGGAACATTCTAAGCTTAGTCTATACAATATTGAGATAGTTAAGAACAAAAATTTTTACAAAGGAAAAGATCCCAGCAAGTGGACAAATAAGGGAAAAGCATTCCAGTTTCCAAACCTCTTTGCAAAAGAGTCCCTTGTGAGGACAACAGAGAAGGGTATCATGAACAAGAGACGTTTGGAGAATATTTCATCTTTCCCTGGTGTTGCAGCAGTATCCCTGGAAAAACTGACAACTGTCTACATTTTATGTGTGCATATGTATGTATGCATATATGCATGGATATGTGTATGTATGTAGATGTATATATAGAAACTTAGCAATTCAGTGGCTAGAGTGGCCCTGGAGCCAGGAGGACCTGTGTTCAAATTTGTCCTCAGATACTTATTAGCTAGGTGACTCTGGGCAAGTCACTTAAAAGTATTTGTCTCAGTTTTCTCATCTGTAAAATGAGCCAATAAAATTGCAAACAGGGTCATGGAGATCTGGAGTCTACAGAAATAACTCAACAACAGCATATCTACTTGGTGAACCAAGGATAGATTGGACATAGATTCCCAACTCTCGTTTCTCAATTTCCTCACATAAGCATGTCATTTTAGGAAGAGTTCTCATCCAATAGAGTAGAATACCTTCTCTGTCCTTTCTGACTCATGCATTAGTAATGGTTTCCAAAGAATGCTAATATTAGAAACTCTCGTTCATCTTGATTTTGATCCACTGTAGACATATGAGGTCATGGACTTCATTGGTAAGCCCTTTCATGTGTTTTGTCTTCTTTGAATTATTGAACGTATTTTTTGCTCTACTTCTTCCTAATTTGCATTTATATAAACATTACATATATTTATATATGCATACATATACACATATAAACATTGTACATATTGTATATATCATCTAGGGTTCCTGGGAAAACGAAATAACAAGGGAATGTATTATTCTAGAAAAGGGGGACAACTGGTCCAAAGGAATGGAAGCACATGATGGAATGTCATACATAGCAGAAAGCAAGTAGACTCTTGGATTAAACTCTAAATTGTGTAAGGGAAATAATCCAGAGCAAATCTATAAGGTAGGGTGGAGCCATCTCAAGGGTTTTACATTTCTAACAAAGAAGTTTAAACTTGATTCTACACAAAAAGGAGTACTGAAACTACTTAAGCAGAAGAGCTCATACCTATGCTTTGGGGAAGTCACTTTGTTGTGTGGCTTGTGGATCAGACAGCCCAGAGACTTCAGGTAGAGAGACAAATTTGGAGGTTATTTCAATAGAGTAGGAAAGAGGTGATGAGAGCCTGAAATAGGATGGTGGCCATAATGGAATGAAGACTACACATTTGAGGGATGAATTTTACAAGATTTAAAATTTATATGATTTAACAGTTAAATGGATGTGAGTTGTTTAGGATGACTCAGGGGTTATAAAGCTAGGTGACCAAAAATGTACTGGAGCTCTCAGCAAAACAAGGAAGAATAGAATAGTTCTTTTTTTAAATTTTTTAAATTTTATTTTGAACATGTTGAGTTTTAAATGCTTATGGTACATCTGGTGAGAAATATCTAATGGGCTGTTAGTAATATGGAACTGAAATTTAGGAGAGAAAAAGTACCTGGATATTTAAATCTGGGAGCCCTTTATATAAAGATGATAATTAACCCCATGAAGACTGATGATATTACCAGGAGAGAGTTTAAGCAACTCATTCTCTGGTCACATTGTGTCAGAGGGCCTAAGAAAAAGAGAAGCAACAAGGATTGAAAAGCATAGAAAAGAAGGCATTATTTTCTCAAAAATCAGTTTGCTGTGAGTGCAAATTAATGGGAAGAATGCAAAAACTCTGTAATTCTATAATGATTTTTTTAGATAGCTCTGCTCTATTGCCTTGCTTTTATAAGTATATTCCCAACATTTAGCATAGTTCCTGGCACATAGTAGGTACCTAATAAATGTTGGATTGATCAATTGAGAGTATCACACTTATCTCTCTCTTTTCATGTTTAATATCTCTCAACTGTGTACAGGAGTGCATCAGCATACATTATGAGTTCATAAGATCCTAGAGTAGTTTTAATTTTTAAATATTTTATTGATATTTCATTTTCATATAATCTAGATTTCCCTTTGTGCTCATTACTTGTTTCTCCTCAGAGAACATTCCCTCATAACAAAGTCTTTTTTCAAAAGAAAAAGAGGAAGAAAGGAGAGAAAAAATCCAGTAAAATCAATTCCAATATTGAAAAAAAATCTGATGTTAGATGTAAAACTCCTTATTTGTGAACTCTGACCTCTGCAAAAGTGTAGGGACAGTTTCTGCTCTTATGACGTCTTTGGGGCCTAGCTTCTTCATAATTTTGCAACATTTATATGCAGTTATTCTTTCTACTTAGATTTTTGTAGTCATATTGTTTTCTTCACTCTGAATTCTTCATTTTGTATCATTTCACATATATCTTTCCATGCTTCTTCATTGAATCTCAGAATTTTATTGAAGAAAAGTTCTTTGGACAGTGTCTAATTATCTCATTTCACAGATGATGAAACTTGAACCTCCAAAAAACCAAATAAGTCACTCCAGGTTATACAATAAATGAGTAGAACAAGGTCTAGACCTCTTTAATCCAAACCCATCATCCATTCTGAATTTCACAAATGATGCATACAAATTTAAGAAATAGCATAGGAGGAGAACTAGATGGAATTAAGTTTAAAGCAAACTATCCATTTCCTTGTAGGGTCAACTTCATTTCATTTATTTGCATTAACTTTTTTTTCATGGTTGGTTAGATGCATACAGCGCATTAAGCAAAAAGTCAAAAGAACCAAATTAAATTATCCTCTCTACCAGATTAAGCATTTTGCCTATAATTCCCAGGAGACTTGAATATGCGATTAATACAGTTTTTTCAAGCTTTTTAAACAATAGCTTGTGCATCAGAGACAAGGGATCAGTGGATGCCTCACTTCCTCCACTGACTACTTATCCAATTTTTGGTAAATCACTTAATCCCACTGTGCTTCTGCTCTTTCATTAATTATATATGCCATTAGCATAGATACAGTTGCTAGAACTCTCTTCTACTGTATCCTCCATTTTCTTCCTATTACCTGTCTATGCATGTATTATATCCTCAGAATAGGATGTAAACTGATAAGGGCAGGGGTAATTTCTTTTTGTCTTTAAAATCATGGTGCCTAGAATAATATTTTGCTAGGGGTTAACTAAATGTATGTTTATTTGAATTAAATAATACATAATTATAACCATACATTTTCCTAGGAATCATAATCCTTCTTCAACCTTTGATTATCCATTTTTTTGCCTATATACTTTTATTTTGTAACTATATGAGAAAGAAACATGGTGGGGTGGAAGAAGTGTGCACTTGGAGAAGGAAACCTGTATTCAAATCCTGACTATGATACTTACTAGCTGTATGACCATGAGCAAGTCACTAACCTTTGAGCTGCAGAAAAATCTTTAATACTTTGAGATAGTTATCACCTTTAAATTGGTAGTTTGGCATCTTCCATGATAAAATAATAGCGTCATCTTCAATAATAAAATAATATATTCTTCATACACTTAATTGTATTTTTGGAATGGTGACTGGCAACCCATTTAGCTACTCTGTGCTGAAATGTTGGAAATTACAAGCATTTTGATTGCTTATTGACAAAAAGGTGAAATATTTGAAATTTAGACTTTCCTAGAAAATCTGAGATACATAGCCACTGTAATGATGGCAGAGCAGTATCTGTGCTTACCTGAATAACTATGGGAGGACAGTCTCAAGTATTTCCCCACAAGTTCAACTTCACATTGTAAATCAAGAAATAAAAGGATTTAGAAACTAGGCTTTTTAGGACTTGTATTCTTTATACCTTTTCTACTATGCTGCAGTAGTAAGAAAAAAATGTATCTGGCTTATTTTCTGATTTATATATATTATACATATATAATATATATACACACACATACAAATATGTTATCAACCATCTGTATTCTTTAATAATACTGACTTTCTTGAAATTTCTTATCTATTTGCATTTTGACTGTGCAGTAAGATTTACGTTATTTTGTTTCCCACTAGATTTGCCATTTTATTAAACATGAAAATAATCATTAAATAACTTTTCAGTTCCCTCATCATTTGATTCACAAATCCAGTTATTAAAATTAGTGAACTTGAAAGGATTTTGAAAAAGTAGAAAGGTCACTTTGTACATTGCTTTTTCATCAGATAAGTTGATACACAAATTTCTAGGAATCTCTGTACAAGCCATTTTGATAGTAACAATTTACCTGGGCAGATGTTGATAGACTAGCAAATAGAGTTTGCTATTGTTTTTCCTGCAGTCTTAATTCTTTCCACCTTTTTTCTCTGAATACATTGGTGCTTCCTTTAGAAACTTTTAACGAGGCTTTAAAATGATGGCGTTTGTAATAGCAAAATCTCTTTCAATGCAGAAAGTCTACAGAGTAGAAGATTATTAAGAATTTATTCTTGAAAATAAGGGTGTGCTGGAATCACCTAATTTGGGCTCTTGAGAGATGATCATTAAAATTTCAGTGTGAACATTTGCACATTTTAATTTGGGAAATTGTACAAATTGTTTTTTAGTCTCTAGACTTGAGAAAATAATGGGAAAAAGTTAATGAAAATTAATCTAAAATGTTTGGTGTGTGTTTGTGTGTGTGTGTGTGTGTGTGTGTGTGTGTGTGTGCAGGCTGGGGTGGGGGTTAGGGGTGTGCTAGTTGTTAAACATTTGCCAGAATACTCCTTCTTGAAAATAATGATGTATGATTTTATTTTTCCAGCTTCATTAAATTAGTAAAATGACATAGTTGATATCAGCAAAACATTTTTAAAATGTGCAGAATACATTAAGTTTTAATTTTTATTCCACCAGGAATTAAAAATATGAATTGGAGAATTCTTTTTATTTCTCTGTGCATTTGTTTTCCCACCAACGGAATGAAAACAATCTATATTCTAACAATTTTGATGGAATTCTTTAACTATATCACTATGAGAGATAATAAATCTATTTGAAAGACCCTGCTATGGATATCACACACATACAACTCACAAAACACAATATCTATATGAATTTATTTTCAAGGAAAGCTCAAAAATTATAATTATGCCCAAAGTTATTATTTTGACTAATTATGCTGAATTTTATATCAGAAAACAGTGAATAGGAAGAGATAGCAAAATAATTTAGTTTAGTAATCATTTGTATGTTCTTTTCGAATTTCTTTCTTTTCCTGAAGCTTCATGCAGCAGAATTATGCATCTTATGAGATTTAAAAAGCCTACTGAAAGTCACAGAAATAAATGGCATGACTGTGTAAAAGTCTGTTCTAGTCCATAGATTCATGATTTATTTACCATTAATAATTCAATAGCTTAGCAGTTATTCGATCTCATTAAAAAGGCTACTTCCTCTACCAATGGAAACATCCACATACCCATTCCCTTTCATTTGTGTAATTCTTGCCATATTTTTTGCAACTGCTCCTCAGAGGCTAATGCACTAAAAGTCTTCTGATTTGCTTAATATTTATGAATGGTAGCGGAAGGTTTAGGCTGTTGTATTAGCCTTCAGCCTTATGGTCTGAGCAGCACATTTTCTTTTCCAGTCATACATATCTTTGTTTTTCTGTGCCACCTTTTATTCCCAGCGTCATTTGCATTGTGTTTCAGGCTACAAATACTCACCAATTATCTTTCCATTTTCCTTTGGGTCACATATAATTGTGATATTCCTGAGGTCAGTTATTCCATGATTTATGTCTATATAGAACCCCTAGAAGAACATGAATTTTAAAATAATGGGGTTTTATGGGTTAGAGCTTCTTGAGAATACTGAAAATATTGCATTTTCTCAAATGTGATCCAGCTTGATATCTTCTTCCTGTATAATTTTGCACACAATTTATTTTCCATCTGACATGCCTGAGCAATATAAGTATATACTGACAGAGTAGCAATCAACATCTCATCCAACTGCATATTATAATATAAGCAATTCTTTATCCATTTTTTTGTATTGCCTAGACAGGTAAGCTGAGTTCTGCTGAATGATCATTTATCTCTTTGTGAGGTTTTGTGGTATTCTGGGACTCAGTGCAATTAGCATAATGTCATAGGGAAATAGGAACATCTGTAGAATCCATGTCAACAGGGAATTTCTCATCAAGTTGGATTTCGTGCATGATGTATTTAGTGAAACTGGAAAAAACCTTTGCTGAACATATGTCTTCCTTCTTGTGCTTCATCTGATGTTGATATTCATCAGATCATTTAAGAAATGTATTTCTGTGATTACATGTCATAAAATCTTTCATTATCTTAACATATAAATAGTAAATACCTTTTTTGGAGGAAATCTTTGAGGCTACCTTTTTGTTCACTGAGACAAAAGTTTTATGTAATCAACAAATGATAACCAGAGCAGGCATTTATATTTTACTGCAAATAAATATAGGCAATTGCAAAAAAATAGGCAAAAATGATATTCTGAAGACAAAAGTATGACTGGAAAAATTCCCTAGATACTTCTCATATTTAATAATGGATACCCTCAATGAAAGCATAGACTATTCTCATAAACATTTGGTAAAGATGAAAAAATGAATGTAAGACACAGTTTGCTAAAATCTTCTCAGATTGCCATATTTTCTAAAAGATGAGGTAAATATATGATGTTTCCCATTCTTTCAGAATCTTCCTCATTTTTCAGTGTCTGGAATCTGTCTTTTGTTGAGATGGTGCCCAACATGCTTCAACTCCAATTAGTGTAACTAACCAAATATTCTACCCTTGCTACCTTTAACAGAATATCACTTTGAGTGAGTTATAAAATCTAGCACTCAATCAAAGAGGTCAAACTAAGAGTCCAAATAAAAGTATTCCTTGTCATCTCTACTTAACCAGTCAATCCATCAGTCAGTCAATCAATCAATGATCATTAGTTAAGTACTCACTATGTGACAAGCATTGTGCTAAGTACCGAGGATCTAGAAGTAGCAAATGATAATCCTAGCCTTCAAGAAGCACAATCTAATGGGGGAAACAACATGCAAACAAATAGATGGAAAGACAGACAGACAGAGAGATAGCTAGATAGATAGACAGACAGACAGACAGATAGATAGAGCTATATAAACACACACATATACTGTATATACACACAAACACACACATATATGTGATAAATGATGAAGTAATTAAGAGATGGAAGACAGTAGAATTAAGAGGTGCTGAAAAAGGTTTCTTGCAGAAAACTATTAGTCTGCTATTGTCTATAGCTATAACAGACTGATAGTTAAGATATGAGGTGAAAACTAGGGATGAATTAAGTGGCCAACAGGTGATAGCCAAAAAGTCTTGCAATTGGCTGGAGAGTCATGTCTTGAGGGACTTCATTAAAACAAGAAGCTATAACCAGCTTTCGCCAGAAATTTCATAGCAGAAAAGCCTAGGGGTAGTCAGTTGGCACTCAAAAAGCATATACTGGTGGAGCACCTCCATCAAAGCCCAAGAGAGAATCTTGTGGTCTACCTCCACTTTTTTTTTAAACCAAACAAAGAATGACCTTGTGAAATTTGTAAGATTCAAAGATTTGGATCATCCATCAGTGTCAGCAGCACTGGATGGCAGATTCATCTGCATTAGGAGCTAAAACATATACTGGAGACAAACTAACCACACTGAGGACAGCCAGCTATAGCACTGATGTTCAGAATCCAGCAGAGAGCTACACCAAAGGGAACCTTCCTAAGATTTCTTCAAAAGACGAAAAGAGTTTCCATAAACAATGAACTGTAAATTACCTGTTTGCCACATGTGCTTCCTAAACTTGAGCCACATTCCCCTAGCCAGGGGTAGGGAACCTGTGGTCTTGAGACCACGTCTTCCATGTCCTTGGGTGTGGCCTTTTCACTGACAAAACAAATCCTTTTAGTAAGGGGATTTGTTCTGTGAAGTTTGGGTTCAGTGAAAGGACCCTACTTGAGAATTTGGAGTGCCACATGTGGCCTGGAGGCTGCAGGTTTCCCACCACTGGACTGGACGAAGTATGTTTTTCTCTTCCTTCTCAGTTTTGGAACAAGTGGTTTTGTACCAACTTTTTATATTTGCTTAGTTCAATTAATCTTGTCCAGCTCCTCATGGCCTCACATGGGTTTTTCTTGGCAAAGATACTAGGGTGGTTTCCCATTTCCTTCTCCAGCTCATTTTACAGATGAGGAAACTGAGGCAAATAGGGATAAATAACTTGCTTGGGAGTCACATAGCTAGCAAATGTCTGAGACCAGATTAGAATTCAGGTGTTCCTGATTTCAGGTCCAGAACTCTATCTGCTGCACCATGGCATTTATTTATTTACTTTCTAAATACCACTAATTGAAAGGTAATTAACTTTGTGTGGATAATTGGTAATCAACAGCCACTCACTAGATGGAGGAACAAGGACAGGAATAAAACACTAACCTCAACTCCTAAGGGTGATAACACAGGAATCAACAGAGGAAAAAAAGTCAGCTAATCTGTTAGAACTTTATCTTCCAGTGTGTATGGAGTTTAGCAAAGATACTCCAGAGTGATATTACTGCATTTAAATACCCTTAAGATCATGCTACCTTAACAGAAATATCTTTGGAATATATTTGGTCTAGTCTAACTGTTCTTCCTGTAATCATATTTTTTAAGTGCTGTTGCAATCATATCACAAGGCATGCAATATGTTGAGGTCCAGACATCTCAGTGTTGTGGTTGTGTTATTGTCACTGATGTCAGCAGATTGCCATACAAACACCATTAGAACTGTTACATTTTACATTTATTTGTTGTACTTCTTATGATTTCCTTGAGCAAATGCTCTTTTGGTTCTCATTTCAGGTCCTATGTAAGTTCATTTCCAAAGTTTAATATTGCCCTTAGTTATCATATCTTGGTGAAACCTTCCTGATGTGATTTCTGAGGCACTTTTGGCCTCATTATTTTGTATCAGTTGAAGTTTTCTAAGAAATGGTTATAGACAATTTCTTTAATTTTCTTTTTCACATGAAAATTTTTCCAAGTTGAAATGCTTATTCAAATACATTGAGTTGGAACCACTCGAAATACACATGGTGTCTTCTTACCATCACCATGATTTTTTGCTGATTTGATAATGATTTATCTTCCTTCTAAACAGAAGATGATTTAATTGAACTGATGTAGCTTATTTTAACATGGTTCCCACATAGTTAAAGACTTATTCTTTGTCAAGTTACTGCCAATTATATTTTTTTGTTATTTTGGATGCTTATTTTATCTATCTCTAATTTCCTTCTTGAAGAAAATTTTCATGATATTGAGATGTGAGCCATCACAAGTCTATGGCTTCTACAGGTTCTTAGTAACCCTTGGATTTCTTTCATTTCTTTATTTCATATCATGTTTTTCTTGCCCTTTCCTGTGCCAGCTTTTGAATTGAAATCACTGAGTATCAAGTTTAATATTGATTTAATTCCAAAATCTTTTTGTAAAATTTTTCTATTTCATTATTTTCCGCAATAGAGATTGGCATTTGTGCTTTATGGTGGTACATCTTCTTAACCATAATGAGGCAAGATGAGACAGTTCAATGCCCCGAGATATGTTTCAATACATTTTGTTATAACATTCCAATTCATCTTTTAGAAGTTAAGGACAACTTGTCAGTCACTCTTTCATCTAGTTATAACTACATTTTGTGGCATCTGGTTTGATTTATTCATCATTTCCTACAGCACTGTAATATTTCATTACATTAGTGTAACATAGCTTGTTTAACCATTCCACCATCAAGTATTGTCCATTTAGTTTCCAGTTCTTTGCTACCACAAAAACTTCTGATATATGTATTTTGGGGTATATTGGGAGTTGGAAGGGAATCTTGAAACCTCTAGTCCAAACTTCTAATTTTACACATGATAAAAATGAAGCTCAAAGCAGGTGAATGAGTAAGATTATGTAAGTACAAAAGAAAAGAAACACCTTGAACCCAAGTCTTCTGACTGTCTGGGGAGAAATAAAATATTTCATCTTGCTGATGACTGTAACCAAGTATTTCAATTTCTTTTATACTTCACTGTAGGAATGTAGGCAATCATGGATGCTAGAAAATTTTGCTAGGCAAGTGAAGATTCTGACAGTTTCTACTGTGCTGGAAAGGTTTCAAGTATGGTACCAGGAGCGCATTAAGCCTGTCCTCTATGAACTATCCTGATTAAGTATGGAGACATTTATCAGTTATGGGATGACCATTATGTAATGAATTGCTTGATCTTGGCAATCCAAAAAATTGATGGGGGACAGTATGCAGGAGAAAAATTGCAAAATGGTCACTCACTTCTACTTCTGAAGCGTAGTGTAATGTAAAGAGCACTAATTCTGGAATTGAAAGACCAGAGTTTAAAAACACACATTCACACACATACACATATACATACACACATGCAGAATTGTCACAGTACACTGATATATACATACCATTGAAATGCAAATGCTCAACTCTTAGGCTTCAGTTTCGTTTATTGTAAACTAAGAGTTTTGACTAGATATTTCTTGAGGTCCATCAGTGGTAGAATTGTAGGAATGGTAACAAAGAGTGCTAAGCATCTCATGCATTTTTTAGATTTTCTGAGATGTTTCAAAAGTCTTGGAGTAGACCACTTATTTTTATCCTGTATAATTCTTGTCCATATCTGTCCATTAATCCACTCTCCAATTCCCAGAGAATATATCCAGTGCTCTGGAAGTGTTCCTTTAGGTCTTTTTACATTTTGTGGTTTTATATGTTCCTCTGGGATGGAGACTTACATTGTTTCTATTGCATCAAGTTTTAGAAATTTATCTAATAATCTATATATGAAAAACCAAATGGATAAAAATACTAATCATCCAGACTGTATTATGCAGTTGGATGATCAGTCTACTGCATTCCTTTATTAGTCCTGATATCTGAGAAGACTCTCTAGATGGAAAATGAATTGGGTCCAAAATAGAAGAAAATCAATTGGAAGTGTTTTGGAAATGGCACAATAGTTTGAATGCTCAAAGGTACTCTTCAGTGTAAAAAGCCATCTTCCCCTTCCCCCCCAAAACAGAGGTGTTCTCCTGTAAGATTGCACACTTTAAAATATCATGATAAAGAAGAAATTAAAGTTGAAAGTGACCAAAAGGGCAACGGAGAGACCCATAGTGGGTGCTTGTAGGGTTGAGCATATTTTTAATGATATCCAGGAAAAGCTATAATGAATATCATGTTAAAATTGTATCTTGTCCTGGTCCCTCTGACCATCCCCCAACTTCCAATCAGTATAATAAGTTTATGAGTAGCCAGTATAATGTGGCAATAGCAGGAAATAAGATTGCAAGGAGGAACCAGGAAGTCAAGTACAAACTGTCCCAAAGGTCAAAGCAGCGTAATTTACAAATTGTATCACATGTTAGTGACAAATCGCATCCCAGTAACAGATTTTTGATCTTATGATATGTAAATCTCAGACAAGTTCCAGGCATCTGAACACCAAAAGGTGCTGGTAATTTTGAGATTAACTTTAAAGTACAACTTTTAAGTGAAATGTATTAATGAGGATTAGTTCCAAAGTTAATTAGTGAGTCCTGTGTCAAAGTGGCACAGATAGGAGTAAGTTTCTTTCCCCCCAAATCCTATAAACTAAACCTCAAACTCCTGCCCTGTGAATACTCTTCCATCTCCATTGGGTCCATGTTGGCTGGGGCTTCCAACTCTTAGTCATGGACACATGAGTGATACTCTACTTTTCCTTCTCTCCATTTTCTTCCCCACACCATCTGACTCCTTCACCCTCCCATTTCCCCATCCACATGCCCTCTGCCTCTGTACCCCTTTCACCACTTATCACTGTACTGTCTTTGTCTCATTAAAGTGTGACTGCAGGTCACTTCTCTCTGCCACTGTGGGTTTTTCTGGTGAGTAGTCAAAGAACTGAATCCCATCCCATTTCATAATTCTATGAAAAAATTATCAATTCAAATATCTCAAGGAAATGGCTGATTAGAAAAGGAGATGGGCTGAACAAATACTAAGTGGGAGGGATAAAACCCTCATTTTTCCTCCATTACTCACAAAATGTTGAATACCAAGAGGAAATTCCATAAGTATCTTGTTTGGACCTCCTGAGGAGGATTTATGAGAGGACTAGGACAAGGCTTTCAAAATATGAGAAGACATAACTGAGTTATGGCCTGCATTATTGATAGCAATACCGATTTCATTGAGATTATGTGTCTATTGAGGTTTTGTAGGAAGGTCTACACTATAGACAGGAATGACCGAAGAATCATCATCCTTAGAGGGATGAAAGAAATGTAGTTCCCTTTAAACTAATCCATCATTCACTCCTTGAGGGTAGAGGGTATGTGGTTTTTCATTTTTATATTCTTAGCTGCTTTACATATACAGTAGTAAGCCTTTAATAAGTGTTTTTTGTTGAATTTAATTGAGGTCCATAATAAAGTCTGCCTCAGGAATTAAATGTAGCACAAGGATTTGTCCTATCTCGACAACAGCTCTATTTAGCCCAGGAATACCTCCGTTAATTGAAAGGTTGAATTATAGTGATGAGCTTTTTCTTACTGTTGCTACACTTGTAGCGCCAAAAGCAACTTTTTTTTTGTTTTAAAATAAAATTTTGTTTTTTACGTTCCCTGCATTTCTTAATTGACCCTTCTTGTCTCATCCAGAGAGGAAAGGTAAAGGGGAGAAAGTAAGCACAACTAATTCACAAATCGTCAAGTATAATACTGTATGCAGTGTTTCACTCCCTTAGTTTTCCACTCTGCAAAGTAGATAGTGGAAAGCATTTCCCCGTATCTCTTTTTTCTGAGGTAAAACTCAATCATAATTTTACAGAATATAGTTTCAATTTTTTATTGCTCTTTTTTATCAATGTTGTTGTAATCATTACATATGTTATTTTACTGGTTCTGCTTACTTCATATCAGCCATGTCATGCTTCTCCATATTAGGATCATACATCTGAATGTGGAAGAGAACACAAAAATGGCAAGTGGTACAGTGGCAAGAGTGCTGGGCCTGGAGTCAGGAAGACTCAACTTTCTGAGTTCAAATCTGGCCTCAGACACTTACTAGCTATATGACCCTGCACAACTGAACTCTATTTGCCTCAGTTTCTCATATATAAAATGAGCTGGAGAAGGAAATGGTCAACCACTCCAGTACCTTTGCCAAGAAAACCCCCAATAGGGTCACAAAAAGTCAGACACATCTGAAAAGTAGCTGACAACTGAGCCATTAAATCTAACCTCATTTTACCCATAAGGAATATGAAACACAGAGAAGTTGAAAGATTTGTCCAAGGTCACACAACTAACTAGAATGTGTCTGAAGCAGGATTTTAACCCAGATTTTTCTGACTCTTAGTCCTGTGCCTTATATTTAACATTTTTTTTATTTTTTAACATTTTTTTTTAATTCCAAATGCACTCCTTCCCTTGAGCTCCTACTTCACCCACAGAGAAGGCAAGGAATATGATTTTATGTACATGAATCTTGGATTAATGTCATGCTCAGAGTAGCTAAGTCTTTCACAGTTGATAATCATTATAATATTGCTGCTTCTGTGTACTATATTCTCCTGGATCTGTTCACTGCACTTTGTGCCAGCTAAATGGATCTTTCCAGGTTTTCTGAAACTGTCTCCATCATTTCTTATAGTATAATAGTATGCCATCACAATTATATACCACAACATGTTCAACCATTCTCCAATTGATGCATATCCCCTCAATTTCCAATTCTTCGCTACCACAAAAATAGTTGCTATAAATATTTTTGTACATGTAGGTACTTTCCCTTTTTCTTTAATCTTTTTAACATATAGATTTAGTAGAGGCATTGATGGGTCAAAGGGTATACCCAGTTTTACATGTCTTTGGGCATTGTTCCAAATTACCCTTCAGCATAGTTGGAACGGTTCACAACTCAACCTACAGTGTACTGGTATCTAAATTTTTCCATAACTCCTCCAGTATTTTTCATTTTCTTATTCTTTCATTTTAGCCAATCTGATGGTAGTATGCCAGAGATGGTTTAATTTGTATTTCTCCAAATATTAGTCATTAGAGTCATTTAGTCATTTAATTATAGATAGCTTTGATTTCTCCTCAAAACTGCCTGTTGAAATCTTTGACTATTTATCAATTGGGGAACTGCTCTTATTTTTGTAAATGAGACTCAGTTCCCTACCTATTTGAGAAATGAGGGTTTTATCAGAGAAAATGTTTTATATTATTTTGTTATCTACCTTTTAGCAAAATGTAGTTTTCCTAATTCTCTTATTATATTTTTGCTTTTGCTTTGCCTAAGATCGTGATGCTATCTCCACCTTTTTTACTTCAACTGAAGCATAATAGCTTCAGCACCAGTCCCTTATTTTAACTCTGTGTGTATATTTTTTTTCTGTTTTAAGTATTTCTCTTGTAAATAACATATTGTTATATTTTGGTTTCTAATCCATTCTGCTATATTCTTCCATTTTGTGGGTGAGTTCATCCCATTCACATTCACAGTTATGATCAATAGCTATATATCTCTCTGTGTTTTTATATAGGTATGTTTGTCTATCTCTCTGTCTGTCTGTCTGTCTATCTATCTATCTATGTATCTATCAATCATCTTCTTCTCTGGGTAGATTCTTCTTGGTTATAATCCTAGCTCCTTTGTCTTCCATGTCTTCTATTCCTTTAACGGGAAAACTTTTAAATCTTGTGTGAAACTAACAGTGGATCCTTGATATCTGAGTGGTTTCTTTCCGGCTGCTTCCAATATTTTCTCCTTGATCTGGAAGCTTTGGAATTTAGGTATAATCATACTGAGAGTTTTCATTTTGGGCTTTCTGTCGGGAAATGATTGATGGATTATTTCAGTAAAAATAGATTTCATTCTCTGGATCTAAGATATTGGGCAGATTTCCTTAATAACTTTTTGATATGTTTTGTGTAGGCTCTTTTTTGGTCATGGCTTTCAAATAATCCAATTCTTAAATGACCTCTCCTGATGTACTTTCCAGGTCAGTTTTTCTAATGAGATGTTTCACATTTTCTTCCTTTTTTATCATTATTTCAATGTTTTTTTATTGTTTCTTGATGTTTAATACAATCAGTAACCTCCTCTTTCTCAATTCTAATTTTAAAGGAATTCTTTTTCTTTTTTTTTTTAATTTTAATTAATTTATTTATTTAATTTTTTTACATTCATTTTCACAAATTTTTGGGTTCCAAATTTTCTCCCCTTTTCTCCCCTTCCCCCACCCCAATACCCCAAGCAATCTAATTTTCCCTATCTCCAATCTGCCCTCTCTTCTGTCATCTCTCCCTTCTCTTGTCTCCATCTTCTCTTTTCTCCTGTAGGGCCAGATGACTTTCTATTCCTCCTTAACTGTATGTCTTCTTTCCTAGTTGCAACAACAATACTAAACAGTTGTTCCTAAAACTTTGAGTTCCAAATTCTCCTCATCCCTCCCTCCCCACCCATTCCCTTTGGGACAGCAGGCAATTCAATATAGGCCATATCTGTGTAGTTTTGCCAATGACCTCCCTAATAGTCGTGTTGTGTAAGACTAACTGGATTACCATCCCTCCTAACCTGCCCCTCATTGTTTCTCTTCTGTCTTTTGATCCTGTCCCTCCCCAAGTGTTGACTTCCAATTGCTCCCTCCTCCCTTTGCCCTCCCTTCCATCATCCCCGTCCCCCCCCCCCCCCGCAATATCTCCTTCTCTCCCACTTTCTTATACTGTAAGATAGGTTTTCATACCGAAATGAGTGTGCATTTCACTCCTTCGTTTAGTCAAATGTGATGAGGGTAAACTTCTTGTTTTTTTTTTTTTTTTTCTCAGCTCTCCGCTTTTTCCCTCCACTAAGAAAAACTCCTACCTGCCTCTTAAATGACATATAGTTACCCCCTTCCCTTTCCCTCCCCCTACATTTCTCTCTCACCATTTACCCTAGTTTCTTTTAAGGTATGGTCCCATCCTATTCAGTTCAATCTGTGCTATCTATCTCTGTATGTGTGTGCATGTGTGTATGTGTGTGCATGCGTGTACATGTGTATGTGTGGTCCCACCAACTACCCAGATACTGAAAAGTTTTAAGAGTTACAAATATTGTCTTTCCATGTAGGAATGTAAACAGTTCACTCATGGTAAGTCCCTTAAGACTTCTCTTTGCTGTTTACTTTTTCCTGCTTCTTCTCATTCTTGTGTTTGAAAGTCAAATTTTCTTTTCAGCTCTGGTTTTTTCATCAAGAATGATTGAAAGTCCTCTGTTTCATTGAAAGACCATATTTTCCCTTGAAGTATTATACTCAGTTTAGCTGGGTAGGTGATTCTTGGTTTGAGGCCTAGTTCCTTTGCCTTCTGGAATATCCTATTCCACGCCCTTCGATCCCTTAATGTAGAAGCTGCTAGATCTTGGGTTATCCTGATTGTATTTCCACAGTACTGGAATTGTTTCTTTCTAGCTGCTTGCAAGATTTTTTCCTTGAGCTGGGAGTTCTGGAATTTGGCCACAACGTTCCTAGGAGTTTCTCCTTTTGGATCTCTTTCAGGTGGTGATCGATGGATTCTTTCAATACTTATTTTGCCCTCTGGTTCTAGAATGTCAGGGCAGTTTTCCTTGATAATTTCATGGAAGATGATGTCTAGGCTCTTTTTTTGATCATGACTTTCAGGTAGTCCCATAATTTTTAAATTGTCTCTCCTGGATCTATTTTCCAGGTCAGTTGTTTTTCCCATGAGATATTTCACATTCTCTTCCATTTTTTCGTTCTTTTGGTTTTGTTTGGTGATTTCTTGGTTTCTCATAAAGTCATTAGACTTCATCTGTTCCATTCTAATTTTGAGAGAACTATTAAATTCAGTGAGCTTTTGAGCCTCTTTTTCCATTTGGCTCATTCTGCTTTTGAAAGCATTCTTCTCTTCATTGGCTTTTTGAACCTCCTTTTCCAATTGGGTGAGCCTATTTTTCAAGGTGTTAATTTCCTCAGCATTTTTTTGGGTCTCCTTTACCAAGGTATTGACCTGTTTTTCATACTTTTGTTGCATCTCTGACATTTCTCTTCCCAGTTTTTCCTCCACCTGTCTAACTTGCTTTTCAAAATCCTTTTTGAGCTCTTCCAGGGCCTGAGCCCACCCACCACCCCCCTGGGGTGTCTTGGGTACTGAGGCCCCGCCCTCCACGTCTTTCCCTGATGGCAAGAATACGTCTTCATCTTCGTCAGATCCGAAGGTCGGGATCATTTGCATTTGTTGGAAAAAACTCTCTAAAGTCTTATTTTTCTTCCCTTTTCTAGGCATTTTCCCGGCCAGTTACTTGACTTCTGAGATTCCTTTCCACCCCCGCCTGGATCCGCCCAGCTAGTGCTTGGCCTCTGAGATTTAAATGGGCTTTCCTCCTGCCGGCTGTCAATCAGTGAGCTTTAGTTCAGGTGCTGGGGTGGGGCCAGGGCTGCCTCCGAGACTCTGATCCCTCGGGGGCTTTATGCAGAGACTTTCAGGAATGGAACGGGTGGGGGAAGGGTGGGGGGCCCACCTCCCAAATCCTGCTCCCTTGGGGGGCTTTAAGCAGAAGCCTTCACTAACAGAGCGGGGTGGGGGCAGGGCCGTCTCCCAGGCTCAGCTCCGTCAGGTTTTATGCAGGAATCTTCTGTAATGAAGATCCTGCCTGCCGCTGGGGGATTCCTGGGTCCCGGTCCGCTGCCGCCTCAGCCGCCGCCCACACCTCTGCCTCCGCTTCCTGCCCCCGTCCCTGCCGCCGCTGCTTCCTCCCGAGGGGGCCCGAGTCACGGAGATGCCCCGCTTCCCCTCTCCTTCAGCACGGCCTTCTTTCTCACTGACCTGTAGCTTCTGTGGGCGGAGGGACTTTCCCGGCTGCCGGAGCTTCCGTGTCTGGAGCCTGCTCAGGTCAGCTTCTCTGGGGCCTCGGCCAGGGCAGCGCTGGGGGTCGGGTCCACTTTCCGGGGCGCGCTGGACCCTGGGGATGGGTCTTCAGGGCTCCCTGGAACGGAAATCTCTTCCACTCTGCTTCTGCACACCTTGTATTCACCCAGAAGTTATGGGGGACTCTTTTTACATTAATTCTATGGGCTTTGGTTTCGGAGCTTGTAAACGTGCGTCCTTCTACTCCGCCATCTTGGCTCCGCCCCCAGGAATTATTTTTCACTGAGTTTTTGTACCTATTTTCAATTTGTCTAATTTTGTTTTATTTAAGTATTCTTCCGCATTTTTACATTTCTTTTACTAAACTGTTAACTCTCTTTTCATAATTTTCTTCCATTACTCATTTCTTTTCCTTCTTTCTCTTCTACCACTCATCTCTTTCTTTCACTCTTCCAGGAATTCTTCCTGGGCTTCTATCCAATTGGCATTTTTCTTTGAGCCTTTGGTTGAACACATTCTCACATTGCTGTGTTTTGAGTTTGTCTTAGTCTTCCCTGCCACCATGGCAGTATTTTATGATCAAGTCTATTTTTGTTATTGTTGTTGATATTGTTGTTTGCTCATTTTTTTTCCAGTCCATTTTTTAACCTTGAATTTTATGTTAAAGTTGACTCTGTTCACCTGAGAGTGGTGAGGCACTCTACCCAAGTTTTTTGTTTGTTTGCTTGTTTTTTGCTGCTGTTTTCCAAGCTAGTTCTGGTGCCTCCAGTGTAGTGCAGTCTAGGGAGAGGTGTGGTCGCTGTTCTCCTGGTCTGCTCTTTACACAGGAAGGGTCCCTGTTCCCCTGCAGCCACCAATATTAATTCTCCTCTTGGCCCTGGAACCATCATCAGGTTCCCTGTTCTCCTACAGTTCCAAGTAGTAGTGCTCCTCTCTGCCTTGGAACTGTGACCAGGGTCCCTGCTCCCTTCTGACCAACCACAAAAGCTCCTCTCTATCCTGGAACTGCAACTCAGAATTATATAAAAGCAAAAGTAACCAAAAAGCAGTAGGTTCTGCACTCAGTGCCAACAAAAGTCTCCTATAATCATTTTCAGAATAGTTGTGCAGTACTGTGGCCATTTCTGGGCTGAGAACTCCCAAAACTGCTGTTTCCATTGTCATAGTCACCTCCAAAGCCCACCACCAGTTTTGCTAACTAGAGAGTCCCAGGCAAGTCCCACCCTGATGTTACATCTCTAAGTTGTCTTAGAGTGGAAAAAAAGTCTCAACCTAAACTTTTGTTGCCTCTACCACTCTAGAATTTGATTTGAGGAATTATTTTAAAGTTTTTGGAGGAAATGTTAGATTTCAGCTGAGTTACTGCCTCTACCCTGCCATTTTTTTCTCTGCCTGGTTCCAGTGTCTTATTAATGCTGGGATTTTGGCTGTAGTAAGGGAGACTCATTAAGGATTAAGGAATATTGGATTTCTCTGCTGTTGATTCATCATATTTGTTTTTTTTTTACCTAATTTGATTTCTTGCCCAAGACTGGAGAGACAGCTGATATCGCTTTATCTCTGGCACATAATTTCTTATTGGAGAAGTTTGAGAAACAGAAGGATCAAAGAAAATATCTAGTCCTCTTTCTTGTTAGCTATGTAATACAGATGTCCACAGATTTACAATGTATGAATGACTTTTCAGAAACATATGTGTTATATAATGCAAGGTACATCTTCAGTCTTATATTTGACTGAATAAAGCTTTCCAATAGAGGTATCTAATATAAGTAAAACCAAATGATAAAATTCTTGAAACTAGAAAATCAAGATAGAAGTAGAATTTGATACAGGATAGTATATTAATATTAAAAAATGATTTTCAGTGGAGTTGTTATTAATGGAACCAATATATCAAACTCTATCATTAATCACTCTTGTTATGTTCTTTGTACTAAATAAAACATTTACATGCCAATAGTTATTTTTTCTGTCTTTTCATTCTTTTCTTGCTTCCTTCCTTTTCTTTCTTTCCCAGTGATTTGATTAGTGTGAGAAATATTTTATATGGAAATTACCTTCACTGATATACATCAGGAACTCACCTACAACTTATGGTTTATATATATATATATATATATATATATATATATATATATATACATATATATACATGCATACATACATATATGCATATATACACATGTATATATGTATGTGTATATATATGTGTGTATGTATGTGCATTGCCTAGAAGTACTGAAAAATTAAATGACTTGCCCGTGGTCATGCAGTTAGTATGTGTGCTCAACCCAGTTCTTCCTCATTCCAAGCCAGTTTGCTCTCCTGCCATGCTGTCATCATTGTCATTGTCATCATCATCAGTCATCATTTTTCTTTTTCTTCTTTTCTTCTCCTTGTCCTCCTCCTTCTTTTCCTCCTCCTCCTCCTCTTCCTTCTATTACTACTACTTCTACTAGGAATCATAATAAAACTAGTTTCCAATAATTTTTAACCCAAAAGTCTTCGATGATATGACAATCACCATCTGAGTATATCTCCATTAAAAAGAAACAAGTACCATATCTTTCCAGAGACCATTTAAATCTGAATGCCAGAATTTTTCGTTATAATATCAGTTTTTTTTGTCTTGTTTTGGATGTTGTTGCCAGATCCAAGGCCTGGGTTTTATTACAATTCTAGGCATGATAAATAAGAAAAAAAAATAAACAAGCAAACTAAATTTTTAACCAAATCAAGGAGCATGCTTTCAGATTAAAAAAAAATCAGCTGTTCTATATTAAATAATCATAATTTGGATAAAAAGTCTTTATAGATCCTGAGCAGCTTTTGTTTCTTTATTGGTTGGTTGGTTGGTTTTTAAGGATGTGCACATTTGTTTATGATGTGATTTCTTCTAGAAAAACAGTTTGATTTCATGAACTATGAACACATTTTGTTTTATGGAAAACATTGCACTGTTTTGATGGGGGGATTTCTTAGTTCTTTCTATTTAAAGAGATTCTCAAGTCTTAAACTTTATTGGTTGACTGATGTTTTCCATATATAGTTTCTCTCTCTCTCTCTCTCTCTCTCTCACTTTAGTTCCTCCATTAGGAATGCATCCTTCAAACCTAACATAAATATTACATTTCACTAGTTACTTCCTTCTTTTCACTCACATCTGACCCAAAATTTCACATGGAAAATATGAATGGTCTCCGTGAGGAAGACTACTTACATTCTAGTTGTTGGTTGAAATAATTCTATTTTCCTGTGTGTTACATGTGGTTCTCCTCATCATATTACAGTTTCTCATTCCTCAAAGAATCCTTAGCTTTTGAATCTCCTGGCTTTAAAAAGCTCAGTTTTAAACCTCTACATTCACTTCAATGTAGATTGATGAAAAAAATCCCACGAGTTTGGAGAGCAGGGTGAACCTCACATGTAGTACAACTTCCTTCAAAGAAAAATCTCTAAGGCCGATAGGACAATTTGTTTAAACATTTAGTTAATGTTCAACTTTGCCAAGTAATTTATCAGTCAAAATCACTTAGTGACCAAATGTTATCTTTCTAAAATTTTCTGAATTCCTTTATTACCTGGAAATATTTTTTTCTTGTAATATAGTCCCCTAATTCCAAGGCTTGGGGAAAATAACCTTTTGTCTTCTATGACTGAGAGAATATCTGAATAAAGAAACTGGTCATATAAAAATCATGTTTGTAGAGCTATAATATTACTAATAACTGGTAAAATGAATAAACAATACCTGAGAAATAAATGTTTTCTGTGCCATGGCTCTGCAGACAACACAGATGGAAGTTGAGTTCTTATTGGTAAGATTGTTATGCTACCAATTTTATTATTTAACATCAATACTCTTCAGGGCAATGCTTAGGTAGTATAGCAAGGAATTATCCAGCAAGTCAGGCTTTCATCCAGTAAACTTTCATTTTCCACCACAAAATTAAGGATACTCCACTGTCTGCTTGTACTTTTAGAGACACTGTGGGTTCCTTCTGCCTATAAAAGGATCCTTAACTGTTCTCTGATCATCTACCCTTTCCATATGAATCTTGATTTTATAGGCACTGCAAACTCCTACATGAGATTCTGAATCTCTGACTGGCCTATAGTTTGTCACAATTTAGGAAACTTTTCATAAAATCAGATAACTGATGTAAAAATAATTTCACAGGTTGAGGCAATGCACATGATTAACCTTTGACACTCTAGCAGTAAGTTATAAGGATATCATCTAGGAATTTCTTTGTAGTTCTTCAGTTGACAGGCTCCTGGGCACTACCTCCTGAACCTTTTTTTCCCTTTGTATTCTAGTGTATTTTAACAAAAGACAAAAAAGGAAAGAAAAAGAATGATTGAAGATAAAGAAGAGAAGGAGCCTAGATAAATGCAAGACTCTGAAGTTCTGAAGATAGTTTTGATTTTGTAACCAGGTCTACCAGATTGGTGAATTTCACTAATTCATGGAAAATGTCTTGATGCTATGCCCCTTAAGTATACTAGACTAGGCCTCATACACAAGCTCTGTGATCCTGGATACATCATTCAACACTGTTTGGCATAGTTTCCTTATCTGTAAAATTTGCTGGAGAAGAAAATGTTAAACCACTCCAGTACCTTTGCCAAGACAGGTCCAAGTGAGGGCTTAAAGATTCAGATAAGATTAAAAAATGACTGAACAATAAAACCTTTCTTGACCCAACCCTGGTATATATACATCTTCCTCTTTGGAGTTCTCTCTCCTTTCTGTATTTCTATGACAATATTTTCTTTTCATTCACTTCTTACCAGTCTGACTACTCCTCATTTTCCTCTCCTGATTTATCATTCATGTCATGACTTCTACCTGTGGGTGCCCTTGGAGGTTTTACCTGGGGGTTTCTTTATCTTCTCTATTCTCCAATGATAACCTCATCTGGTCCCATGATTTTAATTATAGTCTCTATGTAGATGACTCCTAAATGTGTATATTTGGCCCCAGTGTCTCCTCTCTGAGTTCCATTCCCAAATTACTACACTTCCTATTGAATTTTTCAACCTTTATTTCCTGGAGACATCTTAAATTTAGCATCTCTAAAACTCAACTCATTATGTTTCCCCTAAACCCTCCCCTCTTTAAAATTTTTCTATTTTTGTTTAAGATGCCACTATAGATACTTCAATGCATAGAGTGCAGGCCTGAAGTCAGGAAGATCTAGGTTCAAATCTGGCCTCACAACTTAGTTGGTTGATTGCTGTCCTTCGTCTTCAAAGAGGACCAAAATGAAATCGCCATTGTGAAGCGTGTCCGACCGTGGCTGATCGGACCAGTAAGAGCTTGGAGTGCTCTACCACAGATAGTCCTTGTGAATACTTGGGGTGGATATCCCAAATTTGCACATCCTGCCTTTACTTTGTGTTATCTCTCTGTTTGCATTAGTTTCCTCATCTATAAAATGAGCTGGAGAAGGAAATGGCAAGCCACTCCACTATCTTTGCCAAGGAAACCCCAAATGGGGTCATGAAGAATAGAATTAGACTCATAATGAGGACCATGTCACAAAATCCTTCCATTATCTCTGTGCATGATCTCATCATTATCTTGAACTCGTTCTCCCTCACCCCACACATCCAACCTCTTCATTATCTGTCATACCTTCAAGTTCTACAGCTTCTCTTGCATCTAACTCATTCTTTCCATTCTCACCACTCCCTTCTAAGTTCAAATTTTTGTCCTCTTTTGCCCCCAATTCTTGCAGAGGCCTCCAAATTGGCTTCTCTTCCTTAAATTTCTCCCCACACCAGTCCATCCTCCACTATACAACACAAAGTAACGCATGATTGCCCTACTCACACAACTGCAGGGCTTTCTTTTTCCTTTAGAACCAAATATGAACTGCTCTGATTTGTTTTTAAAGAAATATAACCTGATTCCAACTTACCCGTTTATCCTCATTGGACATTGTTCGCCTGTCCCTCCTGCCCCACCACGTTGCAATCCAGCCAAACCGGCCATCTCTCTGTTCCTCGCACATGACACTCAGTTTCTTATCTCTTTGCCATTGCAAAGACAACCCTGGCTTTCCAGATTCCCTCCCTCCCTCCCTTCCTCCCTTCTTCCCTTCCTTCCTTCCTTCCTTCCTTCCTTCCTTCCTTCCTTCCTTCCTTCCTTCCTTCCTTCCTTCCTTCCTTCCTTCCTTCCTTCCTTCCTTCTTTCTTGTTTGTCCTTTGTTTTTGAAGAGGACTGAGTTGGATTTAAGTGAGGCAGGATTGCACAAAGTTTTCAGCCTTACTCTTTCTTCCAGAGTCATCAAAATTCAGTAACAAAATAAGTCAGGAGGACTGGGGATGACTCAGGATGCAGTGGATAACCCTGATGTCTCTGATGTCTGACCAGTCTCCAAATGCTCCTCAGTGCTTACTTCAACTGCCTTCAGGGCCACTGGAATAAATTGTTCTCACCTACCCATTCTGCCAGGAAAGTTTTCACATGCTTGGGGTAGACATGCCCCTAACTCACCCATGGGTTTGAAAACCAGTGGTTACCCTCAACCTGGATTAGCCCATCTGCCAACAAATTTTTGAGGTGTGACTGCTGGACAAGCTACAGCTTCTCTTTTAAAATATTTAATTAATTTGTTTGTTTTCAATTTTCAACAATCACTTCCATAAGTCTTAAATTTTCTCCCCCTCCCTTCCCGCTTCCTCCCTGAGATGGCATGCAATCTTACATGGGTTCTATACATACATTCTTATTAAACACGTTTTTCATATTAGTCATGTGGCATAGAAGAATTAAAACAAATGAGAGAAACCACCAGAAAAACCAAAACAAAACACAAGAGAAAATAGCCTGCTTTATTCCATGTTCCAGTTTCATAGTTCTATCTCTGGATGTGTATGGCATTTTGTCTCAAGAGTCCTTTGAGAATATTTTGTGTCCTAGCATTGCTGAGAAGGGCATAGTCTATCAGGAACAGTCCTCATACACTGTAGCTGTTACTATGTACAATGTTCTTCTGATTCTGCTCCTATCACTCAGCATCAGTTCATATAAATCTTTCCAGGCTTTTTTGAAGTCCTCTTATTCACCATTTCTTATAGTACAATAGTATTCCATTACATTCATGTGCCACAATTTGTTCAGCTGTTCCCCAATTGATGGACATTTTCTCGATTTCCAGTTCTTAGCCACAACAAAGAGAGTTGCTATAAATACTTTTGTACATGCGGGACCTTTTCCCATTTTTACGATCTCTTTAGGATACAGCCCTAGATATGATATTGCTGGGTCAAAGGATAGTTCCAAATTTCTCTCCAGAATGGTTGGATCAGTTCACAGCTCCACCAACCATGAATTAGTGTTTTATCTTTCGCACATCTCCTCCAACATTTGTCATCTTCCTGTTTTGTCATATTAACCAATCTGATAGATGTGATGTGGTATCTCAGAGCTGTTTTGATTTGCGTCTCTCTAATCAATAGTGATTTAGAGAACTTTTTCATATGACTACAGAAAGCTTCAATTTCTTCTGAAAACTTCCTGTTCATATCCTTTGACTATCCAATTAGGGAATGACTTGTATTCTTGTACATTTGACTCAGTTCTTTATATATTTTAGAAATAAGGCCTTTATCATAGACACTAGCTGTAAAAATTCTTTCCCAGTTTTCTCCTTTCCCCTTAATCTTGGTTGCATTGGGTTTGTGTAAAAGTTTTTTAATTTAATGTAATCAAAATTATCCATTTTGCACTTCATAATGTTCTCCTTCTCTTGTTTGGTCATAAATTTCTCCATTCTCCATATATCTGACAGATACACTATCCCTTGCCCCCTAATTTGTTTATTGTATCAACTTTTATACCTAGATCATGTATCCATCCAGACTTTATTCTTGTGTAGGGTGGGTGTCAGGTATTGGTCTATGCCCAGTTTCTGCCACACTATTTATTATCCAGTTTTCCCAACAATTTTTGTCATACAGTAAGTTCTTATCCCAGAAGGTGGAGTCCTTGGGTTTATCAAACTGTAGACCACTGTATTTATTGGCTACTCTGTCTTGAGTACCTAACTTATTCCATTGACCTTACTGCTTCTTTATGATACAATTTGAGATCTGGCATTGTTAGGCCACCTTCCCAGCATTTCTTTTCCTCAATTCCCTTGATATTCTGGACCATGTCACAGCTTCTTAGAACAACAGATGAGAGTTGAGTTGAGTGAAGGTGGAAACCACATCATATACTCTTTTTCTTTCTTTGTGATGTAGCTCAAACACTATTATCTGCATGAAGGTTTTCCTGATTCCTCCACCCATCAAAATGTCTTCTTTTCCAAACAACCTCCAAGTGACATATTTCCTATCATGTTCTCTGCTAAATACAAGACCTTTGTCTTAAAAACAAAGTCCAAATTTCCCTTTTGGTTTTGGAAGGGAGCATGAGAGACTCCGTAAGAGTACACAAGAAACTCACAGTGTAGAAACTGTCAATTAATGCCAATATGAATGTTCTCTGTAACTTACAGACCTGGGGCTTTGAGAGGCTGATTGAACAAGAATCCACAGCTAATACATATGAGCACAGTGAATTGAATTCGGGCCTTTCTGACCCTAAGACCAGTCCTCTGACCTCTATTCCAGGTTAGGATACTTCTCACCTTTCAGTATCAGCATGTATTACTTTAAAATTCTGATTTAAAAATAGTCTTTAGGGAAATCCATCTCTTCAGAGGAGTGCCAGTTTTCAATTTAACCCTTGAGACTTGCTCTAACTTTTCATTTAGATTAAAGGTTCTTAACCTGGTATCCATGAACCAAGCAATCGGTGGATAGATTTCAGGAGGTCTCAGACTGTGGGACATAATTCTGAGAATGAATCCATAGGTTTCACTAGACTGTCAGAGGTGATCATGAAATATAAACATGTTAAGAATTCCATATTTAGAGCCAGTAGTCTGACATTCAATAGCCAGTCATGCAAGTATATGAAATTTTCTAGTACAGACAATTAAATGACACAGATTAGTACGCTAACTGATGGGCCATTCTTACTAGTGTTCTGCTCCAAATGTATAGACAATATAAATATGAGCCTTGAGAAATGTCCTTGGGTATATGTAGTCTATTGTTCCTTAGCCAGGACTCTGGCTCCAAAACAAATGGAATTGGCAATGAGGACCCAGAAAGGCAGTAAATATTCTCCTTCTCGGAAAGAGGCATCTCCATAGGGTCAAACTCTTTTTAAGGGGTATTAGATTTGAAGGATTAATTTGAGCAGTATGGTTATTCAGAAACCAAAACGATCTTTATTTGGCCAGAACTACCTTCTTCCCAGTTATCTTTGGAAAGAACTAGTCATCCATGATATGCATCACTCCAGTCTTATGCTAGCCAAGTAGTAAAGAATGCAAAATGCATTTATTTTACCACTGGCAAAATTGGGGGAGGAAATTTTTGTACTCGTGGATGTATGTCCTATAGTCCTTTGCTATTTCTGATATTCCCCTTTTCTGTGAGAAGATTGGGGAATGCTTCTTTCTTCTTTCTTCTGAGTTGGAGTGGGGAGGTTGGGGGAGAGAGAAATGATACAAAGAATATCCTAAATGGATTTTTGTTGATTATTTTTGGTATCCTCCTTTCCTTCTCCTTTCTCTGTATACACTGCCATGCCAGTATATACGAATACACAGGGTGAAATTAGAATTGCTCTTTGTGTGTCCACTTGTGACTTTTGGAAAAATGGAAGAGAATATTCTGTAATATGGAAGATATACTAATGATATTGCATTTTCTAGAGGCTGTGACTACCCCTGACTGACAGTAATGCTTAGTGGCTCCTGACATACTTTCAAAACTTTTCCAATTTCAAATATCCACAATGTGGATCTGATGACAGAGTCAGGTACTAAGCACTTTAACACTATTATATTAAAAATTCCTTCAGTGGGTGGGGAATTGATTGTGGCTATGCGTTGCTTCATGGGCTGATTCTTTACTGGCTTATGAGCCAACACAAATACAAATCTCTAAAAGCACAACTGACTAGTGAAGAGAAACTGTGAAAGATAGCCAAGTAATCAATAAAATATAGTGAAAGCATCTGTTCTAAACTACTGAGGCTTTTGTAAACAATAGTAAATAAATATAGCAGAATTCTAAATGAAAACTTCTAAATAGATTTGATTAGGTGCAATAATATGATGTCTCGAAAATGAGTGTCTTTACCTAGGGGGGAAAAGAAACTAACGTGTGCATATTGGAATTGTTGGTAGCAGTTGATTTTGTTGTGGACATTTGCTCATTGAAAACAGGGAAGAAATCATAAATAAACAACACTGCTCAAATTAGCCTTTCAAATTAATACTCAAACTGAGAAAGAGTAATTCTATAGAGTCTTCTCACTTTCTAAGAATGAGAATATTTAGAATTGCATATGTTCTAAAAAGAAAAAGATAATAAATACACATTCAAAAAAGATCATCCATTTTGTCTTTTGTCATCCTAAAAATTAAAAAAAAAAAAGTGATTTAACCTTTTCCTTATCTTCCTTGTGACACCAACCATTACTGGATAGTTGGGCCTGAGGGCCTGAGGATGCTTCCAAGGGGAAGGTAAGGAAGTGCATGAGTCTGTGTCCTTAGTTTTAAAGATTCATCTATTCTTTTTTTTTAATAAAAATTTATTTATTTAACTTTTTACATTCATTTTCACAAAATTTTGGGTTCCAAATTTTCTCCACTTTTATCCCCTCCCCCCACCCCAATACACCCAGCAATCTAATTTTCCCTATCACCAATCTGCCCTCTCTTCTATCATCCCTCCCTTCTCTTGTCCCCATCTTCTCTTTTGTCCTGTAGGGCCAAATGACTTTCTATTCCCCATTAACTGTATTTCTTATTTCCTAGTAGCAACAACAATATTAAACAGTTGTTCCTCAAACTTTGAGTTCCAAATTCTCCCCATCCCTTCCTCCCCACCCATTCCCTTTGGGAAGGCAGGCAATTCAACATAGGCCCTATCTGTGTAGTTTTGCAAATGACTTCGATAACACTCATGTTGTGTAAGACTAACTGTATTTCCCTCCATCCTATCCTGCCCCCCATTGTTTCTATTCTTTTGATCCTGTCCCTCCCCGAGTGTTGACTTCAAATTGCTCCCTCCTCTCATTGCCTTCCCTACCACCATCCACCCCCTTGCTTATCTCCTTCTCCCCTACTTTCCTATATTGTAAGATAGGTTTTCATACCAAAATGTGTGTGCATTTTATTCCTTCCTTTAGTCGAATGTGATGAGGGTAAATTTCTTGTTTTTTTCTCAGCTCTCCTCTTTTTCCCTCCACTAAAAAGTCACCTGCTTGCCTCTTGAATGAGATATAATTTGCCCCATTCCATTTCACCCTCTTTCCTCCCACTACATTTCTCTCTCACCATTTACCTTAATTTCTTTTAAGATATGGTCCCATCCTATTCAGTTCACTCTGTGCTCTCTGATTCTGTGTGTGCATGAATGTGTGTATGTGTGTGTGCAGGTGTGTACGTGTGTGTGTGTGTATGTGTATGTGTGGCCCCACCAACTACCCAGATACTGAAAAGTTTTAAGAGTTACAAATATTGTCTTTTCATGTAGGAATGTAAACAGTTCACTTTTGTTAAGTCCCTTATGACTTCTCTTTGCTGTTTACTTTTTCATGCTTCTTCTCATTCTTGTGTTTGAAAGTCAAATTTTCTTTTCAGCGCTGGTCTTTTCATCAAGAATGATTGAAAGTCCTCTGTTTCATTGAAAGACCATATTTTCCCCTGAAGTATTATACTCAGTTTTGCTGGGTAGGTGATTCTTGGTTTGAGTCCTAGTTCCTTTGACTTCTGGAATATCCTATTCCATGCCCTTCGATCCCTTAATGTAGAAGCTGCTAGATCTTGAGTTATCCTGATTGTATTTCCACAATATTGGAATTGTTTCTTTCTAGCTGCTTGCAATATTTTCTCCTTGACTTGGGAATTCTGGAATTTGGCCACAGTGTTCCTAGGAGTTTCTCTTTTTGGACCTCTTTCAGGCAGTGATCAATGGATTCTTTCAATACTTATTTTGCCCTCTGGTTCTAGAATCTCAGGGCAGTTTTCTTTGATAATTTCATGAAAGATGATGTCTAGGCTCTTTTTTTGATCATGACTTTCAGGTAGTCCCATAATTTTTAAATTGTCTCTCCTGGATCTATTTTCCAGGTCAGTTGTTTTTCCCATGAGATATTTCACATTCTCTTCCATTTTTTCATTCTTTTGATTTTGTTTTTGGTTTTTGGTTTCTCATAAAGTCATTAGACTCCATCTGTTCCATTCTAATTTTGAGAGAACTATTCTCTTCAGTGAGCTTTTGAACCTCTTTTTCCATTTGGCTAATTCTGCTTTTGAAAGCATTCTTCTCCTCACTGGCTTTTTGAACCTCTTTTGCCAATTGAGTCAGCCTATTTTTCAAGGTGTTATTTTCTTCAGCATTTTTTTGGGTCTCCTTTAGCAAGGTATTGACTCGTTTTTCATGCTTTTCTTGCATTTCTCTCATTTCTCTTCCCAATGTTTCCTCCACCTGTCTAACTTGATTTTCAAAATCCTTTTTGAGCTTTTCCATGGTCTGAGCCCACCGGACATCCACCTGGGATGTCTGGGATACAGAGGCCCCAACCTCCACGCCTTTCCCTGATGGTAAGAATTGTTCCTCATCATCAGATTTGAAAGGCGGGAACATCTGTACCCCCTCAAAGTAGCTTTCTATAGTCTTATTTTTCTTCTCTTTTCTGGGCCTTTTCCCACCCACTGTCCACTCCTGCCTAGATCTGCCCAGCTAGTGCTTGGAGTCTGAGATTCAAATGAGCTTTCTGGGGCAGGCGTGGCTGCTATTCAATGTGAGCTTAAGTTCTGGTGCTCAGGTGGGGGCAGGGCCGCCTCCCAGGCTCAGTTCCCTCAGGGGGTTTATGCAGAGACCTTCAGTAATGGCCCTGAACTTCTGCATGCTGCTTGGGGAGTCCCGGCCTCCGCTGCTTCTGCCGCTGCCTCTGCTGCTCCGTCCGCTGCTGCCTCCCAAGAGGGCCCAAGTCACGGAGACACCCCGCTCCCCTCTCGGTCAGCCTAGACGTCTCTCTCACTGACCTGCAGCATCTGTGGGCGGAGGGACCTTCCTGGCCGCCAGAGAATCCATCCATGAACCCTGCTCGGATCTGCTCCTCTGGGGCCACATGGCCAGGGCAGCACAGAGGAGGACTCCGCTGTCCAGAGCATGACGGACTCCTGGGGAGGGCTCTCCAGGGCTCTCTGGAATGGAAATCTCTTCCACTATGTTTCTGTATGCCTTGCAGTGATCCAGAATTTGTGGGGAGTTCTTATTGCAGGAAATATATGAGCTGTGGGTGTTGAGCTAGCATACGTGAGTCTTTCTACTCCACCATCTTGGCTCCACCCTCCCCCCCAAGATTCATCTATTCTTAACATAAGAACTAGCTCAAATTGTGTAAACTTTTTAAAAACTAAATTCATGCCAATTACAATTTTTTGCTTTATGAAATAAATGGAGATTTCCCAATAATAGTTCTGATATATATAGTTCCTGGAAAAGGAACTGTACTTTCATTAGAAACAAACTGGCCTAGTACAAAGAATGACAAACTTGAAGTCAAATGGTATAAGGTCTCAGATACTTCTCATCTCTGAGATTCTTGAAAGGGCAGTTTACCTTTGAAGTTAATACTTTTTTCATCTGTAAAATGAATGTATTAATACATTCACTCCTGAAGATTGTTGTGAGAAATGTGTATTGTAGACTTGAAAATATTATAAATGTCTCAATAGTTATTATTTAAAACACATACACACATAAAACTAGAACTCTAAATCAGAGAATTACATATACATTTAAGTCCATGCCTATGTACTTAATGGTGGATCTTGAGGTCTATAGGGACCTTCTAGAGTCCTGAAAAACACAATAGGATTTGATAGAACACTCAGGCTTCATTAAGGAGTTGAGAAACCCTCTCTTTCTGGTGGGCTAACCTTCTCAAATAAGCTGTACAGATCATATCCTATATAGTACTTCCTTTTAAGGGGCACTAACATGGGGCAGCTTCTAGGTGTACTCTCCTACGCTGGGATCCAGTATTTTAGTGCTCTTCGCCTGATCCTCCTTTCTCTTATTACTGGATCACTTTTGTGCTTTGACCCTCTTTTATTTCAGATTCCCTTGTTCTAGCCTTAGTATTGTGTTATTCAGCTACCGATGACTTTTACCCTTGGCAGGTGTTCCATTTTGCCCATTGCTATTGACTTTCTTGTCAGAAATGTTCACGACTCTTCCTCCTGATATTTTACTGCCATGGTTTCCCCTCCTTGCCACCTAACACTGGGCTTTCCCCTGATTGATACATTCCCTAAGATCAGAAGCCAGCTCCTGAGCAGCTGGTCTCTAGGGGGAGTACACTGGAGTCATAATCTATGTGTAGAGTGTGTTCTGCATAGGTAGGATGTGTAAAAACATGTGGGTACTTTAAATATATAGACAGGTGACTTGAGGGGAAGTATTGACAAATATCTCTGGAATCTTGCTTATCTCTCTCCAAGAGAGACTTTGGTTCTTGCCCAGACAGGAACAGAATCAAGGATTATGAGGCTGGCTGCTCTGTTCTCAAAAAGAAAGGGTCTTAAACTAGAATTTCGTTTATTTTTTTGCCTCCCAACATTGCTGGTCAAGGGTAATATTTTTAGGTTCAAAAATCAGCCTTTTTAGTCAAATCGCTTGGTCCTTTCCTTCTAAATTCGAGTGATATACAAAACCAGAAAACAGTGATAACTGAAATAGAAATTTCAACAGAAATAGTGAATAACACATAAATCCTTTTAACCAAAGAGATCATAAACGAAAATCAAAGACAAACTACAGAATTAGACTACAACAGGGAATGAACTAGTGACTGAGCTCTTCAGGATAAGTTGAAATCTCAATTAGGACAGAAACTGTATTCTTACCCAAGAGTAAATGTCATGAGATCTCTAGGGAGATAAGCTAGAAATCCGGGACTTGTTGAACAATGGTTTCACCCACATTTATGTAAAATATACTTTTTCTGAAAAGAGTCTGGAACCACAAATGTCCTCTACCAAAACAGTAATGAAGCATTCATCTCCTCCCCAGGGTTCTCACCAACTTTCTCTTCAAGGTTGACTCATTATTTTCTCTACCAGTCCAGAAGCATGGCCAAGAAGCAGCATGCAAAAAACATCCCAGGCTTGAAATCTGGATTTACCTATGTTACAATTCTTCAGGATGAAATATTGAAAAACACAATGATTTGAATTTTTTTTTAACATCTTCTGTTTCTTCAGTCAGCTTTCCTAGACCCTGTCCACACAAGGGTCCTCTGTTGGTTGGTTGTTGTGTGTTTTGAAGATGACCAAGATGACATCACCATGATAAAGTGAAGTTGTAGTGTGTCTGACTGTGGCTGATCAGATCAATATGAACTCAGAATGCTCTACCACAGGTTGGGCACAGATAATCTGTATGAAGGTTCTACAGGAGCTGCTTTTCTTTCTTGCTCAATCAAAAGTCACCATTTCCTATGCTTCATCAGATTATGGCAAATTGATCCCATGCATCTGTATATCATTAGAATTTAGTAGGAAAGGACCAAATGATTTGATTGAAAAAGCTAATTTTGGACCTAAAGATATCAGATGAATCCCATTGAACTTTTGGGGGATTTGGAATGTTGCTTATGCTCCATATTACTTTGCCTTTCAAAGGCAAAATTCACAGAGAGCTGAAAACCCTTTGCAATTCCACCCTAGAACCTATTTATCCTCTACAATACATAGAAATGTCTTGCTTTCAGTTCCTGGCTAAAAATGTTAACTCAAGGTTCCAGACTTCTCCACCTGACCCTTCACTTCTCCCTTACCAGGTTACCTCTCTTGCTTCTCTGGTCTCTTGTCTCTCTGCTTGTTGTTTTTGCCTGCTTGTTGTTTGTAGGGGAAGGGGGCTTGGTTTCTTGTTTCTCTTTTTTTTTTTCCCTCTTGGGGTTGCTGGGCCTGATCCTTCTCTTAGCCCTGGCCATTGCCTCCCAACTTTATCCAAGGGGATAGGACTGAACCAGATCCTCCCCCTGTAAGTGCTTCTGCAAATGGCTGAGAATTTCCTCTCATTTCCTGCATAGCCCTTTGGATTCAGTTTCCATGTAAACTCTGGGTATACTTATCAGGTCATCCTGATCTCTTGGGTTCTGTTCATCCATAACTCGACTGACTTCATGCTGTCCATAATTCTCATCTTCCCCATAACCTCAACTTTGGACTCTGCTCCTAGGTCACACAGCTCAAAGAGAAGAGCTTTCATCTTTTCTTGCCTCCATGGTCTTTTCCCATATCTTCATGCTACTTTCTAGTTCATTTCCATACCCTGCCTCCTGTTTGTACCTTCCCCCATTTCTGATTTCTTTTTATGTGTTGGATTTCTCCTTTATAAAGTAAGCTCAGCGAAGTCAGAGATTGCTTGTTTGTTTGTTTTTACCTGTTTTCCCAGCCCTTAGCACTATTCTTAGCACACAGTAAGGACTTAAAAATGTTTACTCTATCTATCTATCTATCTATCTATCTATCTATCTATCTATCTATCTACCCATCTATCTATCTGTCTGTCTGTCTATTATCTATTATCTATGTACCTATCAACCTACTTATTTATCTCCCTATCTATGTCTATCCTTTGGCTTATACCTTGAACCATTGTATCTTCTAAAGGATGGGGTTTGCATCTTTCTCCACAAACATGTTTAATGAACCTAAATTACTTCTTTGAGTTAGAGTAATATTGAACTTCAGACACCTGAATGACTGCTACTTTCTTCCTTCTTTTCACTCTCTCCTTTCCTCTCCTTCTTCACTCTATCCCTTCCTCTAGCCTTCATTCTTTCCTTCCTCCCCTTTCCCCTTCTCTCCCCTCCCTTTCTTTCCTTTCTTTGCCTCTTCCTCCCTCCATTCCTTTTTTTCCTTTCTTTCTCTCTACACTGCCTTCCTTCCTCTCTCATTTTCTCTTTCCTTCTTTCATCACTCCACATTAATTGTTTATATTTTTCTCCACTCTGAAATACTGAAGTGGTGTGTTTGAAAGGCACATAGACGGTCTTTGAAGATGATCCTGAAGATATGAAAGTTTCACCACTTTTATTAATCTAGGTCTTGGGACCTAAATGAATAACTCTAAGCATAAGGACTCCAAAATTTTATGGAAAGGGAGGGAAAGAGGAAGGATACTTATCCAGGATGCTTACAAGTATCCTTATCCAACAGTCTGTGTTCTGATTCATCCAAAGCTTTAGTCTTTCTAGCATGACTCTCAGAATCCTTATCAAAAAAGCCAACTTCCTGGTTGGCTTGAGGAAAATGGTCTGATCCTATCACTTGAATTCTGGCTGCCCTGGAAGACAGGGACTCTTCTTTACCTTCTGCTCTTTGGGGAACTCTCCTATAATATTATGGCAGGATATAATTAAGATACCATTTTGCCTTACTATCAGAGCTGCCCAATTGCCTGGGTTCACTCTGTAAATCTAGGGAGAAGATTTGACCCTGAGATATCTTTATGCCAAATGTTTTTAAGTTTGTTCCACTAGCAAATAGGATGACAATAAAACACCACAGAGAACTCATATAGCTCTAGAGTTTCTAAATTCCCTATTCTGGGCTGGGCAAGACTCAACAGAGGCCCTTGGTATTTTAAGGTGCATATTGGACCAAATGGAATACACACACAGGCCATTTAACAGTTAAGAAATAAGAAATGCATTTAGCATAACAGAAGAATATGCATTAAGGTCTAGTCAATGAGGACACTTTGAGTTGATTCAGTTAAGTGATGGTCCCATTCTCAGTAATCCATTATGATCCACCAATCAACCTGGAAAATCTCTGGAGTTTCTCCTAACAGCATTATACTCAGGTAATCCATAAGTGATATCAATAGCCTGAACCTTTAAATCTTTGAGCAAACTAAGACTCAAGGATAGCATGTTTACGGAAAAATTAGTTTAACTTTGATGGAAGGAGGAGTTATAATATCACTCCTATCATATTAGCTATATTCCTCCAAAAACATTTAATCATAAATAACAAGGAATACAGAAAGGGTGGTGCCATAGGCATGAAAAGACAATTTTCTTTTGTTTAAGAATGGTTACCATTACATTCACCTTAAACAAGCACTTCTTGGATCCCAGTCACTAAATAGTTACTAAACTTTGAAACGACAATGCCACTATTAAACATACGACCCCAAATATTTATTATACATATTTTCATAGTAGCAAAATACTGGAAACTAAGGAGGTTCTACCTTGGAGAATGGCTAAATAAATTATAGTATATGAATATAATGAAATATTATTGTTCCATAAGAAATGCAAAACAAGCAGTTTCAGAGGGAATGGGGAAGACCTCTATGAAATGATGTAAAGTGAGTAAAACTAGATCAATTTAGACAATGACAACACTGTAAAGAAAAAAAAAATCTTTGAAAGCCTTAAGAATACTTAGTAATGCAATGAAAAACCTTGATTCCAGAGGTCTGAAGATGCAACATGCCACCCTCACTTTTGAGAGGAAAAAAAAGAGGAGACAAAATATAGAATGAGACGTGCATTTTTGGACATGTCCATTGGAGAAATTTGTTTTGTTTGACTATACTTATTTGTTACAGAGATTTTAGCCTCTCTTTTTGTTGTTTGATAGAGGGAAGGGGGATTGAAATGGAGAGGAACTACACACTTGTTATTTGGAGAAACAATAAAACACAAGTAAAATAGCTGAGATTGTCATTTACTGAGGAAATGCCTTTTATAATTTCCTAGTTTATTTGCAAATTAGTTACAGAAATTCACTTCACCATAAAATAAAGAATATTTTCAAAGCCATACCCCTACTTTTCTAAGGCTTTGAATCAAATATCTTAAAAATAATATTTGAATAAGTTTAAAGGTTTTGGGTGATTCCTCCACCCCTTTCGTGTATAAGTTGCATTGTTTAATGCCTTCAGATGAAATGTACATTCCAATAGTCCCCTTTAATATAACGATTTATTAATTTAATTTTTTTCATTTTTGGATTAAGTAAGCAAATGAAATAGGATATACAAAGTATGCAAAACTGGAAAATACTGAGGAAAAGAGTCCAGGCTTTTTGTGAATTTTGAGAAAAATGCAATTTGGCTCATTTTATCTCCACTGATTCTCATAATACTTATAACATTATTTTTCTGAGTATGTTAAATACTCTTCTCCCTGAACATATTGTCTTAGTTTCGTGTTAGTTCTTTCAAGGTGGAAGAGCATTATTTTTACCCAATTAGTAAATTGCTCTAACAGGACAATTACCACTAACTAAGTGGGCAATTTAAATGAGACCCTTCACCTCTCTGGGTCTTTTTCTCCTCATTTGTAAAATGAGAAATTTGGACCCCAGTCGTTCTATGAGTCTGTAACTTTCCATGACTTCTTATGTTTAAAATAAAGTCAAACAGTATGGTGACACAGATTTTCATGTTTTCATTCTTTTTTTCTTTTTTTAAATGATATTTTGTTTTTCCCAATTACACATAAAGATATTTTTTAACATTCGGTTTTTAAAAGTTTTGAGTTCCAAATTTTCTCCCTCCTCTCACCGCCCCCCTCCCTGAGACAGCAAGCAATTTGATATAGGTCATACATGTGCAATCATGCAAACTTGCTCCCACTCTTGCATTACAGAAGAGATTTATTTCTAAAAGGGTTTTTTTGCTACCTAGGTCACAAATCACAGGGTTTTGCTATAGAACTGAAGGAGGGGAGGAGGGAGTAAAGCTACAGAGAATGATTAAAGCTCTAGTTGTTACTCAAACCTCCTCCTTTCAGTTGGCATTGTTCTCTACAGTCATATGCTAGATAGGATTTTTTATCCTTGTTAATTTAGGGAAAGTACTACAAATCAATCATGCCCTCGGAAGACACACAAAAGAAAATAGCTTTTTCAGTTTTGACAGAAGATGAGGTTTTGGGTCATCAGCTCATGGTGGAGATTCAGAGATCCTGGGACAATGACAGAAGGCCACTGATAGGAGGCTGTTGTGGGAGGTTGTAGGGGAAGCAAGGGAAAGCAAAGAAAGAACTAGACCACTTTTTGGTAGCTTCCTATGTTAACTCATTAGTCTTTTTAACTAGGTGCTAAGCCCTGCAATTTCTGCCTGCTGACAAATGTTGTCATCTCTCTCTAAATTTGGCACCTTTCCCTTTTTAAATTGACCCCCTGGGGCACAGGTCTAGACCTCCTTCCTTTGTATGGCTTTGCTCTGTTATCTTCCTAGCAATGTCTTGGTGCAATCTATAGCTTAGGTGAAAATTTGGACATTTTCTGAAATGATTGGATTTAAAAAAAAAACAATTACTCTCTGCATCATTGAAAGAGTGCTGAATCTGGAATAACAAGATCTGAATTTCAATCCTGGCTTTGCCATTTATATTATCTATGTGGTCTTGGGGAAATAAAGTTATATTTCTGAGCCCCAGTCTACTTTCCTATAAAATAAAAAGATTGAACTAAATGACTCTTAATTCTTTCCAATTCAATCTATGATCCAATGAACAATGAAGAATTTATTGAGTGATATTGTGTTTGGCTTGGTGACAGGCCCTGCTGGAAATATACAGGGATATAGCATTTCCTCTGACCTAAAAGACCCCAAAGAGTAGTTGGAAAGATGAGACTAGTGCATATGAACAAAGTGATAAATTAGATATGAAATTCCCTTAAGTATTGTAGGCGTCTGAAATGGGGAAGGCCAGTGAGTGCAGTGTTCAGTTTTGAGGAAGAAGATGTGAATTAGGCATATTGATTTTCAATGGATAAGTCAAAAGAAGAAATTCTAGGATAATTGGAGGGGGTGGTTTGAGAGTGAGAACTCAACTGTGTTTTTAAGCTGAGCCTAAAATTCATGGCATAAAATCATAACAATTAGAAGAAAGCATATCTGAAAGCATTTAACTGGAATTGAAGTTGAAGAGGAAAGGATGATTGGATGATTGGACATGAAGATCAAGTTGGTGTTAGCATATGGAAGTTAGTTAGCATGCTTATGAAATGCTGATATGGAAAATTTCCTTTGTTTCACTTGTCAGGAAAACAAGGTGAACTGAGAGGGAAAGTATTGATAGAGTAATGGATATTATTTGTATGTTATATTCAATCTGGGAGCACAGATGTACTTGTCAATTTCATGACCCATTCAGAAGTTCTGAGGTAGCTATAATATTTATGATAATATTGTTTTAGCATTTGAGAAGTGAAGACCCTTGTATTAAAAATCCATTCTTGTTCCAAAGAACAAATAGAAGCCTTGTTGGTGTGATAAGACCAATACTACTGATAGGATAATGTTACTCATGGGATCATTTTTTTGGGCAAACAGGTACCATGTCAGTCAGCCAACTGACAATTATTAAGCATGTATTATATTCTAGAAACTGTGCTAAGTCTAGGCATATAAAGAAAGTCAAAACAAAATGAAACAAATGAAAAAAAAAACCAGTCCCTCCACTAAAAAAACTCACAATTCAATGGATAGACAACATGCAAACAACTATGTACAAACATGTACAAAAATCTGTGCAGAGTAAATTGGGACAGTCTCAGAGGGAAGGCTTTAAGATCAAGGTGGACTAGGAAATGCCTCTCATAGAACTTGGTTCTTTAGCTGAGAGTTGAGGGAAACCTAGGAAGTTAGGATGCAGAAATGAGGAGGGAGAGCATTTCAGGTACAGGACACAGCCAGTGAAAATGCAGAGTATAGAGATGTTCCTTGTATGAGAAACCACGAGACAGAATAAATGGCAAAAAGTAAATATATGAAGTCTGGAAACAAAGGAGGGGACCAGGTTATGAAGGTCTTTAAAAAATAAAGAGAGGATTTTATATTTGACCCTGGTAAAAATAGGGAGCCACTGGAATTTGTTGGAGTAGTGGTGGTGGTGGCAGTGATGATGATGATGATATGTTCAAATCTACAGTTTAAGATCTATTTTACTGGGGGATGGATTGGAATGAGGAGAGACTTGAGACTAGGAAAGAAATCATCAAGCTATTGTAATCGTACAGGTATGAGGTAATTAAAGCCTGTATTGAGGGTGTGGGAGGGTGTCAGAGGAGAGAAAGGAGGCATTAACAAGAGATGCTATGAAGGTAAAAATGGCAATATTTGACAAATGATTCCTTGAATAGTGGAAGTGGGGAGAATTTTAGGCAAAAGAACATGAGTTCAGTTTGGGGTAAGTTTTACAGAAGAAGAGAAAGATCGCTGAGAGGAAATCTCTTAACTATTGTTTCAAAAGCTTCAGAAGGTCAGCTCCAAAAGGTAAGTATTTTTCTCTTATAATTGAGGTTTGAGGAATTTTTATAAGGATATCAACCACAAACACCAAGGCAAGGTGGATTGATTGATGATTTACTGATTGACAATTACTTAGAGGACTTTTGTCCATTGAATATGTGTCTATGAGCAGGAGGGGAGGAAAGCAGAAAGATAACTTCAGGCTCCCAAACAAAATCATATTTTTTAGGGGAAAGAGCAGATATTACATTTCAAGTTTTTTCTAGTGTCAGTTAATCAATAAAAAAATGGTTAAGTACCTACTGAGTGCTAAGAGATTCTGGGTATTCAAAGATCAAAGTGAAACAGTCCTCTTCAAGCAAAATTCTATCAGAAGGGAGACGTTCATTTATAAATATAGATAAAAATATGTATACAAAGTACATAAAAGCAAAGTAATTTTTTCGGAAGAAAGCCAAGCTCTCAAGTCAAAAATTGTTTTAAGCTGAGCTTTGAAGAGGTAGTTACACAACAGATACAATCCAAGGAATGGGCAGCAGTTTGTGCAAAATCATGGCGATGGGAAACAGTGTCATGTATCAGGAACACTAAGATTTTGATTAGACCATGGAGTGAACAAAGTTGGATGATACATAAAAATGCTGGAAAAGTCATCTGGAGAAAGATGGACATGGTTTCCCATTCCAGTAAGGGGATTTTGGAATTGAGAAGGAAGAACTGGGGACCACAAACTCTGGTCTTGTGATCTCACATGTTCTTTAGTCCAACTGCCCCAAACACCAACAGTTATGAGTATTCAAAGGAGATTCAGTGAAGTAGATAATGTGTGAACGAGGCCTTTATGGATATAGAAGGTTTGGAAAAGTATAAAGAAAATGGGAGGATCATGGGACCATTGAGTAGAGCTGGGAGGGACTTCAGGGATCATTTCGTTCACTCTTCTCATTTTGCAGATGAAGAAGATGAAGCCCTAGAAGATTAAGTGATGTGCCCACAGTCACACAGGCAATAAGGACAGAGGTGGAATTTTAACCCAGAGCCAGAGTTATTGCACTAACTGGTGAGGGAAACAAAAGGAACAGGGGAAAAGGTGGGAATGAGCATGATGTGATGGAGAGATTTGTCTGACAATAGCAGAAGATAAATACTGGGAGAAGTGAGTAAAGAGATTAGGTATGTAGTATGGGATCAGATACTAAAGGGCTTTGAAATTCAGGAAAAGAATTTTAGATCTGATATTTCATGATCATGGTTTCATGATGTGGGTTGTTGCTGTTAATCATTTTTGTTGTATTCTCCCCATCATCACCCCATTTAGAGTTTTCTTGGCAAAGATACTGGAGCAGTTTGCCATTTTACAGAAGAAGAAACTGAGATAAACACTATTAACACAGGGTCACAGAGCAATGACTCTGATCTCCCTCACTCCAGGCCCAATGCTCTGTCCACTTGGTCACCTACCTACCCCATTGCTGTGGGTCCTCCCTCCACAAAGGCTGACTATAAAATTTCCACATTTTCCCCTTTTTATCCTATATCATTCCTCTTTGTTTCTTTCTATGAACTCTTCATAGAAAGTCAATCCAGAACTCTGAATGACTTAACCTTGTTTTTTTTTTTTAAATATTGAAGATACAAGTACTTAGGCCAATCATCTATCTTTCCATCTTTCCTTACACAGTATATGGCTGGCCTACATCCTGTTCTATTCATTCATATTCAAGATGATGTCTCTTATGAATCTTCTTAAGTGCAAGTAGGTAAGAACTGTGATTTCACTGAGATGGGGAACTCCCAACTGAGGAAATTCGCTGTAGTACTGCAGATTGACCTCCACTCTATAAATTATCGTCTTAGAGAGATGCTGAGAGCATTGAAAGATTGTGACACAGACTATATGTGCCAGAGACAAGAGTTGTGCTCAGTTCTTTCTGGCTTTAAGGACAGCTCTCTGTCCACTCTACCATGTCGCATCCAAGTACAAGTAACCATTGGTAATATGGCATTGGCATAATATACTTAAATCACACTGCCTTTTTTAAGCGCCATTTAAATCACCTTTTATTTGATTTTTTCTGAGATTATTGTATCCAACCAGTTAATCAGAAAGCATTTATTACATGCTTGGCTGACACTATCCTAGATGCTGGGAT
Source organism: Bettongia penicillata ogilbyi (assembly GCA_023548195.1). Lineage (NCBI taxonomy): Eukaryota > Metazoa > Chordata > Mammalia > Diprotodontia > Potoroidae > Bettongia > Bettongia penicillata. The sequence goes on along the minus strand of JAJHZJ010000049.1, from coordinate 5,780,045 downwards.
AAAGAGACAAAATATAGCTGTCCCTCCTCTTCAGGAAGACCTAAGTTAAATTTGGCCTTAGGCACTTATTAGTTGCATTACTTCAGTTTCCTCATCTTTAAAATGTGAATAATAACAGTACTTACTACATAGGGTAGCTGTTGTGACAATATTCACAGACACTGAAGTATTAACTATTAATTTTTTATTCATCAGAGAAATAAACACAAAATCCATACATATTTCTAGAATATTTTTTATTGTTCATGCATTTTAGTTATGTATAACTCTTCATGGGTCCATTTGGGTTTTTCTGGGGAAAAATACTAGAGTGGCTTGTCCTTTCCTTCCTCAACCCAAAATAGTCAAATACATGGTTATTCAGGAGGGAGGGCACTAGTAGTCAGAGGGAAGTACATAAGGCTTTATGAAGGTGATGCTTGAGCTTTGTCTAGAAAGAAGAAATGTATTTTTTGAAGCAATGATAGGGAGGGAGTACCTTCTTCTCTGGCACAGGGAGCAGCCAGTATAAAAACACAGAGAAATGAGATGGAATGTCATGTGTAAGAAATAGATATAAGGTCATTTTGGCTGGATTGTAAAGTACATGAAGAGGATTAATATCTAATGAGGATAGAAAGATAGATGGGGTCAAACTATAAAGGTTTTCAAAGTCAAAAAGAAGAGTTTATAGTTGATCCTGTGGTCAATATGGAGCCAATGTAGATATTTTATGATTTACAGCAACATGGCATCCCTAGGAGAATACTGTTGCTAAAAAGATGGACTTTTTCAGTATCACAACTTTGTAATCATTTAAAGGGCTCAAAACACTTCACAAATGGCATCAAATTTGGAATCATCCTCTTATTCAAATATAGGTCGATGTTATTGTCTATCTGTAATACATCCGCAGTAGACTATTGAACTCAGTCAGTGGGCTCCTTCTCCATTTACAAACCAAAATTTTGGCAGGATGATTTTTTTTATCCCTTTTCAATAATTATAGATTTCTTTAGAGGCATTGCTGTGTATTGTCTCTGTGCAATTAGTGTAGTGATCATATGGCCCCCATGTTGAGGTTTCAATTAATGTTAATACTCAGTAGATCACTGGCTAAGGTTTTCTCAGTTCAATTCAATAAGCAATTTCTCCATGCCAAGCACCATGCTAAGTCCTAGAAACACAGATGGAAAAAAACCCAACCAGTTTCTGCACTACAAAAGTAGGGAAAATAAGAGGGGGGGAATTTCATTAACAGATAAATATGCATAATATGCAAAATATAATGTGTCTTCCAAAGGGTGGGGCTTGTATAAGGGGGAAATCATGTATGCCATATAATTTTTAAAAATGATTTTAAGTATATGTAGAAGAAATGTCTTGTTTGAGAAGACCCTGTAAGACTGAATTTTGTTCCACAGAACTAAATGCTTTTAGAAAATGAACATAATAGGGAAGTCAGATGTTGGTATTATCTGTCAGTTGTGTGACTGTGAAGATGTTATCTACTATAGAAAATCATCCATGAAAGCCTTTGCTTTCCAAGTTCACATCAAAGATAACCCTGATATGTATTTGCAACAGAACATTGTCATAAAGATCTTGTAGATATGAGAAAGTAATTATGGGTATAAATAATTGCTGATATCTTCTCATATATCTTCTTTTGATGTTACATCTACCATCATTCCTATTCTCTCAGATCTTGAATACTTTCCACATTCAAATATCTTAAAAATTGATTCATAACCTTCTTTATAATTTTACTGCTCTAGAACAGGCTTTGTGTGTGTGTGCGTGTGTGTGTGTGTGTGTGTGTGTGTGTGTGTAAACTTCACCTTCTTCCATGTCATTTCTACTTCTTCAAATAGCTTAGTGGGTAGAAATGCCAGTCTGAATGCAGGCTCTGTCATTATGGATAAACCTAGCTCACTGTAGAAATGCTGACAGATCTAGTTCATTTTATGTCTATTTGTGGCCTTTCCAGTTTCATGTGCAAGTGAACTTTGGATGATCTGGCTTTGCCAAAATTAATAACAAACTCTGTAAAAGTTTGTCTTCCTTTTTCCTTTTCTCTGTTCTGTGGGATCATACTATTTTTTTTTAATTATCGTCCTTTCTAATGTTTCACAAAATAATTTATATCATAAGCCATCATTGCTTGTAACTGCCATGTCTGTCCACTAGTCAATTCCCATCATTATGATAATCAGTTTTTTGTCATAATGTTATTTAATGATTTCCAATGCCATAGGAAGAAGATCATTTGTCTAAGCCAAAGAGGGTTTCTAGTATTCTGTAAGCAGGAATTATCCTCTGGAATATAGAGATCTGGAACATTCTTCTAATGCTAGGGACTGATAAATTCAGTGTGACTAAAAAATGATAATTGAGGTGTGGAATAATGTAATATGGATTGAAAGTTAGTATTGTTTTTGGAACAAGTATCTATGCAAGGCCAATACCAATGGGCAGACAGAGAACTAGGAATAGTGTACCATCACTGAAGCTGAGAGAGTATGAAACAGTGTACATTTTTGTAAGTATGTATGAGTACGTGTCTCCAGCAATTTGTGGATTGTTAGTGGTTCCAAGAAATTTGTAGGTCACTTTCATTGCAGGTCCTAACATGTTGAATTTTCTCACTGAAAACAAATTTATTTTGGGGGACTTGGTGAGAATGAGGATTATAGTATAGTGTAGGTGTCTCTAACCCACCTGGCTAACCATAAAATGGAATACAACTGGATATTAATGCTTTCCCTAGCAAGTACTTAAAGTATCTGTAACCAATGTTATCAGGGCTGTCATATATTGTGTACCCTAACAGTGTTGAACCCCTAGTAGTCTCTTCATTAAATAAAAAGAGAAAGAGACAGGGATGCAAGTAGATTTAGATCCAGAGAAGCAGAGGGATTAAAAAACTCATAATGCCTAACAGCTATATCCAATGCCTTCTGACTTTTTATTATAAAAAAATAATAATAATTAGCAAGCGTGAGATTTTGTGTAGTATAGTTAGCTCCTGATTAGTGAGGATAATGAAAAACCTGATGTGGTTACATTATCTGCACTCTGTCTTTCCGTTGGGCTGCACCAATTACCACATTTCACATGATTATAACTTCGAACAGTATGAATTTGAATATGTGCAGCCACCTCATGGGATTCATTATTTCCACTAATCAGAACCCAAGTCCATAAATAACAACAATCTCTCCTGACCCCTTACATTTCTTGATTCTGAATTACAATTTCAGATATAGCTTTTACTCTTATACCAGTGCTTATTGTTACACAGAAGTTATATAGATCTTCAAGGTATCCACTGTTAGTTAAAAGGTTCTTGCAAGTTCTTCATAGAAATTCCCTACCTTACATTGATGCATAAGATATAATTATCTTCATGATGGTCTGTTTGTTTGTGAGCATTTTTAGTGCTGCAAGGTGAGGTGATGAAGTATTCAATATAATCATGTTTATTGCCTTTAGATACATAATGAAACCAAGTTTGGCAAATCTTGTATTTCCCACTTTGAGCAAAACATGTAAACTATATTTGTATCTAAAGTCAACTCCTTTATATTTTCTCGTTTCATTTAAAGAGAAAGTGTCAATATAGATGTGGTTTAGGACATCCACTAGTATATCAACTTCTTGGCCACTGGATAAAGATTGTTCATTAAGAGTACTTATATTCAAACTGCCCTATAAAATAATTTCCTCTTCTGAACCTCTATACTCAAACACCGTTCTAAAGTGGCATAAATTAGGGTATGGTTTTGGCAATTGTCCTAGATCCAAAAATTTCTAGTTATAGCTCTGATTGCCATAGTCAAACAAGGTCTTCATTAGGGCAATGATAATCAGAATAATGAGAAAGGTAGGTTTATGAGATGTTTTAAAATAAGAATAAACAAGACATAGTTCTTCACAATATAGAGGATGAAAGAGAAAGAGGTATTAGAGATGACTGTAAAGTGCATAGAAATCCTGCCATTTTTAAAGCTCACAGAGTGGGCATGGTCCATAGACAAGAATCAAAATAAATAAACACACACACACACACACATATATACATAGTGTATATATACACATATATCTATATGTGTATATGTGTGTATTCATTCCCTTTATCAATGTGATGTCATATATGTATATATATATATATATACATATATGACATCACATATTGGTGGAGGAAGGAATATTTAAACAAGTAAAAGCAGGACTCTGACAAAGCACTGAAGTAAAGAGAAATGACATCCTGGAAGCCTTAAGCTGGTCATTTCAAAATACCATTAAAAGCCATTCTTTTAAAATCAGAACACTTCTCAGAGGGGCTTTATTCTGTTTAAGTTGAAGTGATACCATAAGATAAAGAAAGAAAATCTGGATGTACCCAAACCTTATATTGTATTTTCCATACCTGCTTTTCTTTAAGGCAAAGTGAAGTGGGTCATGAAAATGATTATTTGCTTAACTCAATTCAAACAATGCATTTTTGTCTCAATTGGCCAGCTATTGAAACAAAAGGTTACAAGATTTTTGCGTGCATTCAGATAACCTAGGGTTACTTCACTTTACTGTGTGTTTGTATAAGCATCATCAACGAGAATTTTATATAAAAAATTAGGAGTATTCTATTTAGAAGTCAGGATATTTTGCCCTGAGGAAATGTTTCAAGCTAGTTAGTGAGATATACACAATAACTTATTTCCTGTTTAGATTATTCATTATCACATGGCAGTCCTAACTACATTTTTTCCCTAAGAGTTCTCTTCACATCAAATCTTGATCACAAATTATATCTTTAGGAAAATAAATATTTGACCTCCACTATTAAAATAAATAATGCACATCATTTATGGTTCTGAAAAATTTCCTCTATCTAAAATTGTTTCCTAGACAAACTCCAGTAATCTTCAGACCACTTTTAGAAGAGATTGACTTGATTCCAAGTTCATTCAGGATGGATTAATTGAACACACATGCACATATGTATATAGATATTGATAGATGGATAGATAGATAAATGGATATATTTTTCTTAAAAAAATGTAATGAGTAACATTTTTGCTTGACTAATATTTTTTAATAATCATTAAATCATGACCATAAATGACAAATAACAAAAATGTTTCCATTATAATCAGTCTGAAAAACTAATTTAAAATCCCTTTTTACTCATACTAATATTTTTTATTTAATAACATCTTTTTGCTTTTGTCTAAATCGTATTTCCTGATTCAATTGAACTAGCACTTGGCAAGCACTTACTCTTTGTAAGACTCTGGGGATTCAGAAGTAAAACAGCAAGTAATACCTGATGTCAAGTTGCTTAATCCTACTGTATGTGTTTATGGTGATGGTGGGAAGGGTGAATGGTGAGGGATAATACATATATACAGTGAAGTAGATAGATGAAAATTTGAAGAGGAATTTGGTAATGCTGCCTACAGGAGTTGGTGCCTGAATTTGGCCTTAAAGGAAGCTGAGAATTTCTGGAGTCATGTGTCAGAAGGGACTGTATTCTATACACTGGGATTAGCCTCTGGAAAAGCATAGTAGCAGCAGACAGAACATTATGCATGGGAAACAGTAGGTAAGACAGTTCAGCTTTGAAAACAGAATGTGTGAAGGGGAGAAACAAAACAAGTCCAGAAAAGTTGGCTGGCATTGCATTGTAAAGAGCTCTAAATGCCATGTTGAAGCATTAGTATTTTCATATAGGTTTAATGCATTTGATTTCAGGGTTTAAATACCTATAATGTGACTAGTAAAGTGATTAAACTGAAAGAACATGAGAACCAGCATGGTGTCATGGGATAGAGAAATGGCCTTAAAGCCATGAAAATATGGGTTCAAATTCCACTTCTTACATATATAGAATTGGATATGTGATTCTGGGTATATCACTTAACCTGTCCATGTTCTCCTCAATCAAGTCTAAATTCTAGTTCTAGGTCTTGTTCTAGATCACTGTCTGAAACTGTAAGTTTTATAGAAGAGGTAGAGGGAGTTCCCTTAACCAACAATTTCCTGTGCCAGTGAAATCACAGTGCATGACTCTATCTATTGAACTTTGTATAAAAGCGTTGTCTTAGCGTGCAACAAACGAATGGGTTGAAATAAGTAGTGTTTAATATGACTCTCAGGTTATGTTAAGTCTTTTAAAAGACCATTGTATGCTTAAATTAATCTAAACTCTTATGACATTTTCAGGATTCATCAGATTGCTGAGTAAGGAGAAATGAACTCTGCTTGCATCCAGGAGTAAGCATCCCATGGGAGTCAGGCTCCCATGGGAAACAATAATGAGACAGCTGAAGGGGTGAAAGGCAGCCTGTTTGCATGCATGTACACATACTGCTTCTTCTCTGTGGAGTGGCTGCTTGCCTACCATTCAGATGAGCAGCAGATGGCCAAAAGGCAGTGAGGGTGGGAGTGCCTGGCACTTAGAACAGTGCCAGGCACCGTCTGGGCCCTGGATAAATATTAATTAAGCTAATTGAAATGAGTAAGAAACATTGCCCATGATGCAGATTAGGACAAATGGCCCTGGTTATATGTATGTCCTCTTTTGTTAAGGATCACATGAAAATTTTGTACATTTTCCTAAATGTCTGACCTGGCTAAATGGCTCATTCAATAAAACTGAAAGTACAAGTCTCTATATTTTTTTTGTCCACTTTGAAAAATACATTATTCTACCACCTTTACCTATATGCCTATACCATCCATGGTAGAACATCTTTCTAAGTTTTCTGAAGAAAATCTTCATCACCTGGTGGCCAACATTATGGGGGAAAGTTTTTCAGAATTTAGGTTGGTCCAGGTTTAAAAAAATGTATATCATTGGGAATATATTTCATCCCTTTCTACCTTGGTAGAACTTATTATAGTCTTGGGTCTGGGCATTGTGCTTCAGAAACCTGGATATTTCTGTGGCATAATGAGTTACGGAAGTAGGACTTCACTGGAGGAGAACATAATCCAAATGAACAAATTATCTGGAAAGAATGATCAGTTTCTGTTCTTCTGAGTCTAACTCCAGTTATAGGTAGCAAGAAAGGCAGTCTGAGTCTGCAATCCGTGATGCCAGTAAGCCGGTGAGATGCTGGTACGCACTGCAAAAGGTGATCTCATGGGAACGGTGGGTGAGCGGCTGTTCAGCCTGGGCTAAGGTAGGATTCTCAACTCAATTTCCCCACTGACACCTGGCAGACTTTAAGCCTGACTGAATGCAAGTGGACAATCTAATCCTGCCTGGAACTGACATGAAGCTGGGGAGATATTGTATCCCTGCAATGTCCCTACTCTTGGTGGCAATTTCCTATAGCCAAAAGGTTTGTAAGGTTAATATCAGATCTATTGAATTATAGATTATCGGTAGGGGAACATCCGAGATTAAGTCTAAAATTAAGCCATTAGGTTTAGGACTTTAGACCCACAACAATATGTTAGGGTCCTTTAAATCTTAGTAATACTATGGGGACAATTAGGTAAAGAGCTTGTGAAGTTAGCAACATAAATATTATTTGTGTCTCAGGTGGTTAATGTTTAAAAAAATTCTTTTGCGGTACATATTGTAAATACTTTAAAAATAAGTATCACCTGACCAAAAGTTTGAATTGTTTTATCTGTTATAAACTGTGTTAAAAATGAAAAATGAAATTAGAAAGCTATTACCCTTTTTTAAAAAAAAGTATTACCAGTTTTAAAAGATTATATTTAGGAATAGAACTTTTTTCTTTTTAAAATAGTATGTGACAGCAGAGGCTGAGGAGGAGGAACAGGAAAAAATGTCTCAGGTATAGGACTATTGAAAGTGGACCAAGGCCAGGACCTGGGTTTTTCTGGGAAGTTTCAACTCTCAGGGCTCATATACCTTTGATTGATGGATATGATAAAGATGTGGTTTAATGAGAGGGAGGAAAATGTGGTTTACTTTACTAGCTGAGAAGGCTCACCAGGGGCTATAGCCCAACTATGCTAGAAGGGAAAAAAGGGATGAGAGGGAGGGAATAGCCTGCCAAGGCATCATGGAAAGGAAAGTATGTCTTGGAATATATCCCTCTGCATTCTCTTTTACTTGGAATTTAGGCAAGTCACAACTTTTCTGCTTCAGTTTATTCATTTAAAAATAAGGGGGTGAGGCTACATGATCTGTAAGGTATGTTCTAGATCAAAAGCATGTTATCTTAATGTTCTGTGAGGTCTACCTCTCATGAGGTAGTTTTCCGACATCCCTGTCTATGATGAGAGTGCATCTCTTAGCATATTACAGCAATTATCTTAATTTATCAAGAGTATCCTAGGTGAGATAATATAAATGCGAATATTCATTAAAACTCATTTCTATATGCCAGAGAGCAAAATAGAATTAAGTAGGTTTTTAAAAAAGTTATCAACTGTGAAACCAGCTGAGTGTTTTTGGGACGAGCTAGCCCCATTCATTTCTGTCCCATTCACTCAGTTGAGCAGATTGCATGACTCATCAGGGGTCCGACTGTCAGTAGTAGTGAGTAGCCAAATCAGTATTCCCGAAGCACACATCTGACAAGGTCATATTCCAGCTCCAAAAGTGGAAAGGCTCCCTATTGCCTCTAAGATTATATATAAACTCTTGTACTTGACACATAAAACCTTTCACAACTTTATCTTTCCAGATATGCTATGCCTCTTCCTCTCACATATTCTATATGCTAATCAGATTGGACCTCTTGCTATTCTCCATGCATAGAATTCCATCTTCCACTTCCTTACTTTTGCACAGGCTGTTCCCCATTCCTGAAATGCCTGCCTTCCTTACTTTCTCTTTTTGGATTCCCTACTTTTCTCAAAAGCTGAGTCCAAAATGCCAACTCTTACATGAAGCACTTCTTGATCTGTTTCCCACCCTGCCGTTATCACCACGGCCCCCATACACTATTTTGCATAGACTTTTAAAATACTATTTATTTACTTATGTTTGTTACATGTCATTTCCTTCTCAACCAAGTAGAGTTTCAGCTCAATGGTGGCAAGTACTGCTTTAAATTTTCTCTCTTCTACTACGTGCTCCAGTGATAACATGTAATAGATAACATGTAATAGACACAAAAGAAAATGTTTACTGAAATAAATTAAAAGTGGGATGATTTGGTGACAATGAATCAGGCAGGAAAGTGGGAAAAAGCTATTCGGCAATAACAAGAATGTGGCTTTATGTCAGATAAGATCCTACAGGTTTGCTGATAGAGTACAGGTGGAATTGATGGCAATGTTCAGGTCATGGCGGGTTCCTAATAGATTTCTCACCCTTAAAATGTTTCAACTGCCTCACAAAAGTAGAAAACTGAGTAAAAACATCCAGATCATTTAGCCCTCTCAAATACTGTCAATTTCTATTTCAAGGTGAAATATACAGATGAGTGGAAAATTGTTTTTTTTTTAAATAAGCATTTTTCCAAATAATAACAAAATTCCTTTATAGTGAATTATAGAAAGTAAGTTTCCTGAGAGCAGGAAATATTTTGTTTTTATTTTGTATTCCTACCATCTAGCATAGCATTAGGCACATAAGAGTCACTTAATAAATGCTTCCTATATAGACAAATTTAACCTGATAACTAATAAATCATCACTTCACTATGTTTCCTGAAGATATCTTTGCTATTGTTTACCTTTAAAAGAAGTTAGTTGAATTAGCTCAGGGATTCTTAATTAAGAGACCCTAGTGTGTGTGTGTGTGTGTGTGTGTGATGGAACCCTCTCTGTCAATCTAGTGATGTCTATTGACTTTAGCTCAGAATAATGCTTTTAAAATCATAAAGTATGTAGGATTACAAAGAAAAGCAATTATATTGAAACATATTCATCAAAATATCAAGAAAAACCAACCCTAGGTTAAGAACATTTGGATTAAACTGAGCTAGTTCAAAAGACTTGATCATAGAGTTATTTCAGTCATTTTAATAGTAGTTGAGATCACCACTTAACCAAATGATTCCTGCAAAGGTAAGTAAAAAATTGAGATGACTACAATTATTGAGTGATTTGGTTCAGTGCTACATATGGTCTTGGCTTTGGTGAAAGGTTATTAAAAAACATATGCTATGGAGGCAGAGAAAACAATTTTAGAAAACATTAAAATGCCATGGAAAATGACACAGTAGGAGACCCTTTAAGGGGAATGTGTCAAAAATTAAGCATCTTCCATAGGAATCAATTAATAATATTATAAAAGTGATTATTTAATATCAGTGATTTTTTATGCCAATTGTTAAATATTCCAGTAAAGAAGAACCCATTATTTCTTGATAGTCCATTACATTATAGAATAGCTCTAATTATTAGAAGTTTTTCCTTACACCAAACCTGCAACCTTTATACATTGCCTCTTTTACTGCCTCCTGGTTTGAAAAAAGACCAAGTCTAATTCTTTCCTGTGACAATCCCTCAGAGATCTGAACACAACTATCATCTCACAACCCCTATTGGTCTTCTCTAGGCTAAAAATCCCCAGTTTCTTCAAGTGACTTGCAGAGCATTATCTTGAAGCCTTTCTGAAAAATTAATTTTGTTGTATAAGAAAATCTTAATAGCAACATGCAAATAAATGTACAAACAAAGTCAACTAGATTTTTAGTGTTTACAAATCACTTTATTATTAAAATCCTGGCTTAGATTACTGCTATATACTTATCAGTTCATAGCTGAGTACATGTTCAAACTTCTCCTGAAATTGGACAACTATTCTAGCATTCCAAAAAAATAAATTTCATGCCAATTTTTTTTTCCTTAATCAACCAGCAACACCTGCCCCACCCATCCATCTGCTGCTGGCACATCTTCTACTAAGTTATGGATGAACCTGTCTACCTGCTTTGCCCCACTATGAGAATATTCTGTTTGTTAATACAATAAACCTAACAGGTATGCTTTGAATTAACATCGGGAAACCTAGAAAAAAATAGGCTTTTGGAGATCACAGCTGGGATAGAATCATAATGCTGAAAGCCACCAAGAATTCTCTAGTTTCTATTGCCAACTAGTTCATTTAAGGGGACAGATGGCAAATACATTCTCACCAACTGACAATCGTAATTACCAGGACAAAGCAGTTACAGTGTTTTATAGTGCCCCACTCCATTAGACTCCACTGTGCATTTATGTTTCTCCAATGCATGTAATTCTCATTAGTGATCAAAGACTAATATACATTCTGATAATCAGGATGGATATCCATTTGAATGGTTAGGATCTAAAGTGACAGTCTCTCTATACAACAACATAGAAAATCTATATATTGTCTCTGACTTTTATTTTCTCCTTAGCCCTCTCCTCTTTCCTCTAAATACACGCTGTTTTACTATTCATTCTCATTTGCTCCTTTAATTTTAATTGTTATCTCTGTGCAGACAATATCCAAATGAAGAACTCTAGACCAAGACTCATGTACTTGGGATCCATATTTTTTAAGAGTTTAATATCTGTTTTGGCAGCTTGATGACACAGTAGATGGAGCACCTGACCTGGAGGCAGGAAGACTTAAGTTCAAATCTGGCCTCAGAAATTTACTAGCATTGTGATCCTAGACAAGTCATTTCACCCTATTTGTCTCAGCTTCATCATCTACAAAATGAGAAGGAAATGGCAAAACACTACAATATATTTGTCAAGTAAACCCTACACGGAGTCATAAAGAGTCAAACAACTGAAACGAATAATTGACAATAAATATTTATTTTTGTGGTTTCAATTACTGTTTGTAGGCAGTTAATGATGATACAACATATTGCAAAGAAGAATGACACCTAAAGACAAAAAGTCTTTTAGGTGAGCAAGAATCTGATTCCAGGTGGAAAGAAACAATAGAAAGAGATAGAGCAGTTGTGAGTGGGTAGTCTTAGCAGCATCTCGAACTTAAATTGACCATCCAAAACAAAAAGATACTCTCTGTCAAAACTGATTTCCCTAACTTTTTTTTTTGTCAGTGGTTCCCCTGAGTCATTCATGCTCAAAGCAGTTATGTTATCTTTAATTATTTTCTTTGTTTTTATTGTTTACATGTAATCGATCAATCGCTCTTTCTCCCAACCCCATGGTACATCCTCAGTACCACCTGCATAGATTCATCCAATAGCCAGTGTGGTACAATGGGAAGTGTGCTGGATGGGGAGTCCAGGCACCTAGATTCAACTCCTGGCTCTATTTACGAGCTTTGTGACCTTAGGCGAAACACTTAAACTCCCTGGCCTCCTCATCTGGAAAAAGAGGGAATTAGAGTAGATGGCCTCCAAGGTCCCCTTTAGCTTTAAATCTATCATCCTCATAAATAATCCTGCCTATGCTTATCTTCTACCTCCCACTTTCCAGTCATTTCTTTGCACTGCTATAGATTAATCTTCCTTATGTATAAAGTTTTTATATTGCTTCATACTCAAGGTCCTTCACTGATTCTCTTTTGCTTACTAAACAAAGTCCAAATTTCTTAGCCTGGTAAAAAAAAAAAAAAGAAAAACTTGGTGCTTCCCCACCGTTATAAGCCTCTGTTACTCTAATAGTCTTTGCAAGACCTATGCTCCAGACTAACTGGGCTACTTATTGTTCCCTGGACACTCCTAACACTTTCTGGCATCTGCCACTTTACTCACCTCTTTCTTTCTGACTCTGCCCAGCATCACAACCTGCACTTTGTAGACGCAATGAACAGTTGTGGGGGAAAACAAATTAATGAATATCTTAATGTAGCTGCTAACCATTACAAGCACTGTATCATTATTAAATATATTTAGGTCTTCCTTCAAATGTTTCCTTATACAATATAAAATCATTATGAAAACAGCCAGTGTTCAAAAAATTTAGAAAATACATACAGTATAAAGTTGTTTCACCGCACTGAGGTAAGACTAAAGTCAGCCTTGAAGGTGATATTAGCATTTTTTTCTCAGTGTAATTGATGCTTTTTGGCAAGATGATTTGGTTGGTCTAAATCGAATTCTCTATTTAAAAAAAATGGGCATGTTTTATAATTAGATTCTAATAGATTTAAAATTCTATCTGTGATACAATTACATAATTTTATTCTAATATTTATTTAAAAATTAGAATTTTTACTTAGGGAGAAACCACAGTAACTCATCTAATATTTAATATACTTAAAATTCTGATAATTGGATGAGTTCAGGAAAAAAAAAAGGTTTATATTCCCCATTTTCTGAGTCTTAGAAGTTGCCCTTGTGGACCAGGTAGGCAGTTATTTACTCTGTGAGGTTTAAGAGTAGGCATGAATTCAAACCACAGTGACCTAACATGAACCAAGTGTTTGGGGAGATCACTTGGCTGAGCCACAATTCCTCTACATTGGCAGAATTTATTTTGACAGATTTCTTCTCAGCCCCTCCAAGAATGGAGATGAGAAGAGTTTTGCCAGATACAATCTTGCTGGGGCCTGGCAGCTCTTCATTATCAATTGTTTGTTTACATGATGCCCCAACTCTCCTCACTGACATGAAGATTGGATGTGGAGGATGGTAACCTGTGATAATACCAGGAAAGAAGCAGTCTCCTAATTTTCAGGGGTCATCTCTCTTAAAGCAGGTTGGAAGTCAAATAGGAAAATTTAACTCTTTAAAAACTGTTTAAATTATCAAGCTTTACATCGTCAAACGAATTGATTAAATTGTCAAACCTGCACTTCTTTCTATGCAGCTAATGCATGGCTTCACATATGAATGGCAGGCCCATATGGGGCAAGGCAAGTGAACCAAGATTGGATTTCATCAGCACACTTAATCAAAGTTAATTTAATTAACAGATCCAAAGTCTGGTTTACTGCTGGTATAGTGTTAAGATGCTGGCATCTCGCAAAGGATACTTAAATCCAAGTTCTGGTCAGAATATAGCCCTATAAATACTGCATTGGTCAATAGTGAGAAAACAAATATGGTGGCTTCTTCATCATATTCAAAGTACAGTGGAAAATTTAAAAAAATTCAGATTATTCTGGGTATAAAAACTTCAAACTATATATTTTTTGTCCCATTATCTGGTAAAAAGTATTTGATGGGCATTTCTAATTGAAATAATGTTCTGGGTCCCCCAATGCTTTATAAAGACAACTGTCAAGTCAAAGAAACAAGCAACATAAGAAAATGGTAGATTTATCACATTTCCAAAAAGGAAAGCATGGATTTTTGGGGGTTAGGGGAAGATTAGTGAAACTTTAATTTTATTGGTCTTTAAAATGCCTGAGGAGTTAATTCCTACACCTAAGGCAGAGTAGCATCTGTTACTCTACAGATTACAGACTTAGAGATTTGTGTGGAACAGTGTAAGTCTTAGCTTGCTTAGATATACACAGCCTTTAAATGTTAGAAAGGGGCACTTAATAACTGTGTGATACTGGGAAAGTCACTGAACCTTGCTGGCCTCACTTTCCTCATCTGTAAAATGAGCTGAAGAAGGAAGACAAATTACGTCAGTATCTCTACCAAGAAAACCCAAAATAGGGTGATAATTAGTTGGACACTACTGAAAAATAATATATAAATAATAACATATGTTAGAAGGAGGACATTTATCAAAGTCTTCCTGAATACAAAAGCAGATATCTAATCAGTAGGCCACAGATCTTAAAAACTGCAACTCAAGAACAGATGAAAACATTTTAATAACTGCAAGCTCTTTAGAAACTATAACCAATAGTTTTGTGTAATGATAATAACCAACATTTATTTAAGATTTTTATTATTTCCTCACAACACATCTATAAGTTACATGTATTAATATATTCTTTTTCACACACAAATAAACTGAGTCCTAGAGAGGTATGTTGTAGAGTAAAGAGTGCCATATTTGAAATTAAGGGGCTTAGATTAAAATTTCCAGATCTTCTATTTTGTACCTATGTGATCTCTGACAGGTCTCATCTTCCTCAATTGTAAAGAGAGGTTGTATTTCTGATATCCAAGTTCCCTTACAGTTTAAATCTAGGGGACAGGTAGGTGGTGCAATGAATAGAGCACCAGTACAGGAGTCAGGAGGACCTGAGTTCAAATTTCACCTTAGACATTTGACACTCAGCTGTCTGACCTTGGGCGAGCCACTTAACCCAAATTGCCCCATCCTGGGTCATCCCTAGTCATCCTGAGGAATATCTGGTCACTGGATTCAGACAGCTCTGGAGGAGAAGTGAGGCTGGGGACCTGCATAGCCCTCCCTCACTCAAAACAAAGTCAAGTGCAAGTCATGTCATCATTTCTGTGATGGCATGGTCTTCTTTGGCAACGAAGGATGAACATACAAATCTATGGTTACATGATTTGACCAGTCAAAAAACTGGTGTCAGAATCAGAATCCAAATAACTCAACTTTAAGTCCAATAGTTTTTATGTCAGTGATTTCCAATATCTGGAATAATTGCAAGAGGGTAGTGAGTCTAATTAAATTGTAGTATATAATAATTAACAAGCAAACATGCTAACTGTAAGTACAAAATATGTCTCATTGCTATTTTTCAAATAAAGACAGCTACTTAGTGCAGTGGTTAGAGTACTGGACCTGGAGTCAAGAACTCATGGGTTCAAATCTGTCCTCAGACACTTACTAGCTGTGTGACTCTAGGCCAGTCACTTAACCCCTGTCTCTGTTTCCATGAGTGTGAAAAAGAGGATAGTAATAGCACCTTTCTCCCAGAATTACTACAAGAATAAAATGGGATAAAATTCACGAAATGCCTTGCAAAGTTCAAAGCATTGAGCAAATGTTGTTATTGTTATCATTAAATTGTGGTGAAGACAGAGTATGAGTCTTGGCTCTACCATACATAGCTAGGAAAATCACTTCAACTCATCCATAAAAGGACAAAATTGGAACTATTTTTATGGCCCCTTTTGAACTGAAATCTTAAAGTGAGATAAGGTACTTCTTGTGAGTCTGTTTTTAAAACTAGAATGTAACATAATTGTAAGGTAATTATTAAGCAATTATAAGCTTCTTTAGATATTTAAGTAAGCTTAAGTAAGATGTTTAAATAAGCTTAGGTAAACCTCTTTAAATGTTTCTCTTTGGAGATGACATGTTCTTTATACCAAGTCCAATAACACCACTTAATGAGATACATGGTCACTCCAAAGAGAAAAGCCTACCCATTCACATAACACAAAGTGAAAGAAAAATTGATATTGCCCAGATTATGACACTCAATTCGACAAGAAGTTCCAGTTCATATAAGTTATTCATTAGTTTATATGCTTTTAGCAGAAATTGTAAATGGTTTACATTGTGGGTATGTATATAAATATACATAGATATAGGCATACATACATACGTATATGTGTGTACATGTATATGTGTGTGCATGTGTATGTGTGTTTTAGGAACTGGAATGAGAGCACATATGAAAGAAACAGTCAGTTTTACTTTAAACTGTTGCCATATTCTAAGTGTGTGTATTCATGGTCCTGTCTGCTGTTAAAGGTAAGTCATCCTTGCAAATATCAGAAATATTATTGTTTACATGCATAACATACTTATACAAATCCTATGAATGGTGTTACAAGAAATAGTAAGTTTTGGAAGCAAAATAAGTCCTTAAATTGAAAGTTTCAAGAAATGATTCTACGTAATAGCCTTGCTAGGAGATCTGAATGTTGCGTAATTTGAATACTCCCTGATATTGTTTGCTGGCACATTGCTGGATGAATATTCACCAGGGCCTATTGTCCTTTGTAAATACCACTAAACTTAATATTTCTTATTTATTATACAGAAATTTAATTATACATAAAAGTATATGAAGAATTTTAGAAGCATTTGCAGAATGATTAAGATCGGTCAACTCACTATGTCTTAAATTGTCTCAACATATTGAGACATTCTTGTCTCATTGTCTCATTCATATTGAGACATAAGACATGACATCTTATTATGTCATGTATTTATTATTATATCCTTTTTTTTGCGGAAAGCTTCTGAAACTTTTAGCATAATCCTAATCCAGAGAAAGGATTCACTGTTTATTTCATAGTGTTTCATTATGATTTGAAAATATAAATAAGATTATTAAATGTAAAGAATACTTTATGATTTCAGGAATTCCTGAGAATACCCAAGAATTATAACTTCTCATTCCTGAATTCCAAAGATTAATATCTGTTGGGAATTTGGAAATAGTATTTCCTGTTCCAGTGTACACTCAACTCAATATGATTTCCCTGTCAGTTTCATTTCCTTTAGATGATTGTGACACTTCAGCTTCCTAGTGTCTCACAAACTCTTTTACTTCTGTCTCCTTTGTGAAAATTTCCGAAGTTCCCTCAGAAATGAAATGACCCTATGGAAGAACAGGTATCAGCTGCTGCATGTATTACCAAGATAATTTTACATACAGCATAGTAGTTAAAAAGTCCAATGAGAAAATACCTTTGACAACTGAAGAGAACACACAGGATTTGGATTGTAAAGCTCTAGCAACCCTCCTTCTGGATCTTCCATGGGGCAATATATTAAACAATTTGTCCTTGACAATGTTTCTTAGTCCTATGTGGCAGCTGTGCTAATAGAAGTGATCATGCTGATTTGAGCTGAAAAAAAGCTAAAAGGGAGTAGTATAAATGTAACCAAGTCAATGATTCATAATGTAGCAGTAAATTAAGTAAAGGGGAGGGAATATTGACTGTATCATGGGAAGAGGCAACATAAAAAAGAAGTCTTGAGGTCTCGCATACCAATGCCGTTCCTGATTTACAGATGAAGTAGTAGCAATTTGGTGCATAACGTGTTATACCTGGGCTTTTACAGGCATAATAAAAGGGGCCATTTTGCAGTAAGTTCGCAGTGGCAAGATTATACTTGGACTTAAAAACAAAGTGAATCATATTGCAAGGAGAAAACAGATCAGTTAAACCATGTGTCCTTTCCAGTGCTTTTAAAAATAATAATCTATAAGAAAAAAAACTCCAAACAATATATTCAAATTGAAACTTTGAAATGAATAAATGTCTCCATGTTTCTGAGTGGAAAACTCCAGTCCTATCTAGTTGTGGGATCATCACAAGATCACTTGATGGGAGTTACCAAAACAAATGAAAACTGAAAAGTGGGTCATACTCATCACAAAATGTGCCCAGAAATATCAGTCAAGTAAGTAGTATCTCTCCGAAATCTTTCTGTGACCCTTTCTTGTTGTCAGAATGGGCATGGTTTCTAGACTGGATAAAGCTATATTTGCAAAAAAGTACTCTTGAGTGCTAGCAGACTTGTCTGTGATGTACAGCATCTAACAAGTCCCAATTCAGGACGATCTTTCTGGAGAAGCATAAGTAGCTTGGACACATTCCACACTGCCATTTCAACAACCCTCAAGTACATGTTTTGATTAGAAAGGTTTTCTGAACTACATTTATTTCCACAAATTGGGATTTTGGTAATTTGAAACTCCATTAGAATACTCATTCTGGTATTTAGGACTTTCTCTCTCTCTTACTTGATACCTACATATACATATATACATACATACTTATAGACACACATACATATCATCAGTCTCACAAGTTTGTTGTGATGACCAAATGAAATGACATGAGTAAAGCCTTTTGCAGTCCTTACAGTGCCATAGAAATGGCAAATAGCCATTATTTTTTCAAGTTAAGAAAGGGCAAAGTCTGAATTGTCTACCAAGTGCTAATCTACTTTAACTATCGATCCAGTGGCCTTGTCAAAGTCTCTCTGAAGTATGCAGTAGATGATCTTCATGAAAAATATGGTAATAGTAGTAGTGTTAGAGAGTAGCTGGAAATACTAACCACTATCCTGAATGTAAATAAAATTAAATTAATTAAATGTAAATGTATATGAAATTAAATGTAAATATTTTCACCAGAGGCATCCAGCTGGTGGTGCAGCAGACAAAGCACAGGGCCTACATTCAACAAAACCTTAGTTCAAATGTGACTTCAGATACTACTCATGTGATCTCAGGCAATTCACAACCTCTATTTCCCTCAGTTTCACAATGGTAAAAGGGGAATAATGATAATGATTTATGATAAGAATAACACCTTTGCTGTCCAGTTGTAATGATGAAATGAGATCATATCTGTAAAAAAAAATGCTTAGTACAGTGCCTACTAGAGAGTAGGCATTACATAAATGCTTAATCTCTTACTCCCTCCCATAATATGGGAACCCCCTTAATAGCTCAAATCAAAATCTATCAGTGATTTAGTTAATTAAACCTACAGGTTTGCTGAAGGCACATAAATATGGGTGAAGCAACTAGCCCAGATTCACAGTGACACTAAATATCAAAGGTCAAATTTCAACCCAGGTCCTTGTAATTCTGATGCAAGGGTTCTGTATCTGCATATACAGTTTATGGTGCTTGCCCCCATGTGGGTTGTTTTTTGTTTGGTTATTTAATTTTGATATGTGTCCTTCTGCTCCTGGCCTTTCCTTCCTTTTCAATCAGATTATCCTTTGAAGCAAAGAATAAATCAATGATCAATATTGTTTCTGCAATTTGGCATAAATGCGTGTGTTGTGGGGTGGTGACGACATTAAGGACTGGAAGCCTATCTGGCCTGTTGGCTGCTCTACTGATTATTTACATTATAGGAAGCATCATTTTTAAAAATAATGCTCTCATGACTTTTTTTTGTTACTTCTGTAGTTATCACAATTCAAACACTACAATATTTTTTGACAAATTATAAGTGCTTAGAATTTTACATCTGAAAGAGACCTTAGAGGTCTTCCAACTCAGCTGCTTTACTTTACCAGTTGAATAAGCCAAGTTTCATTTCATGAAAAAATAAGTTAGATAATTATGTTAATAAATTCATATAAAATGAATACAAACTAATTATAAGGTCAGTGCTATTCTGCATTCAGAAAAATTCTTGGTAAAGGAACTCTATAAATGATTACCAGATTTTATCTTTTCTACCTAGAAGAAATATCACTATGTGTTTCATAAATATGGCATAATATGAGTTAATGCTCTTTTCTCCAATTTTTTTCCTCTTCCCTTTAGCTTTTGGCTGACCTAGCAGTGACTAGAACCACTCCCTTCATATTCCAGCGGAGAAAATATTCACTATGTTAACTTACAGTAGCCTTATGTTTCTAATCAAACCTCAGGACTTAGAATGTTGTCTAAAAGTATAGTTGCAAGACACCGAATGTAAGCATTCGCGTTCTTTGTGGTTAAAAGAATCCTTTTAAAATATGAACAAATGACTGTCTTTGGTATTTAAAGCTATCTTTATACATGAAAAGCTTGTTTAACTATTTAAGCTGTCTTGATTGATTAAATAAATAAAACAGTCAAGCATCTTTTTTTGCCTCAATTTTTTTTAGATTTAACTGGTAAAGTCAGTAAGAGAAGTTAACTTAGTTAAACTAGTTAACCTAGTTTTGTCTGTGGATAGAATTAGCTTAAATGTGGCAGATGTAACATAGCCTTTAGGGTTCAGTGGGGATGTCAGAGGGGGAAAAAAGCATTGAATAATATGCCTATAATTTAAGGAGGTCAAGGTCAGACTATGAGAGTTGGAGTCCAGCCAACTTTCAGGTTAGGAGAGAGGCTGGGAGTATTAATAATGGAAGTACAGACAGTTCTATTTTTCTGGTGGTCGGTATGTGGACTTACAAAAGAGGGGAAAAGGACTTTTAGACAAACCTATCCAAGGGGGAAAGGAGAGAAAGAATATGATTAATTTTTAAATAGTTCTCAACATCAAGGTTACCTATCACAAAAGAGGTTGTTCAGTCATTTTCAGTCATGTCCAACTCTTTATGACCCTTTTGGGGGTTTTGTTGGTAAAGATACTAGAGTGTTTTGCTATTGCCTTTTTCAGTTCATTTCACAAATGAGGAAATTGAGGACCTAGAGTTGAATGACTTGCCTAGATAGTAAGTGTCTGAGGACAGATTTGAGCCCAGGTCTTTCTGATTTCAGGTCCAGCACTATATCTACTGCAACACCTAGTTCCTCCTCCAGCAGAAGTAAATGAGGTGATAAGCAGAGGTCTGTGGCAGGAGCTTTAAAAGTGAATGTTGGTCACCCAGACTCTAGGGGACTGAGGAACAAAAAGCAGACATAAAAACTGGGACAATTAGAGGACTGTCATGAGGAAAGGTGGCGTGATAGAGTGAATAGAACACCAGCTTTGGAATGAGAAAGACCATGCAATCCCTGGCTCTCCTCTGACATACTAGCTGCATGACTAGTAAAATTCACTTAACCTCTCAGTGCCCTCACTGAGCTCTGTAAAACTATAATTGCAGCACAGGTCTGGACCTGCATTTGTGAAGTCTCTTTCTTAGAACATCCCTTTTACCAATGAAATCATAGGTCTTGTCCCAAAAATAAATAAATTAATCAGGATGGCATGCCAAGCAGATCTTAAACGCTGGAGGAACAAGGGGGAGGAGACATGAAGTTCATCTGCTTGGTAACTAAATCACAAGCAACGAAGAATTGTAAGCTGAGAAAGGGAGCTCAGCTACTAGGAATTATGGTACCTGGATCCAAGAAGGCTTGATGCTAACTTGGTGAGCTACTGCCCTATAGTAGCAAAGAGGATGATAACAACACATGTAATACCTATCTCACGAGATGAGGAAGACCGAATGCAGTATAGAAAACATAATATAAATGTCACCTTACTCAGAGTTGCACAGGGTCTCTGCCAGAGATAGAGGTTCTGGCTTGGTCAGCTTCCGCCTCTGCCTAGGGCTATCATTGATCTTAGATAATGACGTAGGGATTATGCCTAGAAGTATAGCTCAAAGAGTCTCAGCTACAAATCTTAAAAGATTTGTAAAGGTAGAAAAAATAGGCAGAGAATCATTTGATTTTTAGCTTAAATGTTAAATTCACGAAGTGGTAATGGCGATGCTTTGCCTTAATGACCACAACATTCTTTTTAAAAGCATGTATTAATATTTTACATAAAATGACTTGATTGGCAAGAATTCAAATTTTATGATTCGTTTTTTTTTGGTTTTTTTTTTTTTGTCATTCTTGTTGTTTGTAGATCATAGAAAAGCAAAAAAAAAAAACATTTCAGTGTTGTGAGAAGTAAAGAGAAGTAGGAAAGGCAAGTTGGTCTTGATTGCGCGTACAACACATGGTCTAGAATCTCAAAAGCCAAGTAGAGCAGGACAATGGTAGTAGTTTTCTGGATGCAGGAGTAAACCAGAACCTAGGTCAAGAGTCTTTGACCTCTAGCTGTATTTGGATTGATTCCCTTTCCTCTCTTAACCTTTGGAAATTTCATCATTCCCTAATCCCCCGCTTTTCTTTTTCCTCACATGCATCATGACTCATGCTCTGCTGGATCCCACAACCCCAGGATAACCATAATAACTTTAAGATGCAGAAGATACTTATTAAGAAATAAAGGACTATAGTGGTTTAAAAATATGCTACATTGAGTCAACTATTCAGACAAGAAGATTTCTTTAGTGCCTACTGTATTCTGCTTTAAGGAATTCTGCTTTATAGAGATAAAGGTGGAGAGATAGTGATATCCATGGACATCACTATCTCCTCATCTTTATCTATCAGTAACTGAACATGCACAGCACTCAAATCCTCTCCCTCATCTTGATGTGGAGATGATCCAGGGTTCTCACAGGATATATCAGTCAAATTCAACTTTTACTATCACAAGAATTATAGTCCATCTCTGGTAGTCTACTTTATAAAGTTTCTAGACTAAATATGTGGAGAAACTCTGACCTAGAGATTTTAAGATAAGTAGTAGTAGTAGCAGTAGCAACAGCAGTAGCAGTAGTAGTAGTGGTGGTAGTAGTAGAGGTAGTGGTAGTGGTAGTGGTAGTAGTAGTAGTAGTAGTAGTGGTAGTAGTAGTGGTAGTATCACAGGATTTATGATGTTTATTTATTATTACAGGATTTTAGAATTGGAAGGGACCTTAGTAGTCATCTTCACTTTCCAGATGGAACTTGACATCTACAGTGCCTTGCCTAGTCACAGGTGACTAAATGACAAAGATAACTTTATAATGTAGATGAATATCTTAATTGGCAAAAATTCACTAGATACTAACAGGAGCATGATATTTGCGATCAGAAGATTTGGTTTAAACCTTTCCTCTGTCACTTCTTAAATAAGCAAATCAATCACTCTACTCTCAATCTTTCAAAATTCATTAATTGTATTTTTATAATTACTCCACCTTGTATCTGATGCCCTGCATTGTTTTTAAGTTACCTCTCCAACATTAAACTCATCACTTCCAAACTCACCACTGTGCTGCTAACTCAAGTTTTGACTGACTCGGTCTCCCTCGATCTCCTCTCCCTTCTGTTTGAAGAGCTAGAGAGCAGATTATCAAACTTTTCCTAATACCTTAATGTATAGATGGCAGAAACTTGGCTCTCAGATTATTCTACCTTACATTGGTTGCCCTACCTGATTTCAGCTCCATAGAACCATATGCCCCCATGCCAGTTACTCCTGTGTCTCTTTCCTCCAATTTTCTATCATCCTATTGTGCGTTCTCTTCCATTGAAATTATAAGCTTGTCAAGGACAGGAACTGCTTCTTCCATTTTTTCTCTTCTTTCCTTCCTTCCTTCCTTCCTTCCTTCCTTCCTTCCTTCCTTCCTTCCTTCCTTCCTTCCTTCCTTCCTTCCTTCCTTCCTTCCTTCCTTCCTTCCTTCCTTCCTTCCTTTTTTTCCTTAAATTGCATCCTAAGTGCTAAGGCATAATGCGTGGCATGTTATAGGTGCTTAATAAATTTTTATTGGACTGGATTGTATGAAGTAAGATATATCTATCTTACTGTATTGAGAATATTAGGTACCACTTATGGATCATTTGCCCACAACAGTAATAGTACCTTTAAATTTCAACTTGTCCATATCTCTGAACACATCTGCTAATTCTCTAAGCTCCACCTCCCCTTCCTTCCAATGGATATAAGGGGAGGAAAGCATGAAGGATCAAGTCTAGACTTTAGTCTCCTGATATGTAAAATTAAGGGTTTGGCATGGAAAATTTTTAAGTTCTCTAACCATTCTAACATTATCTATGAGTTTATAATTTCCAAATCTGTAGAAACAAAAGCATTCTGGAACTTCATATCAAACCTCCCTCCTGTTTGAAACTGAGGGACTCACTATTTCATTGTTTCTCATTATTTTCCAGAGTTCCCTGGCATCTCTCTGCCACCTGAAACCAGTGGGAACATTTTTGTTGATCCAAATTGAATAGAATGAATTTGAATAAATATTCTACTTAGATGAGCAAAACAAGTTTTGATTTGTGTACTGATATTCTTTGGGGAATATTTTCTTTAATGACCCAAACTCTAACAGCATCTCAAAAATCTGCATTTATAAAGGTAGGACAAATTCACTGTTTTGCTGAAATTTGACTCAATCTAAAAATCTTTCCACTGAAAGTCTCTACATTGAAATGTAAGGATGGGAGAATGTTTTCTGCCAAATTGGAAGCACCTCAATTTTCAAGAGTTCTCTGTTTGGAAATGAATCAAAGAATTCTGGGTGCTCAAGTTCATTTGCCCTCAGCAGTAAGCAATTTTATTTTCTTAAACTAAATAAAAGTTTTAAAAATGTGTATTTAAAAGCTTTCTTATATGCAGATGAATCAGAAACATATGGGCTAATTTCTTCTTAAGTCACTCTGGATTTCCAAGTCAAAGAGAGAAATGCATCTTTGGTTAAAAAAAACAAAAAAACAAACAAAACTAGGGGTGTTGCCTTGATGAACCAAGAAGCAATCCTCATCCTTCAGAAAAATAATAGATGGGGAAGGGAAAGAAATACATATTCATTTAGAGCATATTATCAAATTTGACAAATAAGATCTATGTCTTTATTTCTTTAGGGGATATTTACATGTTGGGAAAATAGTTCTGATAATCCATACATGCTGTGGAAATAATTTATTATTCTGAAGGTGAGAAATATTTATAAATAGCCTATTTCCACATGAAAACGTACAGATGCACCTATCAGGTATCAGAGAGAGAACGCTGGATTTGGAATCAGTAACCTTTCTCTGTCTCAGTTTCCTTATCTAAAATGGAGATAATTGCATTTACTTTACAGAGGTATTGTGAGGATCAAACTAGATATACAAAGGGCTTTGCAAATCTTTAAAAGGCTACATAAATGCCAACTTTTATACAATTGGATATAATGAACTATCAGTGAGGGCTCGATGACCCCACTAATACCCAGTTCATTTGAAAATTGAAGAGTTGAAAAAAAATAAGCATCAGAAAATGTGCCAAGTTTTTCTAGTTTCTGTGTCATTGTTGTTTTGTTTTTAAACAAGGTTATTCTTAACAGATTACTTTTATAGTACTCTTCTGTAGCCCATTTAAAATGTCAAGCTTGAAGTGCACTGGAAGGATCCCATTGTACTGGTGAGATTATATTATAATCAGGGCTTCCTGGTTCTGCTGCTTTCACCCAAATCTAAGCTTTGGTGGGCTGAATAACAAAACTCTATAGTACACAGTATAAGTTACTGACTTATTTTGTGAGTGTGGGATGGGCAGAAAAAAGCCTAGCATTTCAGAATCTTTTTTATTTTTCATTACAAATTTCTGTTTGTTTGGCACTTAGATTTTATAATACAATTTATGTTACTTAATTGGACATTTTTTTGCATATGTCACAACCCATAATTCATAACCATAAAGATGGAAAATAACATGTAAATTGAGTATAACACAGGAATTGCGCTGGTGAACTAGTATCCTAAGGACATAACTGGCAAAAGAAAGATTCCATATGTACCCAAATTTATAGCACGACTTTTTGTGCTTTCAGGACATCAGAAACAAGTGAATGCCCATCTATTGGGAAATGATGATTGTGGTAGCTAATGTAATTGAATATTATTGTGTAAACATAATGAATACAGAGAAGCATGGAAAGACATATAAATTGATGACACCAAGTGAAGGACTAGAGCATGGGAAATACGTATAACTAAAATAACTCTAACTATATCTTGTAAATGGAAAGAACAAGAAGAATGAAACAATTTAAACTGAATATTGTGAAATTATGATGAAATTAGCCCCCCAAAATACATATAACAAGATATTCCCCCTAACTCCATTGAGGTTAAAGTTCCATAAAGGTATGGAACATTTTTGACTAGTTTTGCTGATTTTTCTCCTTTTATTTGTTATTTTTTTTAAATACATTGTTTAAAAATAAAAATTAAAAAAATAATTTTTATTGTTATCTCTATATTTTTCTATATCCTTTTTCCATATGTGTCATTAGGTGTGGCTTTCTAGATGTAGGAAGAATAGGAATATAGGGGGAAATGTGGCTTGTATTAAAACAAAAAAAAATCAGTCTATACTTAAAAAAAGAAGATAGAAAAGAAATAAAAGTTGCAAAGACTAGTCACAAGTGGATTTTTTAAATGTCAAACTGAATTATTCATAATAGTAATCTCTAAAACTCCAAAAAATTGATCATAAGATTCTATTGGTATAAAGTGACATATTGAGAGTGTGGTCTCTGGAGATCATGTCACAAGTCAAGAGGGTGACTTTTCCTGGGAGAAAGAAAGGGGCAGAGGAAGGTGAATTGGCAAGATGAGTGGGTAGGCACTGTTTTCCTGGTGGTGGATGACCTTCATTCGCTTTCATGTTATTTGACAGGTTTGTGGGATTCCTGGAAGCAGAGAAAGAGTTCTTCTGTATTTGGCTTTTTGGGCTCCGAGTCCATTGGCAGCAACAGGCATCTCTCCCTGCTTAGTAGCTGTTGCAGCTTTCAGCTCCTGTTCATGCTCCAACTCCTGCTCCTGCCACTCAGGGGTATGCCTGCTCTGCTCAGGCTCTTCTTGTTGAAGCTTCTTTGGGGACTAATCTCCCATGTTTTCTTAAGGGTAGGGAAGAGAAGAGTCTTGCTTGGAGGGCAGTAGGGATGTAGAATTCTCTGGAAATGCTTTCCTACTCTTGGGCCAATATGACTGCCTAGGACCACGGAAGGCACAGAATTCCTTGTGACTTACCCCTCTAGGCTGTCCTTAGTTTTGGAACATATATCCTATCCATCGTCCCCTGCGGGTGAAAACTTGGAATGGTCCCCACTTTGAAGAAGCATAGTTTGCCTATTCTATTGCCATAAGGAACTAACTCCCTTAGTATGACTCTCCCAAGCATAGAGCAAGGTGTGATTTATTTTCCCCCAAAAAAATACAAATGCACACACACACACACTCAAAGCATGAGACCATAGAAGAGTACCTGCTCCCAGGAATGAGGAACAGTTTATTGTCGTTACAATTCCAGATAATGAAATATAATGCATATATAGGAAGTACATAACTTTCCCTCTACTCTAATAAGACCATGGGAGGGTTCTACTCTTAGGGAAAGAGGCTGCCTTGCTCATTGGACACCTGGGCAGTGTGTCCACTGTGCCCATTCTCTGTCCTATTTAAGGGTGGAGAGAAATGCCCAGTAAATCCCCATTTCTACCATCTCCCCACTAAGAATAAGGAATAGACTCTAATTCAGGTAATCTGCCTGACCCCAATGCACATTGGGACTCCTAAGGCTATGGACTATGTGTGTGGAGCCCAGGCCAGGGATATACGAGGTATTTTCTGCTGCTGGACAGTGATGACAAGGGCTAGTCCCAGAATGATTTCCTGGAGAGAAACCTTATGGCTGGCCCTCCAGCACAGTCTAAAATGGGAGCCAGAAAGGGGAAGAGCCTAGGGCAAGATGAGGAATGATTGCCTTCCTGCCTGACTTCTTGGAATAAAGCCATATACTCCCACTCTCCCAACCTTCATCCCTTCCCTCCCCTTAGGTACACCACAGAGAAGGAGAGTTGTAGAGACAGGCAGCGACTCCAAGCATTCTAAACATCTCAGCTGCCCTCCTCTGTGCCAATGGGTTTATTTTTTTCTTCTCACATCCCAATGGATAGATGTGGGAATCTCCTGGAGTGCATTTTCCTTTATTTATAAGACTGCACTGAGTTTAATTATCCACTATGTATAATTGTCTTCAACTCTTCTCTTCTGAACTTTCTTAATGAAAAGAGGCTGGCCTGTCTCTTGAACTAGATGAAAAATGCTATTTTCTTCATTTCTTTAACCAAATGCAAATGTATGGTCTCCCTCTTTATGTTCTATCTTGGAAACTGTCCTTATGCTTCTTTCCTCTACCGGGAAATAAGATGAACTTCCCCAAATCCTTGAATAATTTGTGCTCGTAACTGAAAATGAAAGGAAGGTCTGGAATCTGACATTTACAAGCTCTTGGAATCCTTCAGAATCTCAAATTGTTTGAAAGAGTGGACCTTGGGTGATTTAGCAGCATTGCATAATTAGCAGATATAATTTAGAAATACAATGAAGAGTACGTTTGGGGAAATATTTGTGGAATCTTTTAAATAGGGAAACTCAAGGGCAGAATGTCAGTTGAATATTTCCTTAATCTCACAATAAAGATTAGAACTGGAAATGGAAAAGAATGGCAGTTTTGTTGCTGTTTTATTCTGAATTTTGGTGACAGAAGCTATTTGGCTAGTATAAAATACAGAAACATATAGTCACTTAGCATAGGAAGGAAAATACAGATCACATTACATAGGAATTTTCTATTAGGTCCATGGGAGATTTCGGATGTTGCTCTCTAGTTTTCCAGCTAGGGCAGAGGTAAGGACTAGTGTTGTACAGTGGCCAGAGGAATAGTAGAAGCTTCAGTGAAGCAAGTTTCCAGAGCCTGAGATGTTGCAGATGCTTGGGACTCAGAAAGGGTAACCTTTGTATAAGTGGTTTCATTTTCATTCTTCTTAGAAACCTTAATACATAGATAGATGATTGTAAATTTCAAGGGAGTCAAAGTCTTTTTAAAAAGCCTTTTTGAAATGATTTAAAAATGCTGTAAATCAGTCATCTGATTTTACATTTATATGGTGATTTTTTTTTAGATTTGAAAGAGAAAAAGGTCAAAACTATATTAGATTTTTATCCTATGTATTAGCTTGATAGAAGTGCCCCAGATATATGGTTATGTGAAAACCAAACCTCTGAATCAGGTTTATGGCTATAGTAACTTTTGACATATAGGAAAGGAAGTGAGTGAGCTGAGCAATATCTCTGTTTTATTCATTGAAGATGCATTTTCCTTTGGAAGAGACCTTTCAAATATTCTTTCTGGTTATAGGAAATCTGACATGTTTTTAGTGTAAGGCATTTTCTCAGTATTTTTTTATATTC
The DNA here is from genome assembly GCA_023548195.1 of Bettongia penicillata ogilbyi. Lineage (NCBI taxonomy): Eukaryota > Metazoa > Chordata > Mammalia > Diprotodontia > Potoroidae > Bettongia > Bettongia penicillata. The sequence goes on along the minus strand of JAJHZJ010000049.1, from coordinate 5,750,812 downwards.
TGAGCACAAATTTTATAAAATTGTTCATCACTTGTACATCTAAAAAGTTTTTATAGATATATAACATAAAATGTAGTAATTGCAATTAAGTTCACAAATCTATGATTGCACATGAGCTCCAAATCCCTATATGTTTTAAGTACATTAGAATATTTTTTTATGAAACTGTGGTTACAGTATAGTATCTTATAAACTACTTAAAATGTAAACTGAACCATAGGAGGGGAATTGAATTAGATTTCTATCCGTGACAGAATTGCTCATTATATCCTCTCTCTATTGGCTGGTATAGAGAGAGGTGACCCATTAATAACAGGGCCTTTGGGAATGGAGTCATTATTAAGTTACTTGTTTGCATGTTGGAATCCTGGTTGTGCTTTCTTGGGTCTTATCTTGCCTCATTGCATATTCTTTTTAAGATGATTTAATAAACTTTTTGCTAGGTGGTACAGTGAATAAAGCACTTAACTTGCATCCAGAAAGACCTGAGTTCAAATCTCATGTCAGGCACTAGCTCTATGACCCTAGGCTGATGACAACTTTTTTCAACCCCAGTTTCCTCATCTGTGAAAGGGCAATAATAATAACCTCTACCTCCCAGGGCTGTTGTGAGAGCAAAATGAGATATTTGTAAAGTGCCTTGCAAACTTAAAGTTCTATATAAATTCTATCTTCAAAAAAAATCACGTATTAGGTATTTCTTTCTCTTGCTAACCAGTATCTCTTTCTCCTTGAAAACTTCTCTGGCATTTTGTTATTCTGTTCTCTCTCCCTTTTCTGGATTGCTATGTCACTTGTCACCACCCATTTCCCAATTATTCACAGAACTGATTGGCTAGAAGGTAGTTAAGAGGTCAAAAGAAAAAAACATTCACTGAAAAGAATTAGTTGATTTGTTATGGCAATATTTAAGACAATATTTTATTAATATAATTTTAAAAAATGAAAGATTAAAATTTTTTGATTGTTCTCATAAAATTTTACAAGTAATTACTAATTTTTTTCCATTGATACATCTTAACAAATAGTACTTAGTCTCACTCATACCTGAAAATATCTCCCTCTACAACTTATCTGACAAAAGAGCATGTAGCCTAACCACATCACACAAACTCAAGGACTTCCACCATTCTGGTGAAGGTTCAATCATATGGTACCCAGTAATATCATCTACATTACTCTCCTATATGATTCTTTGTATTTCTCTTATTGTTATTTAGATTTTATGCATAAGCTTTATGTTATTGTGAAAAAAGCACTAGGCTGTCAATCCAGTTTGGGTTCTTGTCTCTCTGACACAATTAAATACCTGTATGACCTTGGGTATTCAAAAAGGGCATCCATTTTCCCAACTTGAAAATGTATTTGAGTTAGAAAAAGGACCCTGTGAGCATGAGGAATGAGAGATTTGGAGGTTTAAAAGTTGGAATGTAGGGCTTAGGAAACGAGTTCAATTTGGCTGAAATGTAGAATATATGTACGAGAATACTTTGAAGTAAGTCTAAAAAGATATGTTTGAGCTTTATTTGTAGTGGGGAGAGGTTGAAATTTCATACTAGAAGTAAAAAAGGAAAGCATTAAAATTATTGAGCATGGGAATGATATATTCTGGCCAATGCCTTACAAAAATATTTTGGAATACATATGGAGGATAGATGTTAAATGTGAGGGACTGGAAGCAGGAAAGTTAACTAGTAAAATATTATAATATTTTAAACAAGACATGATTAAGGTGTACACTATGGTACTCTGTGTGAACAGAGAAAAGGGGATAAAGACAAGAGATAGTGTGAAGCTAGAATGAAGAGCTCTTGGGAAATGTTTGTATATGTGAGCGTATGAAGGAGAGGAAATAATCAGAAATAATTTGGGATGATAAACTGAGGTGATTGAAAGGGTAGTCATGACCTCAGAAGATGGAGGGAAACTTAGAGAGGGTGACTAAGTTTAAGAGAAAAGACAGTGGAACATTTTGGGACATGTTCAATTGGAGATGTTGATGGGATGGATAGATAGCTGTGTGAATCATGTGAGTAGAAATGATAACTGATTCCATAGAAATAAAGGAGCTCATCAAAGGAGAGAGTATGTAGAGAGAAAGGAACCCAGAATAATCTTGGATGATGCCCATACTTTGGGGGAAAAGAGATGAACCAGCAAATGAGATTGAAAAGTAGGGTAGAAATCTAGGAATGTCTTTTTTGACTATTTGAGTATAGGGTTGGGGATAGAATACAAAGGACTATTCCCTTTTCTGACTTGCATCTTTGGAAAATGGACATTAATGATCATTTAATGGTTCTTCATAATGTGGAGTTGCTATTTTCTAGTCAATTACATCTAGTTACCACACTTGTAGACAGCATTCTCTGAGTATGCAAGGATGAAGGAGGGAAGGACTAAATTATGAAACGTGACCAGACAATTCAATCTTGTCCTAGCTACCAAAATAGCACTCTGATTTGACTTTAATTCTAAGAAAAAAAAACCTGGATCCAATACTTGTCTTTTGGGAAGTTTTTCACAAATTATTCATAATCAAAACCTTAACGTTCTTTCTCAATTTGACTCTACCTCAAGTAAAATGAAAACTTGGCAATTTTTGACTAAAGGATCAAACTTTGGTCCTTTCTCTCTATTTTTATAGCAATACCAAACACTATTCCTTTCTGTTATAGCATACCTGTTCTCAATGTAAATATATAGCTCAACAGAAATTAGGATCAATCTCTTACAACAAATGGGGCCACTTTGATACTTAATAAAAACAACACTTAAGAAAAAAAATGAACTGGGACATGATGCTCACCAGTGACTGAATGCTTCTCTTGCTCTGCTCATAGCTGTGCCATCAGCTATAGTGGATAAAGGTTCCAGAAAGCTGTGATGGAAAATAGTCTTATTTATCATTTATTCTCTTCAGGATAAGTACCTCTCTCCCTCCATTTTGTATCCACCATCACCATCCCACTGCCACGCGGTTAAAATTTTCTGTCCTCTCTCTAATCTCAATTTCACTGAGAGCCCCTGAGGCTCTTCCATTGTAGAAAGAAGTCAGTTCCATTTCCTTCAAATTACATCTCCCCGAAACCTATGTTGCCAGGCTCTGAAAACTTCTCCCTACATGAAGAGGTTCATATCGAAAAGCCATTACACAGGAAAGAGCTGTATCACTGAAACCAAGAAGGAGGTGAAGATACAGGAAGAGGCAGAGATAATGAAGGTTGAATATTGAGAAAAGGCCATCAAATTATGCTAAAAGGTCACTGGTAACCTTTGAAAGGATGGTTTTATTGGAAAGATGAGGTTAAAAGCTAAACTACAACAGGTTGGAAAGTGAATGGAGGATAAAGAAATGAAACTAGCAAGTTCAAAGATTTTTCCTTTGATATTCCTAATAAAAGGGAGGAGAAATATGGGGGGTCCATAGCTTAAGAAGAAAAGTGGGAGTCAAGTGAAGGTTGATCACTAAGCTCCTATTAGCTCCTCCTGATGTAAATTGAGCAATTGTTTCTCTTCAGTTCCCTAAATCTCTGAAAATTCCTCACCCTAATAATACTGGCCATCTGCATAATATCTCTTCCCATAGAGGGGACCACCTGTGATCACCCCCTCCTCTCAGTCCGAGATAAGGGCAAGAGAAAATGTATCCAAATCAGGCAGGCTGGCTTGGCAAAAACTTAACAATGCTTTTTATTCAAAATTAATAAAATTCACAAGAGGAAAACCATGGCCTGTCAAAAAAATGTGTTATATATAATTATGAATATAAATGGTTTTACCAAGTACAGAAAAGTGATATTTTAAACAGAAAAAGTACATAGTCAAGTGTGATATGAATATTCATTTGTTTTCTCTGGGTGAAATATATAAATATACAAAGAAACACATTTTAAAGTAAAGGAGCTCTCTCATTTGCAACTATGACCTCTGTGGCATTCTGCAAGAAGAGGGTTGGAGAATACCTTTTTAAAGCACATATATTAAAAGGAAAAGAGTTATAACTACTTAATTAGTTAAACAACTCTTCCCCAAATGATATACCACTACTTTTTTTTGCCAAAATCTTATTCAGGTTTCAGTAAGGTATACATTAAATAATGTCCTTCTTTTTACTAATCAGACCATTTTAGGAATGAAATTCCTCATTTCAGGAGCTTCTCTAAGCCTCTGTAAATTAAAACAAAAAATTAGAATTTGTCCTACTCAAAGTCATGCTATTCTGATTCTCTAGAAGCAACAATGATTCTAAGAGGTCTCCTAACCCCTGTCCAAATCTTGAAGTGTATTGCAAGTCCAGTATTTTACTTTTCACTAGATATTTGCAACATCTACTTCTTACTCTTGCATTCTCTGAGGGAAGACAAGGACAATAGTAAGATCAGATTGTTTCTTAGTGATTATTACAGCTTCCAAAGGCAGGTACTTACTGAAAGCTGCTCCAGAGTCATTGAGTGTTTCAAATGTTCCAGATAGCTTAAACACTAAATAGGATATTGCTAACTGTTGGCATACTTCAATGGCTTCACCATTGGGGTGGTTTTAGTGCAGATGGAGACCACAATCTGTCCACATCTTGTCTGTCTGAATCCTCCTATAAACCCTCTCCAGAGAATCCACCTTCTCCCCTTTACCTTATTGCAGTAAAGGTTCTTCCATTAGGAGTTTGAACACTCAGATGTTAGCACTCACTCTCGCTATCTGAATGCCTTACCTCTTTCATTCCACTGTTCTCTTTGGTGAAGTATTTATGTAACTTTTTATGAACATTTCATCAATGGTAATAAATATTAGATATGGATAGAGACTGAACTTATGATTTCAGTGAAAGAGGGAACTTTTCCTCCCATATGAGGAAATTCCTTCCACTAATGTGCCAGATCCCTTACTAAAAATAAGAATCCCTAATAAAAATTAGAATGTTCCAGATACTTTACTAAAAATAAACATTTTCTCTTCAATTTACAATCGCAAAGTAGTACCTTGAGCACCAAGAGGTGAAGTGACTTGTCTAAAGTTACACATTAATGATATATCAGAGGCAGGATGTAATTAAAAATACTGGCATTTCATGTATGATTTTCCCATAATTCCCAGCATACACAAAGAATCTATGATCTGTTAGTGTGGAGGATTCATTAAACAATTCAGCAATACACATATCACTTTGAAGATAAGTCCTAGGGAGACCCCTGAAGAATACAGAGGTTTTCTCACTTGCTTAAGATCACATTTCTGTTCAGTGCCAGATGCTAGATTTGAACTCAGGTCTTTCTGACTCTAGATCCAGGATTCTGATAATTCTGATAGGTGGCACAGCTAAACTTGGAAATCTAAATTCAAATCCTTCCCCAGAGGCCTATTAGCTTTGTGATCCTGCGCAAACCACTTTAAAATCTATCTACCTTAATTTTATCCTTTCTAAAATTGGGATAATAATAGTACGGATCACCTAGGGTTGGTGTGAGGGTACAATGAAATGATATTTGTAAAGCACTTTGCATACCTTAAAGCACTATATAAATATTATATGCCATTATTATCATTACCATTATGCCATGATTCCTCAGACCCAGAAGGATATTAGTGTTAAAAAAACAAAAAAAGACATGTTTTTGCAGGGGTTGTTGAAAGTCCTACACTAATTTCTAAAGAAAATCCAGTATCGTTCTTTTTCGGTTATTCAATTAATTGTCCATTTGAAGTGTCTGGTCAAGTAAAGATGGAGAGCTTATGAGCTTAAGGTCATGTGTGGCCCTCTAGGTTGTCAAGTGCAACCTTTTGACTAAATAAATTCACAATTGTTCTGTGAATTTTGGATTCTGTCAGAACCCCACTTGAGGACCTAGAGGGCCACGTATGACCTCTAGGCAACAGGTTCTACATCCCTGGCTGAATATACAAGTGTTAATGTTTGAAATAAATGAGCTATCTATGCATCTGAAATATGGATATGAGACTTTATGCACTTGTATTTTTTCGTCTTTATTTTTGAGCCAAACTCCCTTTGATTGATTGTCAGTGTTATATAGGTGTCTCCACAGTTTTCTAGGGCTTGATAAGATTAGCCAATGACACCTGTAAAACAGATCTACTCAGAAGACTTTGCCAGCTATGGGGAATCCTCTCCTATTCAAACTTAGCTCTATAACCTTTATGATAATGGCAAATAACTTTTGTGGGAAAAGTCTCTTTATTTTAGATATCTTTCATTATTTATAATCAAAAGCTCACATAACAAATATGCCTCCATCCTTATATCTACCCTTTGAACATATGTCTAGAAAGACACACAGCCAGGATATGCCTTAGGGGGCCCAGGTATCAGGGATTAGAGTTAAATATTACATTTGTGGGTGATATATCTTGTTGGAAGAGAGCCTTCAAGATTTTCTTTCACTCTATTCCTTCCCCTTTTAGACTTGCTTTCTTGAAATCTGCCTTCTAGTGAAACCTTTCAGCTAGCGTTCCCCAATTGGCATTCCTTTCCCTACCTCCCCATGATCCTGTGTCAATAGTCAATCATTTCCCCTAATGGTTTATTGACTTTCTGGTCATTTTGGACAAGGCTATTATGCTTGTAGTACCAACATTGTAGTTCATGTTTGCAAATGGTTTAAAAACTTTCTGAGTCTAAGCATTCTCTGCCCTCATTTCTACCTCTCTTCTGAGTCATGAAAAAAGTGGAAGGCAGTTTTTTCTAAGACTGGTTTCCTGGTTTTTTTATGGGTTGTATAAACTATACGAATAGATCCTTGTAAACACTCTGTGACAGTCTATGTGAAAAGTGAACAATACAAATGAATGAATTTAAATTAAAAAATAATGAACAATGCATTTTCCCAGGTATTTCCAAGTATTTAGTTGCTTCACGGACCAAACACAAGTAGCTGCCTTAATAAGTTCTGGACTTTTTTTATGCCTTCCAGACCTTTTCCAGTTATATAACTAGATTAATCTAGGAGTAATTTAAAAGGCAGCTACTTGTGTTTGGTCAGTGGACAGAAAACTCGGCCTAAAATTAGGTTCATCTTCCTGAGTTCCAATCCGGCCTCAGACACTCACTCTGTGACCCTGAGCAAGTCACTTACCTTGTTTACCTCAGTTTCCTTCTCTGTAAAATGATCTGGAGAAGACAATGGCAAACCATTCTAGTATATTTGTCAAGAAATGGGTCATGAGGAGTTGGATGCAACTGAACTACAGGCCAAATTTAACATTCAAGATAAAATATTATTGTAGACAATAGTAAAAATGGTATTTCAATATTTCATTTGTTCAGGAAAAATAACATTATTAAAGGAATGAAATTAAAATATTCCAGATCCCTTACTAAAAATAAACATTTTGAGGAGTTCAATTTACTTCAATGACTTCAAATTGTTGCAACATTTTAATTGTGCTGATACTACAATAAAAAATGAAATACAATACAATACAATGCAATAGAAAATGCTTTATTCTAAGCTCTTGATTTATCAACATTCATTACACCCAAGTCATAATATTAATAAAAGTAGCAAATATGATCTTGAAATGGCTATTAATGTAGGTAAATAAAAGATGTACTTCAGTTCATTAAAAAAGACCAAAAACCTGATTCCCTATGTGAATGAAAATGAAGGGGGAAAATTTGGCAATCTAATGCCCAAATTCTTTGTTCCATTCTAGTATCACTAACTCCTCTCATCCCTTGTCTATTGAAAATGAAGACTAAGATTTTAAGATATTAACACACTTCAGAAACCCATCTGGGAAAGAGCAAACATCTTAGAAACTCACAGTTCCATTATTTGTTCTCTCAGACTTGACAAAAACAAAATAAAACATGTTTTCCTTATTGAGAAAGACAGAAGATATCTAGCCAATATAATCATCATCAAGTTTGAAAGAGGCATTTTTACCTTGGTTCCAGGATCTCAGAATTTATGAGTAAAGTACTGAATGAGGTTATTTGAAGAAGGGGGTTGAGCTGCAGGGAGGGATTATATCAAACAACCTGCCTTAGACTGGGCAGGTTTAGTACTGAATTTGGAATTTATGAGTGGGCATGATATACTGTTTTTGGAAGCTATTAGTTAACCCTCAGAGATTCAATGGTTTAGGTAATTGTCTGAAGGTCATAACTTTTGTTGAAATTAATTTAAAGCTTTTGGACCTAAAATTTTGAAATGGAATTTTTTCAAAAGTGAGAGTTTTTGTTTTGTTTTTGTTTGGGGTTGGTTCACATCAGAAACTAATATGAAATTACTTTTTGGTTACTTTTTAATATAATTTAATTTCAGTTGTACAGGGACTGATTATCAAATTTATGTATATCTGGTTTTATTTGACTATCTGCTAATTAGCCCACCTAGAAACTGGACCAAGAAAGAAAGAAGAAATAAGAATCAAATGAATCAGTTTTGCACAAAATGCTTGATGTAGAATTTCATCTCTAGCTTCGTATCCACAGTATCTAGTATGTATCATAATGCTTTGTATATCATATATAGGTAATAAATATTTTGTTGACCTTATGGTAAAAAAGGACAACTTGCTACTTTTTAAGAGCCTATAATGCAATATGGAGGCTACATACAACATGACCACAAATGAGTATGACAGATGGTAGTAATCTGATTAGGACTGAAGCCATAGTTTTTTTTTTAGAATAAGTAACTTCTGGATTTCTAAACTCCCTCTATAAATGCACGATGTCACCTTTTCTAACAATTCTAGTCTTAGAGAGTTGGTTAGAGCAATGAAAGAAGAAATGTTTGCCCTAGATCACAGAGCCAGTTGCCATTCGAGGCAGCAGTGAACTAGGTCTTCCTGGATAAAAAATTGTTATATGACTACATTAAGAATAATTGACAACTAGGTGGTACAGTAGATAAAGTTCCAGGCCTGGAGTCAAGGACACTTACCTTTCTGAGTTAAATCTGGTCTCAGACAGCTACTAGCAGTTTGCCTCAATTTCTTTATCTGTAAAATGAACTAGAGAAGAAAATGACAAACCACTCCAGGATCTTTACCAAGAAAACCCAAAATGGAGTCATGGAGTCATGATGAGGCAGACATGACTAAAAAAATGATAGCAACAGCAAAGAGCAAAGGAGGCAGGTATGGCTGTATATGCTGGTAATCCCAGCTGCTGGGGGAGGCTGAACCTTATGAATGCCTTCCATTTGGAAGTTCTGAACTGCAGTAGGAGTCAGATGTCCGCATGAAGTCTGCCTCTAATGCGGTGGGAATAGAAGTTAATTCTGCTGCTAAATGAGCAAACCAGCCCACCTTGGAAAAACAGAGTAGATTTCATACTCATAATCAATATACATGAGTAGCTGCTGCATTTCCAGATCAGATGAGATAGCAAAAGTCAAATGAAATAAAAATAAAGGAAAGATGCAGACAGAAGAAGAAAAGTTGAACACAAAGACAATTTTCACAAATAGAATCAAAGTAGGAACAGACATCAATTAAATACCCATGGTAAAGTTGACTTCTCAGTTGTGCCTTGAACTTAGAGAGTATCACCTCATGGCAATGAGACAGGAAGGGAAATCTGCTTTCCTGGCTAAACTGAAGTCTACAATAAACTTTGCAATAAGGAAGCTTATTCTGTGGGCATATTATAATAAACACCTGACTTTTTTCAAGGCTTTCAGAAATTTTAGATGTGATCAGATTTTTTTTTTCCTCTACAAATTTTTGCTAAGAATGAGTGAATTCAAAATAAATAAACTTTTCATGTGGGATAGTT